>ML780956.1:193433-252635 GCA_009831015.1 Picea engelmannii | reverse complement strand
GTAACTAAACCACAGTTGTCTAAATAAAATTGTTGAACTAGATAATTGTAATTAAAGGATTTTGCAAACATTTGATTGGTTTATTGTCTTTTATAAAAAGAATAATCTTGTTGATTGGATTGGATGCATACATAAATTACTATAAGGGTGATAGTTATTGATTATTAGTACATGCACGAGACTTGTATGTACTAGCTACGCATGCCTTTCTTGTACATGTACACTAGTATGTATGAGTTTTATTAGCTTACTTACTAATAATGTCGGTTAATTGTTATGAATGTGTGAGCCATGTGTCTTTTCCCTTGTATCATAAAATACTTTAACTTCGGGACGAAGTTTCCTGAAGAGTGGGTGTATGTAACAACCCTAGTTAAATAGTTGCTTAAGGTTTATCAAGTATAGTTAATTAAATAATTAACTGTCCTAATATGTATTAGTTAAGTAATGATTAATGATTAATTAATTAATTAATTAATTAATGTTTAATATATGTTGATTAATTAATTAATTGATTAATTATTGTTTAATATATGTTGATTAATTAATTAATTGATTAATTAACACATTAATGTTTGGATAACAAATTAAAGGCTTAATAACTTATTAGAAAACTTTATGTATGAAGGGAAAGGGCATTGAATAGGGGGATAAGGTGTTAAATGGAGGGATAGGGTATTAAATGAAGGGATAAGGTGGGTGGAATTAATTGAAGGTAGGAGGCGGTGAATGGGAAGAGGAGGATATGAGGAGGCAGAGGCCTTTGGGAGAGGAGGATTATGAAAATTTAGGGAGGAAGCATTATTTTGAGAGAAGGATTGTATTTCCTGGTTTGGATATTTTTTTGGTTTGGGAGTTTGGGTGGATTGTTATAGGGGTGCACCAGGTTTCTGGGAGTTTTGGGCTCGGGGGCCAGGAATCCTCACGGAATCCTGGAGCTAGGGAGCTGGACAGGCTCTGTTCCTAGCTAGCAGGGAGGAAAATTCAGTTTTGGGCATAGTTTCAGCTTGGACACAGTTTCAGCTTGGGCTTGGACAAACAGAGTTAGGAAACAAATCACTTGACAGGTATTTTTTTATTTTTTTTATCATGGCATGTCATTACCATATGATGATTCAATATATTATTTATGCGGTGTACATTATTCAATATATCATTTATATCATGCTGCCCATTTAGGAATTTTGCTTAGCCATAAACTGTAAATTGTTATTTTGATGATGTTATTTTTCTGAATATAGAACCGTAAAAAAAATTATAATAGAAATATTATGTTTAAATTTATGAAATTCTAGGTTCTGTTAGAGAGGACCTTACACTTTTTTTATAATTTGAAATAAAATATGTTTTTTTTTTCAAATTATGTTTATATACTTGTTTTAAAAAATTATGTATTTGAAATTGAAATAATTACATTATGAATAACTATCAACTAATCATTTTTAACTTTGAAATTGAAATAGTTGCAAGTATTCACTTGTTAGCTTTTCCATAATAATTGATGAATTTTTTTTTATTAATTTTATGATAACACAACTTCCTATAAATTGTATTTTTATTATATTAAAAACAAACTTTCTACATTTTTATATAAAAAACAAACTTCCTACAAATTGTATTTTTATTACATAAAAAATTACAAAATGTATATGAATTTAATATTAATATATTAAAATATATACTATCGAAATATTAAATAAATTCAAATGCTATATATTTATTTTTATTACTTTATACTTACATATTTAATATATATTAAATTAGTTAAACCGTTAATTTTGACACTGTGATTATTACATTATGTAAACATATTGTATTCCCTATGTAATTTTTTTGACATTAAAGTCTGACATTTTCCCTAGTTTCTAGTGCCACCCCCAATAATCGAGTAAATTTCTTAACCATTTCCAATGGATGTAAGAATTCATTAAATATTTTAACTTCTTCGGTCACCTGAACGTTGTTTGTTGAGACAACCTTTAATTGAAGTTAAAGGTTTAATTGCTCTCGGAAAAAGAGAGGAGCGATAGTGATGTGGTATTTGTGGGAAAAAGAATATCATGGGAAAGTTTTAGTTGCACCAGTTAAATTGCTTAACCCATTAAAAATTGGTTTGAATTTGAAAGATGGTTATGAATTTTAGGTTAAAGGATATATATTTATTTAATTATTAAAAAATGTTTGGATTATTTAGGAAGTGTTTTGTAATGGATGGAAAGTTTTAGGAATGGTTATAAGTAAATATTAGTATGGGTAAGGTTATTAGTTTATAAAAAGTAAATATTAGTGTGGGTAAGGTTATTAGTTTATTAAAAAATAAATTTTAGTGTGGGTAGATCATTGGTGGAGCCAACTTTTATATTGGATCATTTTTCTATATTGATGCAACTGGACCTTGGCATTCCAAAGATTAGGCACTCTAAATTCAATCCTATTTGGTTAAAAGATGGAATCTTTGCGGATTTAACTAGAGAGGTATGGCTAGACCACATATTTGATTTAATTGTTGGTTTTCAGAGAAGACTGGTAGAGAAACTTTCACTTCTTAAAAACAAGGTTAAATTCTAGTTAAAAGAAAAATTAAAAAGGGAACAGGAACAATTAACAAAGATTGAATCAGAATTGGAAACTTTTTATCGACAGAAAAATGTTGGTATTACAAATGAAGATACAGAGCAACATGGAAAGCAGTTGGAGGTGGACCGGAACACATTATTAATGGAGGAAGAAGATAGATGGAGGCAAAAACGTAGGACAATCTGGATAAAGAGTGGTGACAAAAACACAAAAATTTTCCATAATTTTGCAAGTTATCGGAGGAACAAGAAATTTCTGTGGGAAATAAGGGATGAGATTGGTAATGTACACACGGGCCAAGAAGCCATTAAAAAAGAAGTTGTCTCCTATTTCGATAATTTTTTTAAAGATTTGGGTCAAACTAATATACATGATCAGTTGTCGGCCATCAGACTGTATCCAAGGATTGTATAGGAGGAAGAGGTCGCTACTTTGGAATGGATTGTTACTATGGAGGAGATTGTGGAGGTTTTAAAAGGTCTTGCCAAAGACAAGAATCTGGGCTCTGATGGGTGGACAGTTGAATTCTTCCTTTTCTTCATTGATCTGGTTGGGGCCGATTTACTAGAGAAGGTTGAGGAAACTAGACTTCATGGCGAAGTCATTAGACCGTTAAATTCCACATTTATTGCTTCAATTCTTAAAGCAAACCTGCCTTCTTCCTTCTCTGATTTCTGTCCCATTGCCTTATGTAATCTTGTTTACAAGATTGTCACAAAGATAATCGTGCGGCGAATTAGACATTTCCTCTCCTGAGCCCTATCAGAGGAACAACTGGGGTTCCTTAAGGGCCTCCAAATCTTGGACGCTATCGGTACAGCACAGGAGTGCCTCCATAGCATCAAAACAAAGAATCTCTAAGCAGTCATTTTGAAATTGGATCTAAAACAGGCATAGGACTGTACGAACTAGGATTACCTTAGATTGTTGCTATTACATTATGGTTTTGGTTATCTAATGTCCAAATGGATCAAGGGTTGTGTTTATTCGGCAAATCTTTCCATCCTAATCAATGGAGAACCTACAAAATTCATAAATAGTGGGACAAAACTTCGCCAAGGGTGTCCATTGTCCCCACTTATTTTTATTCTTGTGATGGATGGGTTGATCCTAGCACTAAAAAAGAGTCATTTGGATGGGAAGGTGTGAAGAATAAAAGTCTCTCATTTGATAAGGATCATCCATCTCATATTTTTGGATGATGTGATTATAATGACCAAAGAAGATATTAATGAATGGTGAGAGATACATCATTATTATGCACTTTTTGTGGTGCTAGCGGTCTGGAGATCAATGCACACAAATCCACCTTCCATCATCATGGGATACAACAGGCCTTTCATGATCAGTTGAATGATTTATATCATTTTTGCAGCTCATGTCTGGCGGATGGTTTCAAATACTTGGGTTTTTTTTTTTAAGTTGGATAGGTATAAAGTTGCAGATTGGCACTGGTTGTTGTCGAAATATGAACAAAGAATATCACATTGGTGTAATCGATACTTATCATTGGGTGGTAGATATGTATTGATCAATCTGTTCTTGAAATCCAACCAGTTTACTGGTTGGCTCTTGCTCACATACCTGCAAATGTTTTGAACATAATCCGTAAGTTAACCTTTTCTTACCTTTGGTCGGGAACAAAAAAATCTACTTCCTTGCAGTTATGAAAATGGGAATTACTAGCCAGACCAAAAAAAATTGGTGGTTGGGGGATTAGGAATATTTATTGCTTCTCGAGAGCCTTAACAAAAAAATCCCTTTGTTGTGGTTTGATGCAACTGGGGATTTGACAATGTGTCTTAAAATACAAGTATTTTCCACATACTTCTATGATAACGTGGTTGAGATCAGCGGACCCGTAGGTCCATTATGGTTCACAAACTTGGAAAAATATTATTCATTCGTTACCTCTCCTAGTGCACTGGCTGGCTTGGAAACTGGGATTTGGTGTAGCTATCATCATAGGGAAGGATGTGACCCTAGGATTGGATGTGGGATCCTTTCTATCGAAGGAGTTGATTCAGTATTTAAATGAACACCGGGTATTCTTTCTTTTTCAGGATAGAAGTGCTACGGATGTAGGCTCTCTTTACACAAATTGGCTCACCTTTGATGAACTGGGATTAAATGGGGAACTTGTTGTTGAATGGGAGAGTTACGGGAAGCGTTTGATTGATGTAGGCATTGCACTAACCAAAGCACGTGATGAATTAAAGTGGGCAGGAGGGGACGGTACTAGGATCTTAACTAAAAGGAATATTTATAATTCCCTTGCAGCTAAAATATGGCAGAGAAACAACGGTGGTTGGAAAAGGAGAATCTGGCAATGGGACTGCCCACTAAAGATTAAATTGTTCTCGTGGCTCCTTATTGAAGACAAGTTTCTCACCTGGAATAATATCAACAAGCGCGGCTGGCAAGGTCTAGGACTATGTCTACTATGCAGAGGTAATGAAGAATCAGTTTATCATTTTTTTATACAATGCCCTTTCACTGTTTCTATTTGGAAAAACTTTATAAATATTTATAATCTGGGTGGAGAGTGGTCAGGAGCCACTGTCATAGAAAGATTCGATCTTTGGTTTAGAATGAATTTCAGACTCCCATTATTACCAACTTTTATTTGTTGGTACATATGGATTGAACATAATTTAGTGATTTTTTAATCAAAAGTTCCATCTTTGGAAAAGGTCTACTTTCAAATTCTAGCTGCCATTAATCTTCTTACCCCACAGAAAAACCATCTTAATAGGCGCAGTGCTCATAGCATCCCATCTCACAGAATCCTAGGTTGGTTTGATGGGGCTTCACAGAGAAACGGATAACAAAGCGGTGTTGGGGGTGTTATAAAAATTAATGACCACATTGTTTACAAGCTCATCCTAAACTGTGGTAGGGGCACCAACACAAGAGATGAACTCATAGGTGTTTGGGATATTCTTAAGATGGCACAAAGACTATCTATTTCAGATATCCACATCATGGGAGATTCCAAAATAATAATTGATTGACTAAATGATATTGTCTATTTGCAGATTATTTCCATTGACAGCTGGAAAGAGAGAGTTAGGGATCTCATCAAGCAGTTTTTCATCATCACTTTTTCTCATGTTTACAGAGAAGAAAAATCAGGAGGCTGATTTCTTATCCAAACAGGCCTTGATGGAACGTCTGGGAGTGATTGTTTTCTTCCAGTGGATGGAAGGTCAAGTAGGACCTAGAACATACATAAAGATGTATTATCCTCGCTTCCTTGAATATGTCTAGAGGACAGTTTTATGTTATGAACTTTTTGGTTTAGTTTTTTGGTCCTTTCATTTGACTGTGGGGAGCTAGCTTTTTATGGCTCTATTTTTTGAAATACCCCTTATGAGATGTTATTTTATGAATCTACTTTTGGATAGTCCCTCAATGGAACTTCATTTTCAATTGTATTGGAACGAGGTATTGTTAAAAGTTGTTCTTGAATGAAGCTGAAATGGTTGGGCCTTTTTTGTAATGGACCTATGAATATGTAAACAAATTATATATCTCAATATAATGCACAATTTTCTTGGGGAAAAAAAAGGTTATTAGTTTATTAAAAGTTAGATGGAAAGTTTTTTAGTGGTTATAAGTAAATTTTAGTGTGGTTATTTAGTTATTGAGTTATTGGAAAATAGATTAGATTGTTATGAATTTCGAATTTAAGGGTATATATATTCATTTAATTATTTAAAATAAGTTTGAATTATTTTTGGAAGTTCAAAGAATTGATATAAATTTTAAATTGAAAGGTGTATATTTATTTAATTATTCAAAACAAGTTAATATTTTGGAAACCTTTTGTTAGTTTGAGAAGAATATCAACTAAATGTTTTAATGGCTATCCTCTAGAATTTTTAGTGGTGGTCTTAAGCCCCTTTAGTTACTAAGGAATGACCTTTTGGACTAACTAAGGAATTGGACTAAGCCAAGATTGAATTGTATTAAGAGCAAAACCTTACTCGAGTTTTAGTGGTGGTGAAAGTCATTAACATGTTGGAAACTAGATAAAATTTAAAGAATTAGTATGAATTTTAATTTCATGGGTATATATTCATCCAATTGTTTAAAATAAGTTTGAATTAATTTTGGAAGTATTTTGTTGATTTGAGAAGAATATTAATGAAATGTTTTAGTGGTGGCCTTAATCCCCTCAAATTAGTAATGAATGTATTTTTTTACTAAGGTAGTTGGACTAGGTCAAAATTGAATAGGATCAAGAGTGGAGGGAGTCATGAGTCATTAGGAAGAGAATTAACTAGCTCTTCATGTGATATTATTTCCCCAATACATACCATCAATATATTTTCATTCCAAATTGCAACCATCTAATATGAAATACAAACTTAATTCTTAGCATAAACGTTGTTTTAGCATACAAAATCACACATTTAACAGAACTTAAATATTGTTATTAACATTTTTAGTGAAAATATTAAGGAAACATAATAAAAGATTCTAATTGAGCATGATTTCCAAAATACCTCCATTCAACTTAACATTATTTACACTACAATTCTATGGAAAAACATATCAAATGTTTTAGTGTAACTTAGTGCATAAGTGAATTGTATTCTCACTAACTGATTAGTTAATAATATTACCAGAATTTGGAAATGCTTTGAAAAGGATGTTGTATAGTTATGTTGGGCCTCAATAATAAATTCATATACATGATCCTTGAATAATAAAGAATAAGTAGTGTAACCTGAGAACTAAATTGGGACGTCATTGGTTCAAGCACTACAACCATGGGACATCAACATGAATATAGTTTAGTGTAAATGGGGGAAATGCAGGAAATGTTGTAGCATTGGTAAGGGAAAAGTAATCAATAATACATGACTACAAGTAATGTATATGCTTGCACAAAAATAACAAAACTATGATCTACAAGTTACAAGTGCACTTTCATTAATTGATATGAT
Organism: Picea engelmannii; assembly: GCA_009831015.1. Classification (NCBI taxonomy): domain Eukaryota; kingdom Viridiplantae; phylum Streptophyta; class Pinopsida; order Pinales; family Pinaceae; genus Picea; species Picea engelmannii. The sequence goes on along the minus strand of ML780956.1, from coordinate 245,103 downwards.
ATTAAATGCTAGAGGGTGTAGCACCCAAAGATATTTAAATATTGAATGTGTACAATAAAATAAGTCTCCATTGTTGTCAATGAGGGAAACATTTATGATATAATGAGCATTAATGCATGTAATGCAGTTGGTCAGATCATCATAGGGGTAATTGTAATCTTTGGCACAAAGATTCTTATAGAGACAAGAGAAAGTAGTGAGTTTGCACATCTATATATTTCTACAATAACTTAATATGTTGAGGCATGCTAAAGGAAAAGCACATGCTCTCATAAGCAATGACATAGCCATATCCATTCTTCACATGAGGAGATGTTAAGAAACCCATGTTCAAATAATTGATGCACACCATGTATGTGCATTTTCCTTAGCCTTGGCAAGAGGATATGGTAAGGAGAATATTGTATCCATCCACGAGGATGAGAAAAAAATAACCCTAGGCATCAAGGGTGAACAATGTGGTGGGTGGCACACCTTTGGAACCATCACAAGTAAGAGATAATTTTCTACCACATGTGGCCCAAAGGCCCTATTCGTGGTCAGCCCAAATTTGACCTAACCATCCTTAGAGAGAAACAATAAAAAAGGAGTAATCATGGCAACCCCATATTCGACCCAACCATATCAAGGGAAAAACAATTGACAAGGTGCATAGCTGCATGATATAGAATATGTGATTGGAAAGTAATGGATTATTGATCCTTGGTTGGATATTAGGCCACACCTATTAGCTTGCATTTGTTCAACAATGTGATCATCATAGTAGAAACACCACGTATCTCATCAAAAACAATGGTAAGAAGTCATAAAACAACATGAAAATGTTAATTAACTCAACATTACTAAACTTTGGGAACCAAAATGTTAGCAAAATACAAAGATTTGCTAATTTAAAGATCAGTGGAATGATATTTGCAATGGGGAATGATGGAGGAAAGAGGGAAATTTGTATAAATGTAACAATTCACATTCATCATATTGGTTGTTGTGAAATTAAATTATTATGAGTAGACACATTAATCAACAAATAAATAGAGATAGATGATAATACTACAAGGGTAGTTGCTAGGACGATTGTTAAGGGCTAATAGTCTCTATTCAACAAACAATTTAGGAAGTGTGACATCTCCTTGTCAATGGTATCCCTTCTTTTGAAATTTTACAAAATTTGTTACCCTTCATAAATAGCAAGTAAATTCAATTTTTAGTTTTTTTTTCTTAATGTTGATTTTTAATTGCACTTCTAAGATGGGTTTAAAATCTTTGGAAGAGAAAAGAACATGCTAAATATTTATTATTGGATGCACCTGTTTTTTAAAAGTGGTGTGGATATGACATTTTCGTCATCTCCTTAGTCTAGATATTGTTGTACTGCATTTTTAATGTAATTATTTCTTTGAGATACTCTCTTAATTTTTTAACAGTTGTTTTCTCCAATAATAATACTCATGACCATCCATACTCATTGTGTATCTAATGCATCCTTGAACACTATTATTCTCATAATTATTAAATAGTTTTTCTTTTGTTCTTCTTTGATAAAGTGAAATGTTCGACACTTAAAAAATTGGAACAGCTTGTAACTTATTGTTGACATAACTTCATTTTAAACACATAACACTTTAAGGAGAAAAACAGAAATAAAATCTACTACAATACACATGTGAAAAAAATTCAAAATTTAAAATAATGTCATGTGACTACTACATGTCATTAAGTTTTAAATTTCCAAATATTCACCCCTCTCCCCTATGCATTTTGCACTTCATCCAATATTTAATATTGATATATAACACTAAACATTTAGTTATTTAACGATGATAATGTTAAAAGAATATTTAACCATGATAATGTTGAAAGCATATTTGATTTTTCTTGTCAGCTAACATGTGATGTAATACCCCTAGGCCAAACCCAATTGTAAATGTAAATGCAAATGTACTTAAGTTGGTGATTTGTTTGATTTCATTTTCGTATGCACCTTCCATGGTATAGTGCACACATGTACTGCACAGTAAAATGATGAAGTGTGCACATTCCAGGATACCGTGCGCAACAAACTTGAGTGCGTGTGATTTTGAGGCCAGGGATCCTTTGTGTATATGTTGTGTTTTATAGGCTGGTGAGCCAGTTTATTATAGACAAGAAGGATTATGTGATGATTAGGTTGGAGAGCCTAGAAGCTAAAGGCCAGTGAGCCTATTTTTGTATATGTCTTATCATTAATATAAAATGCATCGTTGTGTGTAGGCTGACCATGATAAAAGAGTATGGGGACTAAACTACACTAGTTAGGGAAAGGGGGGGATAAAATTTAAGGAAAAGGGAGAAGCTATGGAACTTAAGCCAAAAAGGAATATTATATTAATATTCCTTAAGTTATAAAGTATGAATAATTATTTTATCCTAATTTCTAAGGATGGGGACAAGTGAGCCAAAGTAGCTCCCAACATGAAAAGTGTCAAGTTGGGAACATGCATACATATAGCTTGGACTTAGTTCATTTTCCTATCATTCCATCATCATTCACTCACTCATTTAGTTGTCCTCTGTACCTTTCTGTTACTGTCACTATCCCTGTACTTGTATCTGTATCTGTACCTGAACCAGTACCATACTTGTACCTATACATGTACATGTACTTGGTTAGCTTGGGAATTGGTCTGAAGAAGCGGGTTGTCAGGCCTATGGGATATTGAAGAGGCGGGTTGTCAGGCCCGTGAGAAATTTCTCTTTGGGTGAGATAATTTTTGGGAATTGATTTCCTGAAGGTGTTAAACTATAGCTACAGGGCTCTGAGACTTCCTGTCTGGCATGTTGTTGAAGCCCTGGAAGGGAAGTGAGGCAACCGAGGGAATAATGAGCAGAGAAGGGGCACACTTCCTAGGGTGGGATAGGCATGTGGGGAATGAGGGACTATAGGTTGTTAGTTTGAGTTGGTATCTGTGAGGGAGTCTTTCTGGTTGTCTGAGACACGCCAGCCTGGTTAGGAACCCCTTTAAATGGGTGGAGTTTAGTCCCAGCTCGGGGGTGACCCACTGCTGAGAGTGATGAGAAGTGTGGTGTAAGTTTGGGAGGTTCGTGGAAGGTCTGCACGCAGTTTGTGATATTGTTACCAAGATAAGTGTCAATTGTGTTTTAAATTACATGCTGCATTATTATTTACATGTTTTTTTTTATGGGTTTATCCTATGTGCGGTTTATAACTATCTTTATATTTATGGGTATTGGTTGTTTATGTTGCATGGATATGTTACTGTTATTTCCATATGAATGTGTGCATTTACAGAATGTATTTTTCTGTTTTGAGTTATATATATAAAGTTCCGCAAGAGTTTTTGTGTGCATATGTTTTAGTTTGCATACAGTTCGAAAACTTTTATGTGGAGTAGCCCAGTTGGATGTTGGGGATGTTACAATATGGTATCGGAGCCTCAATTTTCAACACCCATCCTGGATGGGCCAAGCAATTTGAGTTGAAGCGAAATTTCACAGAGGATTGATTTCGAAGTGGCCAAATTTCAAGTTACAGAGCATCCATGGTAAAAATTAGAAGCAATTGCGTGGAATTGGGAAAAGCCCCAATTTATGTTGTTAAATTCATGGGAAAATTGAGAAATTTGGCCAAGTGGTGAGATATTCTTTATTTAATATTTGTTTTAGTAAATTCAGATCTGGAATTGGTCGAATTTGAAGTTACAGTGAAGCCATGACAAATGGAGCGAGATTAGTTGATTAAAATTCTCAATTTGTGAATTGAGTTTGGGAAAAAATCGTTCTAGAAATGTCAACCCACAAAGATTTGTTGTTGCAGACATTGAATTGGTGTTATCAGGGTGAAATTGAACAAATTTCATAGTTTCATAATGTCTAAGGTAAAAATTGGGAAAAAGTTAGGCAAAAGCCCTAATTTATGCAGTGAAATTCATGAGGAATTGATGCGCATAAAAATGAATGTGCGCAAGTGGGCGCACTAAAAATGCATGATGCACAGTAAAAAACTTGTGATATGTGTAAAAATATTGGGGTGCGTCTGTGCGTGCTAAAGTTTGGCACTGTACGAAAAAATATTAGCGTGCAGGTGTGCGCGCTAAAATTTGGCATTGCGCGAAAAAATATTGGCATGTGGGTACGTGCACTAAAATTTGGTGTTGCAGGGGAAAATATTGGCGTGCAGGTGCGCATGCTAAAATTTGGCATTGCACGGAAAAAATATTGGCATGTGGGTGCATGCACTAAAATTTGGTCCCGCGTGGAAAAATATTGGCGTGCGGGTGTACGCACTTAAATTTGACATTGCACAGAAAAATATTGGTGCACGGGTCTGGGCACTTAAATTTGACACTACGCGAAAAAATATTAGCATGCGGGTCTATGCACTTAAATTTGGCGCTACATGGTGCAGAGTGGCATTGCACAGAAAAAAAATTGGTGCTTTTGGTGTGCATACGCATAATAATGGCGTGCGTGGTGTGCACAGTATTGGCAGAACGCAGAGAAATTTTGTTGGTGCGCATGCAATGTGGATATATGTTGTCGCGCGACAATTTAGTTAATGATGCGCGCAGAGTACTAGTGTGCAGTGGGGGCATACTAAACTTTGGCATGGTGCAACGAATAGAGTAAAATTTGCATGGAATATTAGTGTGTGACACAAAAATTGCGCAACGGGTATTAGTGCACGAACCAAAATTGTGTGCGGTGGATATTAGCATGCAACACAAAAGTAGTGTGGACCAGTTATTGGCACAACTGAGAAGTGATCCATATTGATTATAGGTGCACGGAGCATGCACTACCTTATGGTGTTTCTTCACATGCTAAATATGGGTGTACAGGTTCAAAATTGTGCATGTGGAGTCATTTGGATGGTGTACAAGAGCATAAAACCAACGAATTTCTACAACGTTTTGTACTATTTGAAGGTCATGTTTTTGCAACACGTTTTTTAGGCCCTTAACAACGTTTTTAACTGCTCAAAAACCAAGAGAACAGAGTGTACCAAGGTACACTTTGTCTCTGCATCTCAAATGAAAGAGTCCAGAGAAATATTTCTAATGGTGTAAACTTTTCGTCAAACAAAGATTTTATGAGGAAGTTACAGGATAAACAATGGAGGGTAAATTTTAAGACCCAACTAACTTCGAAGAGCCATAACTTTCTACTTCGGAATCAGATTGAGGTTCATGAGAAGTCAATGGAAATATATTGAACCATAGAAGACATTCCTAGAGATGAATTAAATTTCTGGGTATGTTAAAAATGTTTAAGATGGCAAAGAAGGTACATGTAGCATTCCAAACCAAAAACATGAATTGGTCTAGAACTTCAGTAGGATGTAACTAGCATCCTAGAACACAGAAAAAGGTGAAACTTGGAAAGACTGTCCAAAATATGTATATTAAGAAACCCAATTGAGATCCTACTAAAACTCTAATGGAGGAGGTGCAAAAAATCATAATTACAGTGCATAATTGCACCAAGTTGAAGAGTGAACAGAAAAATTAATGGACAATTTTCAAATAACCATAACTTTCTTCTCAAGACTCAGAATTGAGCATGGAAGAAGGCATTGGAAAGGTGTTGGAAATTGTAATATAATTATTCACTCATAAAATTGACCTGGGCATTCAATTTTCATGAAAACAGAAGAAACAATTCCGACATATTATTGAACCAAAATGGTTCATATTTTCATGAAATTGTTGAAACAGTTAACCTAACAAAGTTTTGTTGGCTTCACATTTTGCAGATTTGACAACAACTAGATCATATTAGGATCAACACAGATTGCAGAGGAATGGAAGAATCACAAGGGACTTACAACCAGGAAGATGAAATCAGAGGGATGGATGTCCATTTGGGCATTGAAGGAACAAACTCCAACGGACATGGAGAAGGAAGGGATGAAAACATGAATATGGTAGAGACCATTAAAAATTTGTAGAAGGATGTCCAAAGCCATAAAGATGATAATGAAAGGATTATCAAATCCAAGGAGTAGCATGAGGACTTCAAAATGAAGTTAATGCAGAGCTTGAATAAAATAGAAAAGAAATTCGATAAGGAGAGTGGCTCAAGCAAATCAGTAAGTCACGGGTCTCCTGATGAGAAAATAAGAACAAGAAGTGTTAGCAGACATCACCATCACTCCCCAAGGAATTCCAATGAGAGAACACACAACATCTCAAGTCCATCCCCTGTCAGGAAGCATAAGAGGTCTGGGGTGGATGAGCTACGAGGAGAAATGAACAAAATCAAACCTCCTACATTTGATGGTGAGCATAAGAAGGATGAAGAAGCAGAGACATGGCTACTGGGCATGATAAAGTATTTTCAATTGAATAATTATTCTTCTCATGCAAAAGGAATAATTTCCATCTATCAACTCAAGGTAAAGGTATACATGCAGTGGGATCATCTTGTGCAGGTGCAACACATTAAAGAGAAAAGTGTTACTTGAAGGGAATTCAAGAAGTATTTTGAAAAGAAATATTTGACTAAGAGATACTATGAAAAGAAAATGAAAGAGTTCTTTGAACTCAAACTCGGGAGTATGGCCATAGATGAATATGAAAGAAGGTTTCTAGAACTGTTGAAGTATTTTTCTTTCATCAAGGATGAGATAGTTAAGATTCAGAGGTATTTGAGTGGATTTCCATCATTCATCAGTGACAAAATACAATATGATGATCCCAAAACATTGGAGGAGACCGTAAGGTGAGATAAATTCCTATATGATCAGTAAAAAGAAGGGCCAACTTTCCAAAAATCTTGGGAAGACAAAAAGAAGTTCAAGATGGATCAAAGGAAGAAGGGGACTAAGCCATCATTCTTCAAAAGTAATCCTCAGGGATAGCCAAATTCCAGAGAACCCAGAGTGATGGAGACAGGGGTTCAAAGGCCAAGGCATTCACCTATTCAATGTTGGGGTTGTAAAGGAGATCATATGTTTATAGATTTCCCTCACAAAGGTGAAAAAGTGAGGATTGTTCACAAGGTATAGCAAGATGAAAAAGTGGAGGACATGGGAAGAAATGTACCAAGGATCTATGCATCCCTGGACAACAAGCAGGCAGAGTATCATCCACACATGATTGAAGTGGAAGGTATGATCAACAACCAAACCATTTATATTTTAATTGATTCAGGAGCTAATAATAGTTATATAGATCCTAATATGGTGGAAAATTTTCATTTGCCAAGAAGAAAGCATGGAAAATCTTGGTTGGTGCAGCTGTCTACCAGAGCCAACAGAAAAGTTAATGAGATGGTTAAGTCATGTCTTATGGACATGAATGGACTTAACACCCGGGCAGATTTGAACATCTTTCATTTAGGTTCCTATGAATATATAATTGGGATGGACTCGTTGGACCAAAAACATGCTATCCTAGACTGTCATAATAAGGAATTTACTTGCTTGGATGAGGAAAGGAACCTAAGGACAGTGCAGAGAATTCCCAGGGTAGTAACCATTAGAGAAATTTCAGCATTGCAGTTGAAGAAATGTTACAGAAAAGGGTGTCAATTATTTGCAACACATATGGAAGAGACACATAAAGACAAGGTATCAAATATTGAAGATTATGCAGTCCTAAAAGAGTTTGAAGATGTGTTTAAAGAAATATCAAGATTACCCCCTAAAAGAGACATTGATTTCTCCATAAAGTTGATTCCCAGAGCAGCTCCAGTATCCAATACTCCCTACAGGATGAGTACACCAGAATTGAAGGAGTTGTAAATGCAACTTGAAGAGCTTTTGAAGAAGGGGTATATATGCCCAAGTGTGTCACCTTGGGGTGCCCCAGTTTTATTTGTGAATAAAAAGGATGGAACATTGAGACTTTTCATTGACTTTAGGCAGTTGAACAAGGTAACTGTGAAGAATAAGTATCCTTTGCCAATGATCAATGACCTCTTTGATCAATTGAAAGATGAAAAAATGTTCTCCAATATTGATCTTAGGTCAGGTTATCATCAAGTAAGAATTAAAGAAGAAGACATCAGCAAGACTGCTTTCAGAACAAGGTATGGTCATTATGAGTTCACAATAGTTCCCTTTGGATTATCAAATGCACCAATTGTCTTCATGTGTTTAATGAATGGCATTTTCAGAGAATACTTGGATAAGTTTCTCATTGTATTTTTAGATGACATTCTTATATATTCTAAGTCAAAGGAATAACATGAACAACATTTGAGGATGGTATTACAAGTATTAAGGGAGCATCAGTTATATGCCAAATTGAGCAAGCACTCATTTTATCAGAAGCAAATTCATTATTTGGGACATATCATTTCATAGGATGGGATAGTAGTGGATCCTAAGAAGATAGAATCCATTAGAGGATGGTCAGCACCAAAGAATGTGACATAGGTTAGATCATTCATGGGCCTTCCAGGCTACTATAGGAGATTTGTTGAGGGATTCTCAAAGATTGCACACCCAATCACTTTCTTACAAAAGAAGGGTGTGAATTTTCAATGGACATTCGATTGTGAAAAGAGTTTCCAACACTTGAAGAAATTATTAACAAGTGCTCCAATACTAAGGATTGCAGATCCAAATGAAGAATTCATTGTATGCACCGATGCATGTAAAGAAGGACTTGGTGGAGTCCTCAGTCAAAATGGGTTTGTTGTATGTTATGAATCAAGTAAGTTGAAGGAGCATGAAAGGCACTATGCCACTTATGATTTGGAGTTGGCAGCCATAGTGCATACCTTGAGGAAGTGGAGGCACTACCTCATGGGGAAAATGTTTGAGTTGAGGATAGACCATAATGGTCTAAAATATTTATTTGTTCATCTAACTCTAAATGCTAGGAAAAACAAACGGTTAGAATTTCTCAGTGAATATGACTTTGATACAAAGCATATCAATGGGAAATAGAACAAAGTGTCTGATGCACTCAGCAGAAGAGTGCATGAGTTGCATGCTACAACCATTAGCATGTACCAGACAGATTTGAAAGACAAAATTATAGAAGCTGCCAAATCAGATTTGCAATACAAGGAATTAGTGGAAAAATTACAACAAGGTATTTTGCAGTAGAAAATTGTTGGGCCCAAGATATGATCATTTTTATGATGAATATTATACACGTTTGCAACATGTACATATGCATTTTTCATCTTTTAAAGGATATTTTTGAATAATTTCATGATAAAATGGTATGATCGCCATAAGGTACGTGTAATTCATGTTTAATGATTGAATCAAGTATAATTCATCACGTTTTATGATTTATAAAAGCTAATTCACGTTTTTCTGGTGTTACAGGGCAAAAAAGCACTATGTTTCTAGTTCTAGCACTTGATCCAACACTCTATCTAGCACTGTGTATTGCACAAAAACGCAGGGTGACTTGGCGGTTAAGGTATTGGCAGCCAATGACGGGAAAATTGAGCACGTGGGTTTTGTTTATCCTTTCCCCCTCCAGCTACTAAGCTCTAGACAAATCAGTTTCAGTTGTCCAAAGAGGTCAATTATTGGCTCACTCCATTTTATCAGTTAGGGCATAATTTTTTGTAATTTTCCGAAATTAGAAGTGGTTTGACCCTCTTGTGGTCAACCACTTGGTATGTAAGCTTATAAATACCACTAGGATGGTTAGATGATAGTTAACCAAGTAGCATAAGCATTAGAATTGTTAGAAAAATGATTTTACTCTGTTTTGATATTTTACATTGCCAAAACTATGCCAGAACTGCGTTTTCAAGTTTTAATGGTGAATTCGACCTACTGAGTTCGTGGTGTGCTTTTAGAGAGTGACCACAACTTGTGGGGGGGGGGCACCAGTAGTCTGGTAATTGTATTCATGTTTATTTATGCATTTCTTAATTTAATTTCTCTTTTTATTTTATGTACATGCATGTTTTTTTATTGTGTTAACTAGTTTGTTGTAGTTTAATTGTTTTAATTGTTTTGCAGGTTAGAATGATGAATTGTATTAGCATGCACTGATATTGTAGATTAGGAATAGACTTGAAAGTCTCTATACTAACCCCATGTGCATTTATATGTTATATTATGCTTGATTTATGATTTTATAGTCTAGTTTAAAAACAGAGTTTAATTAGAATAGAATAGAGTTTTAATTTGGGTTTTCTTTGATAGGGATTTGATGGATGGATAGAATTAGTTCCAGTTTTTAGTTATAGCTTGCTTACTACAGTTTTATATAGATTTCATTTAATTAGTTGTAGGTTAATATAGATTGTTAATTTACTTTTTAATATCATAGTTTAATTTATGTTTTTAATTATTTCCTTATTTGCAGTTTGAATGGATAGAGTAGACATAGCATAGTTTTATTTTACGCAATTTCCTTTCATAGAATAAAATGCAATTGTGTTTCTTAGTTAATGGTTGAATCTAGTTTTGCTTACATAGTGTAGAAGTATAATGATGATCTCGTTATGTTGTTGATGGTTTATACATGAATATGCAGGGTATTTAACATTATTTGTGTCATGGCTAAACTCTCATTGGATTGTTTAATCCATACCTTTCATTTTTCCATTGAGATTAGTGTTAAGATTATACCATTGGAATTGTCCTTTGTTGTCAAGTGCCATCGAGATATTATTTGACAACGAAAACATTCACACAACCACCAACATTATATTTGAATTTTCATAGGTTAAATAATAGTTCTCTTGCTTTCATAGATTAAAGAATAGTTTCTTGCTTTCATAGATCAAAATAGATAGTTTCTTTCTTTCATAGTTTAGAAAATAGTTGTATTTTTGTTGTAGGATAGATAGATTTTGCTTTGATAGATTAGATAGTAGTTTGCTTATCACAGATTAAGAATTAGTTGTTAGTCTTTCTTTCTTTCAATGGAATAGATTTCCTTTCATGCATTGCATTGAGCATTTAGTCCAATTGCCTCTTAGATTTCCTTTCACGCATTAGAAATAGTTTTGCATCAAGCATTTAGTCCACTTTCCTCTTAGGTTAGATAGTTGTTCAATGAGAAGTTTTACTTTGATTGCTTGCAGTAGTTAGTTTCCTTTGCTTAATTGTCTGTTTGCTTTAGTAGGTTAGATAGTTGTCTTTTGCTTTAGTAAGTTAGTTAGGTGTCTTTTTTTACTTGTCTTTTGCTTTCGTAGGTTAGTTAGGTGTCGTTGCTTGCTTGTATATTTTCTTTAATAGGTTAGATAGGTGTCTTTGATTACTTGTTTATTTATTTTCTTTCATAGGGTAGTTTCTCATTGAATGTAGGTTGGAAAGTTAAAATAGTTTTCTTTTGTCATTTGCTTATTATGCTTAGATAGTTGTTTATTGCTTATTGTTGAACCAGTTTTCTTTACATAGGGTTTTACTTGCTTTATTAGGAACTATCCATCGATCCTTGGCCCAAAAATAGTCAAGTTACCGAGTTTCAATTTGCTTAGTAGGTTTTTCTCATTAGATACTTTTGCTTGAGTAGATTAGCTTTAGATAGCTACCTTCCTTAGTTAGACTATACTCCTACCAGCCTTCTACCTTTGGCATATATTTTGCTACAAATCTGAGTTTACTTACCCCGGGTTGACAATTTAATTAAGGGTTTTTAGTGTGTTTTTAGTGCATATACAACACCCATCATTTTTGGCGTCATTGTCGGGGAGTTGTCTCAAGGTAAGAAGTAGTTAGGAATTAGATCATTTCTAGACCTTAGCATTAGTTTGGTGGCGAGAGAAATTTAAGACGAGAGGTAAGAACCTGGGCACCTACTATAGCAGGTTCCCCCAAACCCAATGGTAGTTTTTGTTTTTGTTTTTATTTTTCATAAATAGACCTAGGAATCAAATGGTAGATTTTTCTTTTTGTTTTTGATTTCTTTCATGAATAGGCCTAGAGACCCACAAGGTAGATACATTAAATCAAAATCAGGCCTTTCAACCAAGGTTCCTTGTGATCTCTTTGGGGGAAGGAGTGTTTCGCTTATAAAATCCGCAGAGCGATACCAAAAAACAGAAGCTAGCTCGACTCAAAGAGCTAAACTAGTCTTTGAAGTGACTAACACAGGGAGAACTATAGAACAAAAAATTGAAGCATCAATCATATTAGGATAGGAGGCAAGACCACTCGAGTCTTCCACAGAAACAAACAATACAACCTTTTCTTTTACACCACCACCAGGGGGCCCTAACTTTAAAGATATCATAGACCTTGAACAGGTGAACCTTTTGTTTGGTAGTTGAGCCAATGTAATTTTCTCTCAAATTGAAAGAGAAAATTTGGCACCAATAGTCTCAATCGGCTCAAGTAGAGTCTCAGATATCCAATCCATATGAATACCTTTCCATCAAAGGGAAACCTTGTTCTCTTCAAAGGTAAAACCACCCAGGTACTCTCATTTTGGAAACCAAGCCAATATGGATGATCAGGAGGACCATAATAATGTAAGACATGGGGAGGAAGAAGAAATTGGAAACAAAACCGAAACTACCTTCAGGTTTCCAATTTTGGACACCACTCCAAATGTCAACATGAAGACTATTCCTCTCTCAACACTGCCTACCTTTTATGGAAAAAACAGTGAATATCCAGACACCTTCCTATTTGAATTTGACATCTTCTGTAGGATCTACAACTATGTACAATATGCCCAGAAATTAAAACTCTTTCCTGCCACCCTCAAAGACTTTGCACTAAGATGGTTCAAGGGGTTGGGAGAATCCAATATTAGGTTTTGGGAAGCCATCAAAGACATATTTCTCAAGAAGTAACAAGACTACTGCAAGACCAAAGAGTCTCGTAATGACATCTTTAAAATACAACAATTAGAAGATGAGACCCTCGAATATTATATGGAAAGATTTGGTTATATCTCCCAGAAGTCAAAATACCATGACCTCCTAGAGGATGCAATTAGGGATCTTTTCCTTAAGGGAATTTCAGAATAATATTTAGAGATTCTTAACCTGATGGAATCATGTGACATCTCTCATAAACCGTTTGTTGAAATATGTGAAATGTGTAAAAATTACTCAAGGAGTAGAGCCAAAATAGGAAAGAATGTTCGGGACCCTTATAATAGAAACTTAAAACCGGTTAGTTCAGGTTGTATTATGAGAGAAGAGATAGGGAACCTTTTAGAAAACTTTAAGACTAACATATTAACCACAATAGGTTCCCATTTGGATACCCTTAAAAAAAAAAAAATAGGAGGAGGAAAATGCAGCAATGGGCAGGAGGAAACATTCCTCAAGAGAATGCCCATTAGATAACATTTCAGTTTGTGGCTTATGTACAAAAGACCATGTGACTAAAAAATGTCCATCATTGCCCAGTTTATTAGCCATCTATAGGAGTTGAGATCCTAGGGAGTCTCCTTATGTACCTAGGAGGCCATGGCAGCCTAGGAATCAACCCACATACCCGGATCTACAGTCTCAAGTTCCACCCTATTATCAACAACAAAAGTGGAACCCACCCGGTTGGAAAAACCAGTCTACTCAGTACCAACATCCTTGGATTCAAGGATGGAGGGGAGGAAACAACCAAGGAACCCCTCAAGCTCCACCTATCCCTATGTCCAACCATCCTTATCCTTAGTTCTCATCGAACACTCCACAACTTTTTCCAGGTTTTGTTCGACCGCCTTTACCTCTTATTCCACAACAACAACCGCTACAATTTCAAAATGCAAGCTCCCCGAGACCGACACTATTACCAGCACAACCAGTGTCGAATCCTAATAATAATCCCCCTCAACCTCTTCACAATGTTGAGATACAGGCCTTCCCGGCATATGTTATTACTCCTATTCTATTACAGGAAATTCAACTAAGATCGAGAAAAGTTCTGGAGAGGAAGATACCTTCAGTATTCATCCAGGAAGAAGAAGAAGAAGAAACCACCAAAAAACCCATGGATGACACTAGGTGGGAATATGTTATTATCCCGAAGAATCAAGAACCCAAGCTTCCTCAAAATGAACCTTCACAAATTACGAAGGTCCCTCCTTATCCATACCGATTGGTAATCGAGAAACCTACCACCCAACCAGAATTTGACATTTTGAATGAATTGAAAAATATTTGTGTCAAAATTCCCCTACTTCAAGCCATTAAAGACATTCCAATCTATAGTAAGGTAGTCAAAGAATTGTGTATTAAGAAGCCAAGTAGGAAGTAGAAGGACCCCCCTATAGTACATTTGGTAGAAGAACTCTCTGAGTACATATCAGAGCAGCCAATGCTAGAAAAATATGGGAATCCAGGAAACACCGTAGTGACCATAACCATTAATGAGGTCTCCATTGGAAACACTCTCATATATCTAGGGGCAGCCATAAATGTTATGACCGCTACTACCTTGGAACAATTACAGTTACAATCTCTTCTTCGGTCTACCCCAACCATTTTGGAATTAGCAGATAAGACTAGGGTTATACCTGAAGGAATTTTAGATGATGTCATGGTTACTTTACCCTCATGGGAGTACCCAGTAGATTTTCTTGTCATTCACTCAAAGGATCCTACCAAAGGCCATCCTGTCATTTTGGGAATACCTTGGCTAGCCACAACCAATGCATTTATTGGTTGTAGAGAAGGAGAAATGACCATCTCGAATGGTCTCTCTATCCAAAAGCTCACCATTTACCCTCTAGCTCAACCTATTATGGAGAACCTATGGTGGCTTGAATTTCCATACGATAACAAAGACCAGGAAGAACCTGTATTGCCAAGTGACCATGCAAGGGCACTTCAGGAGCACACAACAAAAAATGTGCTAAACCAGTTTATTTTTGCTATCACATGTGTGGATTTTCCACATTCTTTTCCCCAATTTGAGTACATGTTGGAGGAAGAATTTAAAGAACAATTAGACCCATCCATTTTGTCTTCGACATATTTTATTTTCAAAATAGATGAGTTTGCCATGTCTTATACTATGCCCTACGAGATTAGTCTAGGGAAATTTTTACATATAAACTCTGGGCTAGATACAGACCAATAGAAACAGTTAGTAGATATCCTTAAAGAACAAACAGGAGAATTTTCTTAGGAATACACTGACATGAAGGGTATACACTCTGACACATGCATCCATCACATATATACCCAGGGGGAAGTAACACCTATTAGGCAACCCCAGAGAAGGATGAAACCAACACTCAAAGACATAGTCAAGGAGGAAATCCAAAAGTTCTTAAATGTCGGATTTATCTATCCCATCTCCGACAGTAAGTGGGTATCCCCGCTTGTAGTGGTTCCAAAGAAAGTGACTGGGAAATGGAGAATTTGTGTTGATTTCTGGGAACTCAACAAAGCCACTCTGAAAGACTACTTTCCTCTCCCTTTCATTGACCAGGTTCTAGATACCTTGTCTAGAAAGAAGTATTTCTCCTTTATAGATGGGTACAGTGGGTACAACCATATTCTTATAGCACTAGAAGAACATGACAAGACTGCCTTTACTTGTCCTTGGGGCACCTATGCCTATAGGGTCTTACCATTTGGATTGTGTAACGCTCCTGCCACTTTTTAACGAGCCATATTAGGGATATTTGTCAATCGTATTCATGATTGTGTGGAGGTATACATGGATGAATTCACAGTCTATGGAAACACTTATTAGGAAGCCTTAGACAACTTAGAAAAATTCATCTTCAGATGCCAGGAAATGAACCTATCTCTAAGTCATGAAAAATGAAAAATGTTGTTAACTGAAGGAGTGGTTCTAGGACATCATGTTTCATCTGAAGGCATAAAAGTCGATCCTACAAATATTGAGGTCATTATCATACTCCCACCCCCCAAGACACAGAAAGAGGTGAGAATATTTCTTGGACATGTCGGATATTACCGGCGGTTTATCGAAAATTTTACAAAGATTGTTGCACCTATGTTCGGATTATTGATAAAAGATATTGATTTTGTTTGGACTGAGCAATGTCAAACTGCCTTCGAAACCATGAAAGATAAGTTGTCTATGGAACTAGTTCTTAGAGGGCCCAATTGGACTCTCCCATTTCATATATCCATTGACACCTCCGACACTACAATAGGAGGGGTGTTAGGGAAGAAAGAAGACCAACAATCCTATGCCATTTATTTTGTAAGAAAGAACTTGTCCCCTGTCGAGTTAAACTACACAGTCACCGAGAAGGAATTCTTGGTAGTTTTTCATGCTATCAACAAATTCTGTCATTACATTACAGGTTATGAATTATTTGTACACACCAACCATTCCGCCATTAGGTTCCTCATGAATAAACCTATAACTAATGGTCGAGTGACCAGGTGGCTCTTGTTATTGCAAGAAATTAATATCACTATGCCTGACCGACCTGGAAAGGATAATGCAGTAGCTAACTTTCTTTCCTGAATAAAAAATGAGGATGATGATATCCCTATAGATGATAGTTTCCCAAACGAGCACCTATCTTCCCTTTCTGTCAATACTCCATGGTTTGCAAATATGGAAAACTATTTTGCCACTAGGAAGTTACTGTCTCATTTGTCACCTCATGAAAAGTAGAAAATTATTACACAGAGTGCTAATTACTCTTGTGTTGGTCATGATATTTTTCACACAGGTCCTTATTTGATTATTCATAGATGTGTCTGAGAGGACGAGGTACCTGATATACTACAAAGTTTTCATGATGGACCATGTGGTGGCCACTTTTCTGACAAACGTGCAACATATAAGGTGTTACATTTGGGTTACTATTGGCCTAGCTTTTCAAAGATGCTGCCAAGTATGTGAGAAGTTGTGATAGTTTCCAAAGGATAGGAAGACCTGCGTCATCCGATGAAATGCCTTTGCAGGCCCAAGTTATTATAGAACCCTTCGAAAAATGGGCCCTCGACTTTGTAGGACCAATTTCACCCATGTCCCATAGGAAGAACTGTATTTTGGTTTGTACGGACTATGTCACCAAATGGGTAGAGGCAAAAGCCCTATTAAGGGATACAGAAAATTTTGTTGTTGAATTTATCTATGAAGACATATTTACCCTCTTCGGTGTCCCTCATGAAATTGTTACCAACCAAGGCACTCAATTCACTTCCAAGATGATAAAAGAGCTAACAGAGAAATATGGGATTAAACACCATAAATCTTCTCCATACCACCCGCAAGCCAATGGTCAGGTAGAATCCACAAACAAAGTTCTGGAAGCCATCTTGACCAAGAATTTTCAGTTACATCACTGGGATTGGGCTGATAGGCTCCCAGAGGCCTTGTGGGCATATCAGACTACCTGGATAAATACCACTGGGCATACCCATTATGAGCTAGTGTACAGGAAACAAGTACTTTTGCCTATAGAATTCCAAGTAAGGACCTTCCATATTGCTGCAAAATTAGGATTGAACTTGGATGAGGCTTAGAAGCAATGATCCCTACAACTAAATGAGTTGGATGAAATCACACAAGATTTCATCCAACAAATGATATTAGTCCAAAACCAGAGGAGCAAGTGGCATGACAAGTTTATTAAGCAGAAGCACTTCCGACTTGGTGATTGGGCCATGTTGTTTGATTCCTGATTCAAAACCTTCAAAGGAAAACTCACCACTTGATGGTTGGGTCCTTACGAGGTAGACAATGTATATGACAATGGAGCTGTAAAAATTAAAACAATCGATGATGGACAAGTCTCCTTTGTGGTAAATGGACACTGACTTAAGTTTGATCATAAGCCCATTTCCAGAGAAGATTTTCTATGGGTCATGTCAACTGACAAGGCATTGGCCTTAGTATATGGGGAAGTCCCCCCTTGTTCTTGAAAAATTTTCTGAATTTCCTACTATACATATGTAAATAGTTTTTGAATTTTGTTAATAAGGCAATTCTAGATATTTCTATAAGTAATTATTTCACCAGAGTACACAGTTTCAAGCATCTTTCTTCAAAACATTGTTATACTTGAATTTTGTGTCTGTTAAAGCATCAAATGAATATTGACTTACTGTAATTAGCCATATTTTTGCAAAATTCTCATTTTTTTAGGCATTCTGAAGTAGTTTCGCTTGAAACTCTTCACCACTGTATAAGGAAGTGATACTGTAACTATCAACCCTAGAGGTCTCTATTACAATTTTTCCAAAAAACCTGAGTAAGTGAGTCAAGTGTCTTTATCAAAGAGTAACAAGGAAGTCTAATTAGCGGTTAGTCATGGAAACATCACAATAACTACAAAGGAAGAAATTAAGTTGAGCCTAGAGATACCTTTCTGTTCTTTCTCAATGGTACCATCCACTACACACTAAATAGATTGATTATATCATATCTTTAGATAGGCCACGCCCACTTAAGTACCCCTTACATCGGGACAATCAATAAGCAATATAATGGAAAGTCATCCTCTAACATAAATACCATCCCAATTGAAAAAAGAAAGAAAAAGTTGTTTTCAGAGTTGTTCCCCCATCTTCTTGCATAAGCAATCTTATACT
The DNA here is from genome assembly GCA_009831015.1 of Picea engelmannii. NCBI lineage: Eukaryota > Viridiplantae > Streptophyta > Pinopsida > Pinales > Pinaceae > Picea > Picea engelmannii. The sequence goes on along the minus strand of ML780956.1, from coordinate 226,692 downwards.
AAAATCTTAAAGGATGGAGGGCCAGTCTCTGAGGGTTTAAGAGGCTAACCCGTCGGGATACTGAACAAGTCTGCTGGAAGCGGGTATCGGCCTGTGGTATGACTAGGTAAACTCGTCGGAGTATTGAACAGGCTTACTAGCAACGGGGCATTCTACCTAGCGAGGATGATAATCTGACAAAAATAAATCATAAATTTAAACTTGTCCTAATGTATGACATTACTTGCAGAAAAATTTGACATGGATTGTGTGTGGTTAAGCTAAGGTTAATGAATCTCATAAACTTTCCATTGGGAAATAACTCTAAGACTATCTTGAAACTCTCTTTCCTACCTCTTCTTACCTATGTATAGGATCTCTTATCCTATAGGTGGGGCCATCGTCTAACTGTCTCGTCAGACCAAGTTGTGAAATTTTAGCTTTACACTTGGCATACTATAAATCTTCGGCTATTGGGGGATACTGACTAGTTTCCTATACTTTTGATTGTGAGGTGTCACAATACTTAGGTGCGGGGGAGGGGTTCATGAGCTGACAAATGATCATTCCCTAGAGAAGTAAATCTTTGCAAGAATTTTTGTATTATTTCTATGATACAGGTTATTACATTGATAGCTGTGTTATTTTTTAAATGCTTAACTCCTATGTGCTATAAATTACTAAACACATACCTAACAGACCACTTTTTGTTGGTTACTTAACAGACCACTCTTTATCGGCTTATCCTTTCATTACAAGCTGCATATTATAGGTTTGAAAATACATTTTTATGCTTGCTATAACTTGTTTATTGCAGGTTTTTGACATTATATGTCATATGCAAGAAGATTGAGTGAGCATGAAGCATCTTGCCTCTGCTCATTAACTATTGTGACTGTCAAACACACTTCAAAGTTGCAGGCTATCCATTATAAGAGGTGAAAATGCACTTAACATAGAGGTACCAGATGAAGTACCATATGAGGTACCGGATGAAGTGTCGTATGAGGTGTCGAATGAGGTGCCATGTGAATTACACACCAGTAATTGTCCTAGATTCCAGGTAACCAGAATTCACTTACATTCAATTAAATTGGTTGCAGACATTGATTAAAAGATGCTTCATATGTTTATGATCAAATGTCCAAGTCAAAATACTTGGACATTGACCTAAATATGCACCATTACATTTCCCAAAAATCGAGCCTTCAAATTCGAATTCTCCACACATGGCAGCTCATGCACACATGTGGGTAACCTACTCCACTATAGATGCATCCAAAATCGGGTTGGGCAACCATTATCTCCATTTTCCCTTGCCATTTTCTCTCCTCTGCATTAAGAAATCACACCTAAACTCTGCCATCTCATCCTCTGTCCAAAATGCATTCGACCTGTGCTCAATCTATGCCACTGCTTGGCTCAATTACACCCTTGCTTGGTGAATTCCACCTCTGTCACAATGCCCAAGAGATATGAACCCTCCTCCTATGCAGACTTGTTTTCCATTCTCGAATTTGCACAGTGTAGAGAAGTGTTTTTGTGTCTTGGTTGGGGGTCGCTTCTGTCTAGCTTGCAGGGCCAGGATGATGGCCTCTCCATGCAATTTGCAGTTGGTTTTGATGGTCAGACAACACATGTAGGGTCTCTTATCTTTGAATTCATAGAAGAATCCATTGTTGCTGCAACAAATCTCCCAAGAATGGGAGATAGATGGTTCAAAAACCACCAATTTCCGTGCTCAAGTTACAACATGGTGTTTAAGCCCGAATTCGAGAGAATTTTAGGAGCAAAAGGATATGCTAAGGAGTGGATAAAGGTAGAATTGGTTAATCCCCTCATCGTCATCACAAGGTTAATTACATGTGAAGGTAGATACTCTACTTTCAAAGCTTGTCATTTTAGATTGCTGGCTCATTTTTTGTTCAACAAACCCTTGAACTTTCCCTTCTATTTTCTCAAAATCCTGGAGAAGATGTCCTCTCAAGTGAGGAAAAATGTGACTAACCCCCACAATAGTCTCTTCCACCATGGCTTGATCAAACTCCTCGTTCTTGCCGAACTAGAGAAACATGGGAAAAATTGGGATGCCTTTATCTACCAATTTGTAAACCCTCACTTGACAGTTAAGAACGGCAAAAATCCACTTAGCCTAAAAACTATCTCTCCATCCAAGCCTCGCTCTCCAAGAACTCAAAACACCTTTTCACAAAACCTCTCTTTGTCAGAACAATACCAAAATCTTTTTGATATCCCTACTTCTTCATCGGGTAAAAAGACCAAGAGAAAAGACCAAAAGAAGCCCATTGTTGACCCCCAATGCCTTCACTCTCTCTTGATCCTACACCTATAAAGCTTCAAGAATTAATGTAGCAAGACTTTCCCATCATTCCTACAAACAAGAGGGAAGCCAACTGATTTGGTAAGGGACCCTTTCGGAAGAGTACCCAAAGCATAAGAACCAAGCCTTATGCAAAACCTCCACCTGCTTCAGATCCCATCCAAGTGTCCTCCAACCTTGAGATCCCTCATAAGAAACCTAGGGAAGTCTCTGTAGATGGATTAGAGCCACTAAGGAAAACAAGATCAGAACCTACCTCACCTTACTGATCTCCCATCACTCCTACTTCACCCATGCCCACTCTAGATCCTAAAACTGATAGATTGTCCACATCCCTCAAAGGATCTAAGCCCTCCTCAGAGATCATCGATTCTGCCCCAACCATAGAGGAGCTACAAAAGGAAAACCAGTAGCTTCTCCAACAGCTGGAGAAAAGGAAGACAATAGATAAACACCTTCATCATGACAATGCAATCCTTCAAACAAAAGTTAACTTTCTTCAACGATTGGTCGATGAGATGACCAAATCTAATTGCAGCCTCAAAGCACAACTGAAGCAACACATAAGGCACAAGGCTAAGTCTACACAGCAAGAAGGAGAGGCTTCCAAAGCTGACCCTCCTCAGCAAGCCTAGTTCCAAGGGGTAACTTCTTTTTATTTGTAGTGGGACCTCCAAAATCGTAAGTGTGAGGGTAATGTTGGGCCTGAGATATGATCATTTTTATGACAAATATTATACACTTTTGCAACATGTACATATGCGTTTTTCATCTTTTAAAGGAGATTTTTGAAGAATTTCATGATAAAATGGTATGATCGCCATAAGGTACGTGTAATTCATGTTTAATGATTGAATCAAGTATAATTCATCTAGTTTTATGATTTCTAAGAGCTAATTCACATTTTTCTGGTGTTACAGGGCAAAAACGCACTACATTTCTAGTTCTGGCACTTGATCCGACACTCTTTCTGGTACTCTGTCCAACACTACGTATTGCACCAAAACGCAGGGTGACTTGGCGGTTAAGGTATTGGCGACCAGTGACAGGCAAATCAGGCATGTGGGTTTTGTTTATCCTTTCCCCCTCCATCTATTGAGCTCTAGACAACTCAGTTTCAGTTTTCCAAAGAGGGTGATTATTGGCTCGCTTTGTTTTATCAGTTAGGGCATCATTTATTGTAATTTTCCGAAATTAGAAGTGGTTCAACCCTCCTGTGGTCGACCACTTGGTATGTAAGCTTATAAATACCACTAGGATGGTCAGTTGATAGTTAACCAAGTAGCATAAGCAACAGAATTGTTAGAAAAATGATTTTACTCTGTTTTGATATTTTACATTGCCATAATAATGCCAGAACTGTGTTTTCAAGTTTTAATGGTGAATTCAACTTGCTAAGTTCGTGGTGTGATTTTAGAGAGTGACCACGACTTGATGAGGGGCCCACCAACAGTCTGGTAATTGTCTTCATGTTTATTTATGCATTTCTTAATTTAATTGCTCTTTTTATTTTTTGTACATGCATGTTTTTTTATTATGTTAACTAGTTTGTTGTAGTTTAATTGTTTTAATTGTTTTGCAGGTTAGAATGATGAGATGTATTAGCATGCACTGATATTGTAGATTAGGAATAGACTTGCAAGTCTCTATACTAACCCCATGTGCATTTAGATGTTAGATTATGCTTGATTTATGATTTTATAGTCTAGTTTAAAAACAGAGTTTAATTAGAATAGAATAGAGTTTTAATTTGGGTTTTCTTTGATAGGGATTTGATGGATGGATAGAATTAGTTCCAATTTTTAGTTATAGCTTGCTTACTTCAGTTTTATATAGATTTCATTTAATTAATTGTTGGTTAATATAGATTGTTAATTTACTTTTTAATATCATAGTTTATTTTTCGTTTTTAATTATTTCCTTATTTGCAGTTTGAATGGATAGAGTAGACATAGCATAGTTTTATTTTACACAATTTCCTTTCATAGATTAAAATGCAATTATGTTTCTTAGTTAATGGTTGAATCTAGTTTTTCTTACATAGTGTAGAAGTATAATGATGATCTCGTTATGTTGTTGATGGTGTATACATGAATATGCAGGGTATTTAACATTATTTTTGTCATGGATAAACTCTCATTGGATTGTTTAATCCATACCTTTCATTTTTCCATTGAGATTAGTCTTGAGCTTATACCATTGGAATTGTCCTTTGTTGTCAAGTACCATCGAGATATTATATGACACCGAAGACATTCACACAACCACCAGCATTGTATTTGAATTGCCATAGGTTAAAGAATAGTTCTCTTGCTTTCATAGATTAAAGAATAGTTTCCTTCTTTCATAGATCATAATAGATAGTTTCTTTCTTTCATAGTTTAGAAAATAGTTTTATTGCTGCTGTAGGATAGATAGATTTTGCTTTGATAGATTAGATAGTAGTTTGTTTATCATAGATTAAGAATTAGTTGTTATTCTTTCTTGATTTCAATAGAATAGATTTCCTTTCATGCATTGCATTGAGAATTTAGTCCAGTTGCCTCTTAGATTTCCTTTCACGCATTAGAAGTAATTTTGCATCAAGCATTTAGTCTACTTGTCTCTTAGGCTAAATAGTTGTTGAATGAGAAGTTTTACTTTGATTGCTTGCAGTAGTTAGTTGCCTTTGCTTACTTGTCTGTTTGTTTTAGTAGGTTAGATAGTTGTCTTTTGTTGTAGTAGGTTAGTTAGGTGTCTTTGCTTACTTGTCTTTTTCTTTAGTAGGTTAGTTAGGTGTTGTTTATTGCTTGTCTATTTTCTTTAATAGGTTAGATAGGTGTCTTTGCTTACTTGTTTATTTATTTACTTTCATAGGGTAGTTGCTCATTGAATGTAGGTTGGCAAGTTAAAATAGTTTGATTTTGTCATTTTCTTATTATGCTTAGATAGTTTCTTATTGCTTATTGTTGAACTAGTTTGCTTTACATAGGGTTTTAGTTGCTTTCTTAGGAACTATCCATCGATCCTTAGCCCAAAAGTACTTAGGTTACTAAGTTTCAATTTGCTTAATAGGGTTTTCTCATTAGATAGTTTTTCTTGATTAGATTAGCTTTAGATAGCTATCTTCCTTAGTTAGATTATACTCCTACTAGCCTTCTAACTTTGGCATATATTTTTCTACAACTATAAGTTTACTTACCCCGGTTTGACAATTTAATTAAGGGTTTTTACTATGTTTTTAGTGCATATACAAGACCCATCAAGAATTTAAGACTATAAGCTAGAAATTGATGAAAATCTCATATACAGGGGAAGAATTTATGTATCAAATTCCCATGAATTGAAAAATCTAATATTTAGGGAAATGCATAATGTACCTTATGTTGGGCACCCAGGTTATCAGAAAACTATTGCAGTTGTCAAGAGCCAATATTAGTGGCCAGGAATGAAGAAATAAATTGTTGATTTTATTGCCAAATGTTTGGAATCTCAAAAGGTAAAGGCTGAGCATAGACACCCAGTTGGTTTGCTACAACCATTACCCATTCCTGAGTGGAAATGGGAAGTTGTAACAATGGATTTCATCACCAAACTACCCAGAACAAACAAGCAACATGATTATGTCATGGTAGTGTTGGATAAGCTTACTAAAGTTGCCCATTTTATTCCAGTAAAGCTCACTCACAAGGAAGCCAACATTGTTGATGTTTATATGAGAGAAATTGCTCGATTACATGGTATACCCAAGACAATTGTGTCTAACAAAGATCCAAAATTTACCTTAAATTTCTGGAAGAGATTATTTAATGGATTTGGAACAAATTTGAATTTTAGTACAACTTATCATCCATAATTAGATGGACAAGCATAGAGGGCGAATCAAATGATTGAGGATATGTTGAGGATGTATGTGACGGATAAACCATAAAGATGGGAAGACTACCTACACTTAGTAGAGTTTTCTTATAACAATGGGTACCAAACATCTCTAAAGATGAGCCCATTTGAGGCACTTTATGGTAGAAAGTGCAACACACCAGTAAGATGGGATAACCTAATAGATAGAGCAGTGGTTGGGCCAGATTTACTCAGGGAAATGGAGGAGAAAATGTTGAAAATTAAACAGAATTTAAAGGCTACCCAAGATAGGCAAAAAATCTATGTTGACAAGGGCATAAATCACATGGAATTTAAAGTGGGGGACCATGTATTCTTAAAAGTGAAGGCCAACAGAAGTTCCCTGGAGTTGGGAAATTGTTCAAAGTTGGTAGCTCGCTATTGTGGGCCATTTGAAATCCTAGAGAGGATTGGGCATGTAGCATACATGATTAAATTTCCTACATCTATGTCTGTTCATAATCTATTCCATGTATCATTGCTCAAGAAATATATACCTGATGCTAATCATGTTATTGATTGGAATGTGATTTAGGTGGAGCAAAAAGGTGCTTTCCAAGTACATCTGGTACGCATTATAGACCAGAAAATCAAGCAACTATGGAATCGATCCATAGGGATTGTAAAGATCCAATGGACCTGGTACGGTCCTGAGGATGCTACTTGGGAGCATGAGGATGCAATGCGAGCAAAACACCCACATATTTTTGAGGATTTTTGAAATTTTGGTTGTATATGTGTACATAATGCACTGAGGAAAGTGCATAAATAAGGGGAGGGGGTTGTAATACCCCTAGGCCGGACCCAATTTTAAATGTAAATGCAAATGTACTTAAGATGGTGAGTTGTTTGATATCATTTTTGTATGCACCTTCCATGGTATAGTGCGCACATGTACTGCACAGTAAAATGATGCAGTGCGCACATTCCAGGATACTGCGCGCAACAAACTTAAGTGAGCATGATTTTGAGGCCATGGAGCCTTTGTGTATATGTTGTGTTTTATAGGCTGGTGGGCCAATTTATTATAAGCTAGAAGGCTTATGTGATGATTAGGCCGGAGAGCCTAGATGCTAAAGGCCAGTGAGCCTATTTTTGTATATGTCTTATCATTAATATAAAATACATCGTTGCATGTAGATCGACCACGATAAAAGAGTATGGGGGACTAAACTCCACTAGTTAGGGAAAGGGGGGGATAAAAGTTAAGGAAAGGGGCTAAGCTAGGGAGCTTAAGCCAAAAAATAATATTATATTAATATTCCTTAAAGTATAAAGTATGGATAATTATTTTATCCTAAGTTCTAAGGATGGGGACAAGTGGGCCAAAGTATCTCCCAACATGACAAGTGTCAAGTTGGGAACATGCATACATATAGCTTGGACTTAGTTCATTTTCCTATCATTCCATCATCATTCACTCACTCATTGAGTTGTCCTCCGTACCTTTTTTTTACTGTCACTATTCTTATACCTGTATCCGTACCTGAACCAGTACCATACCCGTACCTATACCTATACCTGTACTTGGTTAGCTTGGGAGCTAGACTAAAGAAGTGAGTTGTCAGGACCGTGGGATATTGAAGAGGCACGTTGTCAGGCCCGTGATCAATTTCTCTTTGGGTGAGAGAATTGTTGGGAATTAAATTCCTGAAGGTGCTAAACTAGAGCTACATGTCTCTGATACTTCTTGTTCATCCTATTGTTGAAGCCATGGAAGGGAAGTGGGTTAGCCAAGGGACTCTTGAGCAAAGAAGGGTCACACTTCCTAGGGTGGGACAGGAATGTGGGGAATGAGGGACTGTAGGTTGTTATTTTGAGTTAGCACCTCTGAGGGAGTCTTTATGTTTGTCTGAGATACATCAGCCTGGTTAGGAACTCCTTTACCCAGGTAGATTTTAGTCCCAACCCAAGGGTGACCCACTGCTAAGAGTGATGAGCAGTGTGGTCTAAGGATGGGAGTTTCGTGGAAGGTGTACATGCATTTGGTGATATTCTTACCAAGATAAGTGTCAATTGTGTGTTAAATTACATGTTTCATTATTATTTACGTGTTTATTTTTATGGGTTTATCTTATGTGTGGTTTATACCTGTCTTTATATTTATGGGTATTCCATGTCTATGTTGCATGCATATGTTATTGTTATTTCTGTATGAATGGGTGCATTTACATAATGTATTTTTTTGTTTTGATTTTTATATATAAAGTTCTGCAAGATTTTATGTGTGTATATGTTTTAGTTTGCATACAGTTCGAAAAGTTTTACGTGGCATAGCCCATTTGGATGTTGGTGATGTTACATGTGAAGAGGTACAACTCCATTCAACATCATCAACCACTTTTACTTGTAAAATTTAATATTTTTTTCATACTTTGAATGTTCCATCTAATATAGAGGTAGACTTGGTCGGTTGAGATGGTGACATTATTATATAAAAGTGAAATATAAACCATATTAAATGATACAAAGTAAGAAGTGGAGCTATGGATTTGTTATAGATACACATTATTACCCACTACACCTATTCTCAAGATAAGGGTGAGACTTGCTTGGTAGAAATGATTTATAGAAGTGAAATATAAATTAACTAGAATACCCCCGAAGCAAGGGAAATGAAACAATGAAGTGAATTAGGGTGATCACAACAATCAAACTCCTCCTACTCAAAGCATCTGCAACTTTGTTAGCAGTTCCAACAATGTGCTTGATAACAAAAGTAAAATTTTGCATAAATTCTACCCATTTGGCATGTTTCTGATTCAACTTTTCTTGCCTAGTAATAAACTGTAAATCTTGGTTATCACTATACAAGACAAATTATTTGGGAACTAGATAGTGTCTCCACTTCTTCAAAGCTTGAATCACTGCATAAAATTATTTTTCATATGTGGAATAATTCTTCTTGGCGTCATTCAGTTTCTCACTGAAATAATCAACCGGCCTATTATCCTGACTCAAGACTGCTCCAATAGCTAATCCACTTGCATCACATCTCACCTGAAATGTTTTTCCAAAATCTGGCAAGACCAGAATTGGTTGTTCTATGATATTCTCCTTAAATACTTTGAAAACTTTTTTAGCTTCCTCTATCCAACTAAAGGACTTGTGTTTCTTCTTCACAGTGTCCACATTGGGTGCATATATACCACTAAAATTTCTGATAAACTTTCTATAAAATATTTCTAACCCATGAAAAATTCTTACCTCAAATATGTTTCTTGGTGATGGTCATTCTTTGATTGCTCTTACCTTTTTTGGATCCATCTTCAATTCATTTGAAGAGATCACGAAACCCAAATATATGAGTTCCTTCTTCATAAAAGAACTTTTCTTCAGATTTATCAACAAATTCTCTTGTTGCAACTTTTCCATATGTCAAATGTCTTAAGTGTTCTCCCTTTGTCTTACTAAAGATTAGTATTCCATCCAGGTATACTATGAAAAAATTCCCTATGAAGTCTTTCAACACTTCATTCATCAATCTCATAAATGTGCTTGGTGCAATTTTCAACCCAAATGACATGACCAGTCATTCAAACAATCCTTCATTTGTCTTGAATGTTGTTTTCCATTCATCTCCCTCTCTCATTCTTATTTGATGATATCCACTCTTCAAGTCTATCTTGGAAAAATATCTTACTCCACTCAAACAATCCATCAAATCATCCATCCTCGGTAAAGGAAATATGTACCTAATGGTTATCTTGTTGATGGCTCGGGAATCTATACACATTCTCCATTCTCCATCCTTCTTTGGACTTAATACAGTTGGTATTGTGCATGGTCTTAGGCTTTCCCTGACTAAACCTTTATCCAACAACTCTTGGACTTGATTTTTGACTTCCTCATTCTCTCTAGGTGTCAACCTATGAGCTTCTTTGTTTGGTAAACTATCCCCTGGAATAAGGTCAATATGATGGCTTATACTCTTGATGGGTGGCAATGAGTGAGGTAACTCATCCACTACTATGTCAACAAAGTTTTCTAACAGTTCCTGGATTTTTATAGGCAAATATTCCATAGAATTACTTGTAAGGATAACTCTAGGCTTCCTCACTACAACAAACTGCATTTCTTTTTCCTTCTTGACTTCTTTCAAAAGTTCCTTCCCACTCATGAGAAGTATACTTGAACAAGCTTCCCTCTTTTTCTCTTTGTCTTCTATTGGCAACAACATATGTGTCCTGTTCACACGAAGTTTAATTTTTCCTATCTTTGGAAACTAAAGATTCATCTTTTCCTAAGTCGTGGAGCCGCCCTTAGTCCAAAAAGGGGAAATCTGAGCCTTCCATTCCTTTTCGGGTTTTCGATATTCAATTTTTCTCGAAGTATAATCTTCAACCATCTTATTTTCCCAGTGTCGAAATCCCGAAAACGCTTAGCTTATTAAAAAAAGTTTTTTTAAGGGGAAAGAAATAAAGGTCACATTTTACGTTGCTTTCCAAAAAGCACTCTTTAAACCCGAAATTAATTAAGTTCCTAAACATGATTACCATCCCCTTAATCTTTCACGATTCAGGTTTTTCCTTCTAATGAAACGCTTTCGAACTCTTAACAGTCAAACTCTCGATCCTCGCTTTTCCGAAAAAGTTAAAAGGATAATTAATTATTGACCTATTTTAATTAAATCCCTAATACGTGTCTTAGCGCCTCACTAATATCATTGTGATTTCGCGACCCTGGGATTGCTTGTGACTTATCCCTTGACAACAGGATCCCCGGAGTCCCGAAACGCGAAATCATGTTTTCTCTAAATAGGTTTTAAGTTTCAAGTTAATTCATTTTTAAAACAGGATTAGAAATAATTAAACCGCCTTTCGAATTTCAGGAATTGAAGAAGGTGGTGATTTTTGAAACTTCAGTTTTGAAATCGTCGATATACGGTGACATTAATAATGGATAAATGAAGATATTTTTTGACATGAAATCATATCTCTAGGCATATCTTTCCATTAAAAAGAATTAATTTTTTGTCGTCTGCATTTGTACACTCACTTTAACACGAAATTGAAGGTTAAGAAAGTCTTATGTTTGAACTTCATAGCTATCCTTTACATCTGTTGCTTGTCACGTTTGTCTGGTTTTATGCGCACTTTCTCTATAAACAGGTTTATGATCCAGCACAGGTATCATGGCGCCTAAGAAGGCACCCAAGAAAAGTGAAGATATTGCAGAAGGCTCGAGTCCAGAAGCAGATGTTATATCTGATACAACACCACAAGCCATCGATTCCATAAAATCCTGGAGACACATTTTCGAGACTCTGGATTATGAAATTAAAAATTTCCCTCATGACGTCGACAACAAGCTTCGTGATATAGCAGAATCCGAGCTCCACAAAATAGCTACATGGACACGACTTACATCTTATAATGACATGATCAATTGGGCCTTAGAGTGAACTGACATATAGATGAGGAGCATGCTGGACAGCCAAGGGGTCGTCATTGGCTCTTTCATACTAGAACATGTACAAGTAATGTATAAATTATCCCCCAGTCCCAAGTATGTTTATAATCAAGAATTTGTGAGTAATATTCAAAGAAAAGAATGTTTGGAGGCAGACCAAACCTATCCTAACATAATCAAAGACCGGTGGAGAAACGAGGGAAACTTTAGGGTTGACACCCATGCTATTTATGCCACAACCTCATTGAATGATTATATGATTTATGTGGTGATGATTTTATGTAGACTTTTCGGTAAGAAAAGTCCCACCCATTTCCCTGCAGAGTGGGTAACTCTTTTGAACGAGGCAACAGAAGGTTACAGCTTCAATTGGTATAAGATTTTATCTGATAACATGGAAAAGGAGGTAATGGAATATCAGATTGCGAGATCAAAAGGCCAACCAGTAACCTTTTATCTGTCGGCATACATCATGGATGCTATATGCTTCTCGACTCCTTTCCCTTTGATGAATTGGAGTTGGAATCCTACTTACCTGGAGCCAATTCATGAATATCATTCTAAACTTTGGGAAGAAAACACCAAGGATTCATTCTATGAAATTTGTCATTTCATGGTGATACCACTATACCATCAAATGTTGTACAGTTGTGCACCTCCCTACATATCAGAGTCTGTCACGGGAAACCTCAGGGAAGTTGTTGACTGGTTCATAGAGGAGAATTTTTCATACATTAGAGTTTTCGGGTGTTCAATCCCCCCACACGCCCTACCGAAATTCCTCCCTGACAGACTGGTGTGCAGGGAGGTAGCTCATCAAATAGTAGTAGGTGGAATTGGGATAGAACCAAAAGTAGCTCAAAAGAAATTTTGGCCTGTTTTTCTCGTTCAGATTGGGAAATTTTCATTACTCAACTTAGGTCATTCCAAAGTTGAAGCGGCAACGCTAGAGGAGGTTAAATTGGTAAACCTCGAGCACGGGAAGCATTATCCTAACTAGTTAGTGGGGAAACACATGGCCCACTGTAATATGAAGGCTTATGAACATGAGAATTCCCCTTGTGACGACTTGTTCAAAGGGGATAAGACCTATGAGGAGGTGTTAGAAAGAGTACAGACACTACCATCTGACTTGCAATCTAGTTTTCAGACCTTCCAGAAACACAGATGGAGAGGATTTCCCAAAGTGCTGCAAGGTGAAGAAATTACCCCTCCTCATGAACAAGAAGATACTCCTCCAGGTTTTAGACAAGAAACACAAGACAAAGTCAATGCTGAAAAATTTCCTCAGGAGACTGAAGGATCTTCACAAAATGAAGAGGCATTACAAACAGAAAATCCAGAGATGGAAGAAGAGAGGAGGTTCAGGACACCTCCCGAGTCCAGTAAGTCTACTCCTCCTTCATCACCTACTGTTGATATCATTATACCTGAGGCTATGGGAGAAACAAGGTCTACAGAGCTAGGAAGTCCCATAACTTCCTTAACTCCTTTACAGTCCACCTTTGGACTCCCACAAATGGGAGATATATATGTTGGTGACCTCACCCCTATTTCCAGAGATGAAATCCCTCCTTCTGATTATTTTTTCAGCAAGAAGAGGAAGGCTATTGTAAGGCAATAAATGCATATGAGAGAAGGGGGTATGGTGAAGAAGCATAAGGTCTTCATAGATGGCCAGAAATTGGAGGAGGAGGATTTCACTATAGAGGTAGTAGGCTCCATGGGAGCCATGGAAACAACAAATATTTTTACTGTGGGGAGAATGAGAACAAGGATAAAGAAGAGTAACCACATGATAGCTCGATTCCAAGATCAGTTGAAGAATGCTCAGAAAAACATTAAAGAAGAGGTATATAAAAGTCTGGAACAGGCCAGGGCTACTGAAAGGTAATAAATCCAGTCACTCAAAGCTAGCCTGGACAAAATGAACCAGAGGATACAAGTAAGTTAGGTACAGGTTACTCAACAAAGTGAGCTTGTTAAACAATTACAAGCTAAATTGAGTTTGACAGAAGGTCAGGTCGTAGACTTGAAGGATTTTCAAGCCCTCTCGTTAGAAGCCCATACAAAGATAGAAGTTGAGCTGCAACAATTGATGTCCAAAATAGAGATCATCCAACGTTATTTTCAAGAGGCAAGAAAATATCTTGATAACATTGTTTTACTAGAAAAAGAGGCTAAAGTAGCAAGGAATACTTTTCAGAAGGCAATCGCATGTTCAGGGAATAGGGAGACGCCAAAAGATTTAAAAATTTCTTTCACGGAATAGATAAGAGGAGACATTATGCTCAAAGCATGGGAAATAAACATAGTTGAAAACAAGAAGATAGTCAAAGAAATCAAAGATTATTGTGAGGGAATATTTGATTCTTTGGATAAGCAAGCATTAGGATTGGAAAGAAATGACTTCTCCAGACTACTAGGGAAAATAAACATTGTGAAACAACAGTTCTACTACAAAGAGAGTTTACATGAGGTTCAAGCAGAAATTTCACAGTTGAGAGAAATCAATACCAATCAGATAGATAGATGGTTGATATAGCCTAATTTAAATATGCAAGTGATCATATCTGGCGATAAAGGATTTGAAGACCAGTTTCCAAAAATACAAAGAAGTTTTTATCTATTTGAAACTAAAGATCTCCCGACACCACCCAGAATTTTTGTTCATTTTTTAGAGAAGTGTGTTGAATGTATAGCTTCAAAAGAGAGAGAGACTTTAGCTAAGCAATGAAGTGTAGTTCAAAGTCTTATACTTTTGAAAATGATATACCAACGAAATGTTAAGGTAACAGTTTTCTAACTATTTTTCCTTCTTTTTTCCCCCAAAAATAGGAGATCGCTAACGATCAAGTAGTGATGATTTTGTATAAATAAAAGGAGAGAAGACTGACAAAAGGATTTTTTATCTCTCTAATAAAAAGGGGCATTTTCGACACAGTAATTTTGAAGAGACTCTAAATTAATAGAAATGCAGATTGAAGATTCCAAATCTTGTCACCTCTGAGTTATGTGTTTCCCTGTCATCTCATCTTTCTTTCATATGTTTAATCGATGAATGCTTGGCTACAATTTAGTAAAACCTCTACTGTGGAAATTATTATTCTTGTTATTTAAATCATTTACAATTTTTCCTATGTATCTGTTATCAATAGATACAAGACCTGTAGATATTTAGATTTCAACATCATATGCTTCATTAATATTTTTCGCATTTCGTAGTCTTATGTTACTATGTGAGATTCCTTTGAAATTGATGCCTCACTTTGCTAATAGATTTATGTTTTTCTTCATATCATACATGTTTCTTTTCTTTAAAATTCGACTCATATACAAGAAAAGGCCTACAATTTAGTCATCCTATTTATTTGGGTGTTGACATCATTCTCATTGTATTGTGGAATAGAGATAACAATCCAAAAAAGAAAACACAAGAACTTTTTCTTCTTTACATTTACCCTTAATGACAGTACCAGTTGCAAGGCAGCCTAACATCGAACCCTGCCTTTCGCATCAAACCATCATCGCTCTAAATTTATTTAACATTATCTTACAAATAGCAAATAACCAAGTTGAGTTAGAACGTTCATGGGTGGAAATTGAGAGAGATATCAATATCCAGGAAAACTGGGAATTTCGACAGAGACAATTGAGGAACCAACTATAGCCCTCATCTTATTATCATATCTTTTCTTATCATTAGATCCATCTATCTTTTCAAATGCCTTGACAGTATACTTTAGAGCCTTAAATTATAAACTCAGGAACGACATCTTTTTGGCGTCGTTGCCGGGAATGGAGTAACGAAGCTTTTTCCCTGGGAAGAACGACATTGACACTTTCCTTATTTGGTAGTGAACAAATTTTGGAAATATTCTAAGGCCACCTTTATATTTTACTTGGTGAATCCATTTTGTTTAAATTGGCTCTCAACTAGAAGAACATCAGGAAGAATCCAGACGAAGAGCAGATTTTACCTTTTTCCGATCCAGAAAAAATTCTAAAATCAAGAAGACACTTCCGGCATACTGTCTCATCAAAAAATAAAAATTGTCAACCTAAATACACACAGACTGACTCTGAATATCAACACGGTGAATTAAGTATTCCACCCCTTTACAGGGAGTACTCTGCTGATAAAGTTACATCCCCAGAATCAGATTTGGTTCTGCCCATTTTTTAGACAGAAGCTTTCTCAGTCGTTTCCCATGCCAATAGAAAACAAAGATTTGTCTCACTTCCTGTTGCAATAGATTCCCCCTCGCTTCTCGAAGTCCATTTTCCCACCTCTCAAAACTCAAACAATTATCCCATATATCTTGATTCAACTTCTATTGATTCTCCTATATTTTCACCCTGTGAATCTGAAGGAACTAGTCCACATTCCCCAAACTCCTTTTTATCAAGTTTCATCCCTGTCGATAACAAAATTCTTGAAACCCTTCCCTATAACCCCCAAAATTTTATCTCTAAAGCCATAATGGCCGCGTCTGGAGAAGGTGGGGCGAGATGTGTCACCGCAGGTGGTCCGGGAGTAGCAGCAGGCGGCCAAGCACCGCCTCTTAGAATATTTGCAAAGGTTGTTGCGAGATATGCTCCTCTAGTTCTATTGGTCCCTCTCCATGATTTACTAGAAAATGACATGAAAAACTTCCCCAAGTTCCCAGGAGAGGGAGTTTTAATAGCAGCCGAACACACAAATTTTTTCGATCAATTCATTGACATTCTTGGATTGGAACATGAAGATGTTTACTCCAAACTCTTGGTTCAAACCTTTGAAGTTCAAGTAAGAACTTGGTTTTGAGTCTTAGCGGCTGGATCTATACCAACATATGATGAACTTGAAAACACTTTTATTAGACAGTGGGGTGAGCAGAAAGACCATCTTTATTATCTAACCGAATTTGGAGCTCTTTGAAATAAAAACTTTGAATCAGTCCTTGAGTTCACCCAATGATTCAACAAATTGTACAACAAGATCCTAGCCAAGGTCAAACCCTCACAGCTTGTGGTGAAAGTGACTTTCGTTGGAGCTTTCGACCCTGATTTCACCCTATTATTAAGGGAGAGAAGATCGGTAAATATCACCAAGATGCAAGATGATGCCTTGGAAATTGAATCTAACATGATGGCATCAAGAAAACTAAAAGCCAAATTTGAGACTGGAAACAAAGAAATAAGGAGATATAGGGAGCAAGGAGGACCCTCTGGATAAGGAAGGTCCTCAGAAGATAAGATGGACGATATGGCTAGAATCATCAAAGAACTATGAAACAAAATATCGAGAATGGAACTTGATCAAGATAAAAATGAACATCACCCTAGAAAGGAATTCAGGAAGAACCCTAATCCTCAAAACCACCAAAAACAAATTAAGAATGAAGATCAAAAATTCCAAACCCTTTTTAAAAGTGAAAACTTTATAGGAGGGAAAGACTTGGAGGATTTCGAGGAGTTAGAAGAGGATATAAACAATATTTGTGAAGAATGCTTACAACCTTATATAACAAGATGCGATTACGAAAAGTCTCTGACTTCGAATTATAGAACTGAGAGTAACGAGAATAGTAGTGTCTCGGAATATTCGACCTATCAAGGAATAACGGATGGTATAATGGTCGAGCTCCACCAAAAGTATAACCTAAGAACTAGAAATATGGTTTCCTCAACTACTCTAGTTAAAAAGATATTGCCCAGGGTTGAAAATGATGTACCAGTTTCGAAAAACATTGAAGAAAAGACTGAAGGGACTAAGACCGCTAACATACAGTCTACTAAAATAGAGACAGCAGAAATGCCACCCTTAAGCATGCAGAAACTAGACACCCCTGTTATCGAAACAAAGGCCCCTCAGCCAAAGAAAGATGAAAAGAAAGGGTCGAAGGTTCAAAACATGGAAATTGACAAAACCATTGGAAGTTTTAACCTAGAAAATGAAATCAATAAGATCAAAATTCCTATTCCCCTTGTCAAATTGGCCAAAAACCCGATATACCGAAAACAAATTGCTAAAATGATTAGTTTTTCGGAAAATGAGAGTCAGGCTAATGTTATAAACTTAGAGGATGCAAAGCCTAACATAATTTTTGGCCCACACTTCGAAGGTGCCAAAGACACCGTAGCTCCTTTCTACATCACTTTGACCGTTTTCAATCATCTGCTCCATAACTGCATGTTAGATTCTGGGGCCTCTCATAATATGACGCCTAAAGAAATCATGGACAAAATCGGCCTTGAAATCACCAGGCCTTATGGAGATTTATATTCTTTCGATTCGAGGAAATTCAAATGTATAGGTATGATAAAGGACTTAGTAGTAAACCTTGCATAGGTACCTTCGAAAAGTGTTTTAATGGATGTAGTTGTTGCAGATATACCCCCAAAATATGGCATGCTCTTGTCCCATTCTTAGGGTGCCAAACTTGGAGGTTCCCTTCAACTTGATATGACGTATGAAACAATTCCAGTTTTTAGTGGGCAGTTCACGCGGCTGTAAAGGGAAACCTGGTTAGCATTTACTGTTAGTGATCCTCTCAGCCCAAATAACTATCCTGTATATATTGAGGATCAGGATTTAGGTAATTGTATATTATCTTTAGATGATGATGTAGATGCGTGTATAGAAGAAAGTTGTATAGGAAATAAAAAAGAAAAATAACAAATAGAACAGGATGTGTGTAACACTGGTGTTTGGAAAATGTTTTTTGACGGTGCCTCATCTTATCTTGGAGCTGGGGCTGGAGTAATTTTTGTGGCACCTGATGACCAATTCATTATTCCTTTCTCTTATAGGCTTCAATGGAACATAGACCACACCAATAACATATGTTAGTACGAAGCTCTAGTGTTAAGGTTAAAGGCCGCTAGGAAAATGAAAATTAAAAACTTGGAAGTTTTTTGTGACGCAGAATTGATCATGAAACAAGTTAATCACCAGTACCAGGCCAAACATCTTAGGTTAAGGTCATATCAAAATTGTGTTTGGAACCTTATCGAAAAAAATTTCTCCTCTGTTAATATTCACTTCGTCCCGAGAGTAGAAAATCAGTAGGCAGATGCTTTAACCAAAGAAGCTTCGACTTTTGCACCTCCCACTACTTTCAAACTTAAATATCATATACATATGAGACATAGACCTTCAATACCCAATAACATACAACATTGGTGAGTCTTTGAGGACGATGAACAACTCCGATTTTTTTTAGAAATGATAGATGAGTTCGCCGAAACCCATGCTGACCAAGAGAACCAAAATGATCATATTTGGATCATGTAGGAAGGGGACAACCCCCAAGAGTTCTAGGATAAAATCGAAAATCACCGAATGTTGGTTTTAAAAAAAAATTAGATACCCAAGGACCTAATTCCCTTAGAAAATATTTTCAGTCATGATGACATCCCTTTGAAGACTACATTACAGCCTAAGCCAAAGGAGGTCGAAGATTGCAATATAGGTACCGAGGAGAGTCCCAGATTGGTGAAAGTATCCAGGTACCTATCTCCTGAAATCAAGAGTAAATATGTTGAGTTTCTTAAAAAATACAAAGATGTTTTTGCCTGGTCTTATGATGAGTTGAGAACTTATGATACGACTACCCTGGAACATAACATTCCACTGAAACTAGGTGTCAAACCTTTTAGACAGAAACTCAGGCAGATTAACGCTATGTTGTTACCAGTGATAGAAAAATAAGTCAAAAAACTCCTTGATGCTAAAATCATAGTTCCATTGAGATACTCTGAGTGGGTAGCCAATTTGGTCCCGGTAAGAAAGAAAAATGGCGAGATCAGACTGTGTGTCGATTTTAGAAAATTGAATCGATCATCACTCAAAGACAATTACCCATTGTCTAAGATGGATCATGTTTTAGAAAAAGTAGTTGGAGCTAACCAGATGTCTATGATTGATGGTTTTTCAGGTTACAATCAGATCGCAGTGCATTAGGATGATAAAGAAAACACTGCTTTCACTACCCCTTGGGGTACTTTTATGTATGATAAAATGCCCTTTGGTTTGATGAATGTAGGGGCCACTTTTCAATGAGCCATGGATATCGCTTTCATGGGAGAAAGATATAAATTCATCGTTATCCATCTTGAAGACCTGAACGTGTTCTCCAAGTCCGATGCAAAACATCTAACGCGCCTTAAACAAACCTTTGAGAAATGTCGTAAATTTGGTTTGTCACTCAACCCCAAGAAATCTCATTTTGTGATGCGAGAAGGTAAAATCTTGGGCCATATCTTGTCTAAAGAGGGAATCAAAATTGATCCAAAAGGATTTGAAGCAATAGACACAATAAATTTTCCTAGAAATGTAAAAGAAATTTAGTCTTTTTTAGGAAAAATAAATTTCTTGAGGAGATTCATCCCCAACTTCGTTGAGATTGTGAAATTGATAACAGATATGCTAAAAAAGGACAGCAAGGTGAGGTGGACCAGCGAAGCCAAAGCGTCATTTCAACACATCAAGAAAGTAATAAGTGAAGCACCAGTCCTGGCAAGTCCAGATTACACGAAAGAGTTTCTAATTTTTTCTTTTGCTTCAGAATATACTATTGCAGCTATGTTGTTACAAAAAAATGAGGAAATTTTGGAGCGGCCTATTGTGTTTTTTAGCAAAAGCCTCAGAGATGCTGAGTTGAAATATGATATAATGGAGAAGTAGGCCTACGCAATGGTGAAATCTCTCAATGATTTCAAAACTTACGTGTTGCATTCAAAGATCAGTGCTTATCTACCCTCTAGCTCTATTAAAGATATCTTGGTGCAACCAGACAACGATGGAAGAAGAGGCAAGTGGTTAGGTAAGATCCAGGAGTTTGACCTAGAGGTCAAACCAAATAAAATTATCAAAGGTCAAGGTTTGGCCAAATTATTTGCCGAATCGAATTTAAAAGCACTCGGGATAGGGCAATTGCAAGAGAACGAAGGATTCCTGGAAATTGACGAGCTTGATATCACCGCACCTACAGCCGAAATCCAAGATAAAAAAATTTCTTCAGCCTGGTATCATGACATCATCCATTACGTACTTAGGCTTCAATGTCCTAGTGAGTTAACCCCATCAAAAGCTAGGATGCTAAAGTTACACGTTATAAAATATTGTATCATAGATGCTAAATTGTATTGGAAAGACCCCTTGGGTCCATACAAAATTTCGGCCTTGGAAGGAAAAAATGCCTGGTTACTAGAAAAATTGGATGGAAACATTCTTAATGCCCCTGTAAATGGGTGACATCTTAAACACTTCATGCAGTAATGTGTTTCTAAATCACCATTGTACATATCGGTTTGTTTTCAAAAAAAAAAAAAAAACAATTATATATATGTATGTATATAAAATAAAATAAATAAAAGTTTCTTTCATGTTATTTCCGAAGGATTATAAGGTTATGTTATTCGCAGGTAAATTTTCTCACGAGATAACAGATTTGAGGTAGTGAAAGGTGACATGCGCAAGTATTCCTATCAAGTCTCCCACAATGAAAAAGGTAATGAAAGAATTATCTTCGGGTTGGCAATATAAGAAGTTGATAAAGGTATGAAATCCCATTTTAAAATTCTAGATAAAAGCTCTAATAAGTACGAATGAATAAATCATCAATTTATTTTTGTTAAAAAATAATAAATAAATAAAACTCAATCAAAGAAATTCTTAAAGTATTATAAAAAAGAAGGGACTTGAGAGAATATTGTAAAGGCTAATTAAGAAAATCTCTAAGAACAGCCATATGTACATCAGTTTTTCTAAACCCCTTTAACCCCCTCTTTGGCCACAGTAAAGCCTTTTCCCATCTGATTGTGAAGTTTCCTGAGAGCAGAGGAGTCTCGCATTGGTCATGAAAACTCTTGAACAAACTTTCAAGAAAGAGAGTGGGTTGTGTTTTTAGTTCCTTGACTTTGGTTGGATCAAAAACATGTCTAGATTAATCCTAACCTTATTAGTTATCCTAACAGGAATAACTGATCAGTTTGTCTCAAGGAAGTTCCCTAGACTAAAGGTCAAAAATTTTCCACTAAGAAGTTCTCCGAATCCCTTGATTTTTTGAAGGAAGGTAAGAAGATTGACCCAGAGTGATTTAAATGAGTTGACAAACTTTGATTCTTTTCAAATAGATACCTTCCTGAGTGTATTGTGTAGTCATTGATTTCCCCCACTTCAAAAAATATATAAAATATTGAATACGGACAGATGGTGAAAGGAAATTCAATATTGATCACCCCCATCTGGTTCAAAGAGATGAAGAAAGGAAATCCATGCTTATTGATTGCCCTCATCTCAGCATTTAAATACTTGCAAAAAATGAAGTCATGAAAGAAAATTCAATGTGGGAAGTCGGATAACTTCACTGGGGTACTGAACAGGCTTGTTGGTAGTGAAGAAATATCCTCTCATATGATGAAAGCTATTATACATGAGTTAAAAGATAATCTGGTAATTTCTCTTCTTTTCGAATGGATTTTATCATAGGTTTCTAAGATCTCCTTACCAGACACAGTGTAAATACTTACCTTGATGTAAACAAAATCACGAGAAGCGTGATAACATGGTTAATTTGGTTTTGATTATCTTACAGAGGTTTGAGGTCAATTTCAGGATAAGAAATCTATTGAAAACCTAGCTCGGGATAGTCATAATTTTTTGTTTTTGAAGAGTTTTCAAGGTTAACGTTGAGACCCTGATCTTTTTCGATCTTTCTCATTATTTGTCTCATAGAGCCAAGTCTTTGACCCCGTTACCCAATTAAGGCACTTGGTCTATGTGTTCTTCTCGTCCCACAAGGAGAGAAGATCCCTAGATGGAGCCTAATGTTGACACGAAGTTTAATTTTTCCTATCTTTGGAAACTAAAGCTTCATCTTTTCCTAAGTCATGGAGCTGCCCTTAGTCCAAAAAGGGGAAATCTAAGCCTTACGTTCCTTTTCGGGTTTTCGAGATTCAATTTTTCTCAAAGTATAATCTTCAACCATCTTATTTTCCCGGTGCCGAAATCCCGAAAATGCTTAGCTTATTAAAAAAAAAAAATTAAAGGGGAAAGAAACAAAGGTCACCTTTTCCGTCACTTTCCAAAAAGTGCTCTTTAAACCCGAAATTAATTAAGTTCCTAAACATGATTATCATTCCCTTACACTTTCACGATTTGGGTTTTTCCTTCTAACGAAACGCTTTTGAAATCTCAAAAGTCAAACTCCTGATCCTCACTTTTCCAAAAAAGTTAAAAGGATAATTAATTATTGACTTGTTTTAATTAAAGCCCTAATACGTGTTTGAGCACCTCACTAATCTCATCGTGATTTTGCGACCTAGCGATTTCTTGTGACTTATCCCTTGACAAAAGGATCCCTGGAGTCCTGAAACGCAAAATCGCGTTTTCTCTAAACAAGTTTTAAGTTTCAAGTTAATTCATTTTTAAAACAAGATTAGAAAGAATTAAACCACCTTTCGCATTTCGGGAATTGAAGAAGGAGGTGATTTTTGAAACTTCAATTTCGAAATCACCGATATATGGCGACATTAATAACAAATAAATGAAGATATTTTTCGAAATGAAAGCGTATCTCTAGGCATATCTTTCCATTAAAAAGCATTAATTTTTCATCGTCTGCGTCTATACACTCGCTTTAACGTGAAATTGAAGGTTAAGAAAGTCTTATGTTTGAACTTCATAGCTATCCTTTACATCTATTGCATGTCACGTTTTCCTAGTTTTATGCGTACTTTCTCTGTAAACAGGTTTCTGATACAACACAGGTATCATGGCGCCTAAGAAGGCACCCAAGAAAAGTGAAGAGATTGCATAAGGCTTGAGTCGAGACAGAGACGTTATATCTAATACAACACCACATGCCATCGATTCCATAAAATCCTGGAGACACATTTTCGAGACTCTGGATTATGAAATTAAAAATTTCCCTCATGACGTCAACAACAAGCCTTGCGATATAGCGGAGTCTGAGCTCCAAAAAATAGCTACATGGCCACAACTTAAAGCTTATAATGACATGATCAGTTGGGCCTTTGAGTGAACTGACATATGGACGAGAAGCATTCTGGACAGCCGAGGGGTCGTCATTGGCTCTTTCAGACTGGAACATGTACAAGTAATGTATAAATTATCCCCCAGTCCCAAGTATGTTTATAATCAATAATTTGTGAGTAATTTTCAAAGAAAAGAGTGTTTGGAGGAAGACCAAACCTATCCCGACATAATCAAAGACTAGTGGAGAAACGAGGGAAAATTCAGGGTTGACACCCATGCTATTTACGCCACAGCCTCATTGAATGATTATATGATTTATGTGGCGATGATGTTATGTAGAATTTTTGGTAAGAAAAGTCCCACCCATTTCCCTGCAGAGTGGGTACCTCTTTTGCACACGGTAGCAGAAGGTTACAACTTCAATTGGGATAAGATTTTATCTAATAACATGGCAAAGCAGTTCATGGACTAGTAGAGTGCAAGATCAAAAATCCAACAAGTAACCTTTTATATGTGGGCATACATCAAAGATTCTATATGCTTCTCAACTCCTTTCCCTTTGATGAATTGGAGTTGGAATCCTACTTACCTGGAGCCAATTCATGAATACCATTCTAAACTTTGGGAAGAAAACGCCAAGGATTTGTTCTATGAAATTTTTAATTTCATGGTGATACCACTACATCAGATGTTGTATGGTTGTGTGCCTCCCTGCATCTCAGAGTCCGTCACAGGAAACCTCAGGGAAGTTGTTGACTAGTTCATAGAGGAGAATTTTTTATACATTAGAGTTTTCGAGTGTTCAATCCCCCCACACGCCCTAACTAAATTCCTCCCTGATAGACTGGTGTGTAGGGAGGTGGCTCATAAAATAGTATCAGGTGGAATTGGGATAGAACTAAAAGCAGCTAAGAAGAAATTTTGGCCAGTTTTTCCTATTCAGATTGGGAAATTTTTGTTTCTCAACTTAGGTCATTCCAAAGTTGAAGCGGCAATGCTAGAGGAGGTTAAATTGGTAAACCTCGAGCACAGGAAGCACGATCCTTACCAATTGGTGGGAAAACACATGGCCCACTGTAATATTAAGGCTTATGAACATGAGAAGTCCCCTTGTGACGACTTGTTCAAAGGGACTAAGACCTATGAGGAGGTGTTAGAAAGAGTACAGACACTGCCCTCTGACTTGCAAGCTAGTTTTTAGACCTTCCAGAAACACAGATGGAGGGGACTACCCAAAGTGTTGCAAGGTGAAGCAATTACCCCTCCTCAGGAATAAGAAGATACTCCTCTAGGTTTTGGACAAGAAACACAAGACAAAGTCAATCCTGAAAAATTTCCTCAGGAGACTGAAGGATCTTCACAAAATGAAGAGGCCTTACAAACAAAAAATCCAGAGACGGAAGTAGAGAGGAGGTCCAGGACACCTCCCGAGTCTAGTAAGTCTACTCCTCCTTCATCACCTATTGTAGATATCATTATACCTGAGGCTATGGGAGAAACAAGGTCCACAGAGCTAGGAAGTCCCATAACTTCCTTAACTCCTTTACAGTCCACCTTTGGACTCCCATAGACGGGAGATATATATGTTGGTGACCTCACCCCTATTTCCAGAGATGAAATCCCTACTTCAGATTATTTTTTCAGCAAGAAGAGGAAGGTTATTGTAAGGAAATATATTCATATGAGAGAAGGGGGTATGCTGAAGAAGCATAGGGTCTTGATAGATGGCCAGAAACTGGAGGAAAAGGATTTTGCTACAGAGGTTCAAGCAGAAATTTCACAGTTGAGCAAAATCAATACCAATCAAATAGACAGATCGCTGATACAACCTAATTTAAAGCTGCAAGTGATCAGATCTGTCGATAAATGTTTTGAAGACTAGTTTCCAAAAATACAAAGAAATTTTTATCTATTTGAAACTAAAGATCTCCCAACACCACCCAGAATTTTCATTCATTTTTTAGAGAAGTGTGTTGAATGTATAGCTTCAAAAGAGGGAGATACTTCAGCTAAGCAGTGAAATGTAGTTCGAAGTCTTATACTTTTGAAAATGATAGACCAACGAAATGTTAATCATGCAATGGTTAAGGTTGCAGTTTTGTAACTATTTTTCCTTCTTTTTTCCCCAAAAAATAGGAGATCGCTAACAATCAAGTAGTGATGATTTTGTATAAATAGAAGGAGAGAAGACTGACAAAAGGCTTTTTGATCTCTCTAAAAAAAAGGGGCATTTTTGATGAAGTAATTTTGAAGAGACTCTAAATTAATAGAAATGCAGATTGAAGATTCCAGATCTTGTCACCTCTGAGTTATGTGGTTCCCTGTCAACTCATCTTTCTTTCATATGTTTAATCGATGAATGCTTGGCTACAATTTAGTAAAACCTCTACTGTGGAAATTATTGTTCTTGGTATTTAAATCATTTAAAGTTTTTCCTTTGTATCTGTTATAAATAGATACAAGACCTGTAGATATTTATATTTCAACATCATATGGTTCATTAATATTTTTCTCATTTCGTAGTCTTTTGTTACTATGTGAGATTCCTCTGAAATTGATGCCTCACTTTGCTAATAGATTTATGTTTTTCTTCATATTATACATGTTTCTTTTCTTTAAAATTTGACTCAGATACAAGAAAAGGCCTACAAATTAGTCATCCTATTTATTTGGGTGTTGACATCATTCTCGTTGTATTGTGGAATAGAGATAACAAGCCTAAAAAGAAAACACAAGAACTTTTTCTTCTTTACTTTTACCCTTCATGATAGTACCAATTGTAAGGCAGCCTAACATCGATCCCATCCTTTCGGATCAAATCAGCATCGCTCTAAATTTATTTAACACTATCTTACAAACAACAAATAATCCTGTTGAGTTAGAACATTCATGGGCGGCAATTGAGAGAGATATCAGTATCCAGGAAAACTGGGAATTTCGACAGAGACAATTGAGGAACCAACTATAGCCCTCATATTTTTATCATATATTTTCTTATCATCATCTCCCTCTGTCTTTTTAGGTATCTTGATAGTATACTTTAGAGCCTTAAAGTATAAACTCGGGGACAACATCTTTTTTGCACTGTTGTTGGGGAACGGAGTAACAAAGCTTTTTCCCTGGAAAGAACGACATTGACACTTTCCTTCTTTGGTAGTGAACAAAGTTTGGAAATTATCTAAGGCCACCTTTATATTTTACTTGGCGACTCCATTTTGTTTAAACTGGCTCTCAACCAGAAGAACACCAGGAATAATCCAGACGACGAGCAGATTTCTCCATTTTTCGATATAGAAAAAATTATAAAATCAAGAAGACACTTCTGGCATACTGTCTCATCAACAAATAAAAATTATCAACCTAAATACACACAGACTGACTCTGAAGATCAACATGGTGAATTAAGTATTCCACCCCTTTATGGGGAGTACTCCGCTGATAAAGTTACATCCCCTGAATCAGATTTGGTTCTGCCCATTTTTGAGACAGAAGCTTTCTCAGTCGTTTCCCACGCCAATAGAAAATGAAGATTTGTCTCACTTCTTGTTGCGACAGATTCTCCCTTGCTTCTGAAATTCTGTTTTCCCACCTCTCAAAACTCAAAGAATTATCCCATATATCTTGATTCAACTTCTGTTGATTCTCCTATATTTTCACCCTATGAATCTGAAGGAACTAGTCCACATTCCCCAAAATCCTTTTTCTCAAGTTTCATCCCCATCGATAACCAACTTCTTGAAACCCTTCCTTATAACCCCCAAACATTTACCGCTAAAGCCACAATGGCCACGACTGGAGCAGGTGGGGCGGGAGTTGTCACCATAGGTGATCTGGGAGCAGGAGCAAGCGGCCAAGCATCGCCTCTTTGGATATTCGCAAAGGTTGTTGCGAGATATGATCCTCTAGTTCTACCAGTCCCTCTCCATGATTTACCGGAAAATTACATGAAAAAACTCCCCAAGTTCACAGGAGAGGGTGATTTAATGGCATCTTAACACATAAATTTTTTCGATCAATTCGTTGACATTCTTGGATTGGAACATGAAGATGTTTACTCCAGATTCTTGGTTCAAACATTTGAAGGTCAAGTAAGAACCTGGTTTTGAGTCTTAGCGGCTGGATATATACCATCATATGATGAACTTGAAAACACTTTTATTAGACAGTGGGGTGAGCGGAAAGACCATCTTTATTATCTATCGAATTTGGAGCTCTTCGAAATAAAAACTCTAGATCAGTCCTTGAGTTCACCCAATGATTCAACAAATTGTACAACAAGATCCCAGGCGAGGTCAAACCCTCACAGCCTGCGGTGAAAGTGACTTTCACTGGAGCTTTTGACCTTGATTTTGCCCTATTATTAAGGGAGAGAATATCATTAGATATCACCAAGATGCAAGATGATGCCTTGGAAATCGAATCTAACATGATGGCATCAGGAAAACTGAAAGCCAAATTTGAGACTGGAAACAAAGAAATAAGGAGATACAGGGAGCAAGGAGGACCCTCTGGATCAGGAAGGTCCTCAGAAGATAAGATGGATGATATGGATAGAATCATCAAAGAACTATCAAACAAAATATTGAGAATAGAACTTGATCAAGATAAAAATGAACATCACCCTAGAAAGGAATTCAGGAAGAACCTTAATCCTCAAAACCACCAAAAAAAAATTAAGAATGAAGATCGAAAATTCCAAACCCCTTTTAAAAGTGAAAACTTTATAGGAGGGCAAGACTTGGAGGATTTTGAGGAGTTATAAGAGGATATAAACAATATTAGCGAAGACTACTTACAACCTTATATAATAAGACGTGATTACGAAAAGTCTTTGACTTTGAATTATAGGACTAAGAGTAACGAGAATAGCAGTGTCTCGGAAGATTCAAACTATCAGGGAATAATGGATGGTATAATGGCCGAGCTCCACCAGAAGTATAACCTAAGACCTAGAAACAAGGTTTCCTCAACTGCTCTAGTTAAAATGATATTTCTGAGGGTTGAAAATGATGTACCAATTTTGAAAAACATTGAATAAAAGGTTGAAAGGATTAAGACCGCTAACATACAGTCTACTAAAACATAGACAGTGGAAATGCCACCCTTAAGCATGCAGAAACTAGACACCCCTGTTACTGAAACAAAGGCCCCTCGGCCAAAGAAAGTTGAAAAGAAAGGGTCGAAGGTTCAAAACATGGAAATTGACAAAACCATTGGAAGTTTTAACCTAGAAAATGAAATCAATAAGATCAAAATTCCTATTCCCCTTGTCGAATTGGCCAAAAACCCGATACACCGAAAAAAATTGCTAAAATGATTAGTTTTTCAGAAAATAAGAGTTAGGTTGATGTTATAAACATAGAGGATGAAAATCCTAACATAATTTTTGGCCCACACTTCGAAGCTGCCAGAGACACCGTAGCTCCTTTCTACATCACTTTGACCGTTTTCGATCATCTGCTCCATAACTACATGTTAGGTTCTCGGGGCCTCTCACAATGTGATACCTAAAACAATCATGGACAAACTTGGCCTTGAAATCACCAGGCCTTATGGATATTTATAATCGTTTGATTCGAGGAAAGTCAAATGTATAGGTATGATAAAGGACTTAGTAGTAAACCTTGAACAGGTACCTTCGAAAAGTGTTTTAATGGATGTAGTTGTTGCAGATATACCCCCAAAATATGGCATGCTCTTGTCCCGATCTTGGGGTACCAAACTTGGAGGTTCCCTTCAACCTGATATGATGTACACAACAATTCCATTTTTTAGGGGGAAATTCACGCAGTTGTACAGGGAAACCAAGTTAGCATTTACGGTTAGTGATCCTCTCAACCCAAATAATTATCCTGTATATATTGTTGATCAAGATTTAGGTAATTCTATATTATCTTTAGATGATGATGTAGATGCGTGTATAGAAGAAATTTGTACGGGAAATAAAAAAGAAAAGGAACAAATAGAACAGGATGTGTGTAACACTAGTGTTTGGAAAATGTTTTTTGACAGTGCCTCATCTTATCTTGGAGCTGGGGTTGGAGTAATTTTTGTGGCACCTGATGACCAATTCGTTATTCCTTCCTCTTATAGGCTTCAATGGAACATATACCACACAAATAACATATGTCAGTACGAAGCTCTAGTGTTAGGGTTAGAGGCCGCTAGGAAAATGAAAATTAAAAACCTGGAAGTTTTTGGTGACTCGGGGTTGATCGTGAAACAAGTTAATCATCGGTATCAGGCCAAACATCCTAGGTTAAGGTCATGTCAAAATTGTGTTTGGGACCTAATCAAAAAAAATCTTCCTCTGTTAATATTCACTTCGTCCCGAGAGCAGAAAATCAGCAAGCAGATGCTTTAGCCAAAGCAACTTCGACTTTCGCACCTCCCACTACTTTTAAACTTAAATATTATATATAGATGAGACATAGACCTTCAATACCCAATAACATACAACATTGGAAAGTATTTGAGGACGATGAACAACTCCGAAAATATTTAGAAACGATAGACGAGTTCGTCGAAACCCGCGCTGACCAAGAGAATCAAAATGATCCTATTTGGATCATGCAGGAAAAGGAAGACCCCCAAGAGTTCCAGGATAAAATTGTAAATCATTGAATGTTGGTTTTAAAAAATAATCAGATACCCAAGGGCCTGATTCCCTTAGAAAGGATTTTCAGTCATGATGACATCCCTTTGAAGAATACCTTATAGCCTCAGCCAGAGGAGGTCGAAGATTGCAATATAGGTACCGAGGAGAGTCCCAGACTGGTGAAAGTATCCAGGTACCTGTCTCCCAAAATCAAGAGTAAATATGTCGAGTTGCTTAAAAAATACAAAGATTTTTTTTCCTGGTCTTATGACAAGTTGAGAACTTATGATACGACTATCATGGAACATAAAATTCCATTGAAACCAGGCGGCAAACCTTTTAGACAGAAATTTAGGCAGATTAACCCTATCCTGTTACCAGTGATAGAAAAAGAAGTCAAAAAACTCTTGGATGCTAAAATCATAGTTCCACTGAGATACTCTGAGTGGGTAGCCAATTTGGTCCCGGTAAGAAAGAAAAACGGCGATATCAGATTGTGTGTCGATTTCAAAAACCTGAATCGATCATCACTCAAAGACAATTACCCATTGCCTAAGATGGATCACATTTTAGAAAAAAAATTTGGAGCTAATCGGATGTCTATGATTGATGGTTTTTCAGGTTACAATCAGATCGCAATGCATCAGGATGATAAAGAAAAAACTTCTTTCACTACCCCTTGTGGTACTTTTATGTACGATAAAATGCCCTTTGGTTTGATGAATGCAGGGGCCACTTTTTAGCGAGCCATGGATATCATTTTCATGGGAGAAATAGATAAATTCATCGTTATCTATCTTTATGACATGACTGTGTTCTCTAAGTCCAATGCAGAACATCTAACGCACCTTAAGCAAACCTTTGAGAAATGTCGTAAATTTGGTTTGTCACTCAACCCCAAGAAATCTCATTTCATGATGCGAGAAGGTAAACTCTTGGGCCATATCCTGTCTAAAGAGGGAATCAAAATTGATCCAAAAAGAGTTGAAGCAGTAGACACTATAAATTTTCCTAGAAATGTAAAAGAAATTCAGTGTTTTTTAGGAAAGATAAATTTCTTGAGGAGATTCATCCCCAACTTCGTTGAGATTGTGAAATTGATAACAGATATGCTAAAAAAGGACAGTGGGGTGAGGTGGACCAGCAAAGCCAAAGCGTCATTTTAACGCATCAAGAAAGTAATAAGTGAAGCACTGGTCCTGGCAAGTCTAGATTACAGGAAAGAGTTTCTGATTTTTTCTTTTGCTTCAGAACATACTATTTCAGCTGTGTTGTTACAGAAAAATGAGTAAAGTTTTGAGCGGCCTATTGCATTTTTTAGAAAAATCCTCAAAGATGTTGAGTTGAAATATGATATAATGGATAAATAGGCCTATGCAACAGTGAAATCTCTCAAGGCTTTCAGAACTTACGTGTTGCATTCAAAGATCATTGCTTATGTACCCTCTAGCTCTGTTAAAGATATCATGGTGCAACCAAACAACGATGGAAGAAGAGGCAGGTGGTTAGCTAAGATCCAGGAGTTCGACCTAGAGGTCAAACCAACTATAATTATCAAAGGTCAGGGTTTGGAAAAATTTATTGCCGCATTGAATTTAAAAGCACTCGTGATAGGGCATATGAAAGAGAATGAAGGATTCCTAGAAATTGATGAGCTTGATATCACCGCACCTACAGCCGAAATCCAAGATAAGTTTTCTGCTTCAACCTGGTATCATGACATCATCCATTACCTACTCAGGCTTCAATGTCCTAGTGAGTTAACCCCGTCAAAAGTTAGGATGCTAAAGTTACATGCTATAAAATACTGTATCATAGATGTTAAATTGTATTGGAAAGACCCCTTGGGTTTCCTACTGAGGTGTTTAGTCGAAACTGAAACAGAAGGGGTTATAGAAGAATTCCATGTCGGAGTATGTGGAGGACATCACGCATGGTGAGAAATAGCATATAAAATCTCTAGAGTCAGATACTACTAGCCCAAATTGTTCACAGAAGTGAACACTAAAGTTCAAAATTGTGTCCCATGTCAGTGGTTCTCAGGCAAACAGAAGATCCTATCTTTTCCTCTTATTCCAGTTAAAACCGAAGCCCCTTTTTAGCAATGGGGGCTCGATTTCATTGGATAAATCCATCCACACTCCATAGCTCAGCACAAATGGATCCTAACTGCTATTGATTACTTCACAAAATGGGTGGAAGTTATTCCCACAAGAAATGCAACCGATTCGCTAGTAATCAATTTTTTGGAAGATAATATTTTATCCAGGTTTGGTTGTCCCCAAAAAATAGTCACTGATAACGCGCAAGACTTCAAGTCAATGGCTATGGTAAATTTTTGCCTAAAATATAATATCGTACTAAGACACTCAACCGCTTACTATCCACAAGGAAATGGTCTGGCTGAATCATTCAACAAAATCCTGATTGTCGTGATAAAAAAGGTCATGACAGATAATAAGAAAGCATGGCATATCCATTTAAAATATTCTCTATGGGCCAACAGAATAAGCACTAAAAGAGAAATTGGGATTTCCCCTTTCCAAATGGTATATGGAACTGATGTCATTTTACCAATAAATCTTTCTCTGTGAGTAATGAAACTCTGGCAAGATTCAAATGAAGAACCCAATGACGTTACCAGGAGAATAAACCATCTGGTCAAAGTTCAAAAAAATAGGGTCGAAGTAAATGAAAGGTTGCAAAGGTATCAGGATAAAATGAAATCCTTATTCGATCAGATAGAAAAAGATAGAGGATTTCTCTCTGGCAACTTGGTCTTAGAATGGGAATCTAGAAAAGAAGACGTTGAAAAACATGGAAAATTCGATCCAATCTGGACCGGTCCATACAAAATTTCGGCCTTGGAAGGAAAAAATGCTTGGTTACTAGAAAACTTGGATGGAAACATTCTTAATGCCCCGTAAATGGGCAGCATATATATATATATATATATATATATATATATATATATATATATATATATATATATATATATATATATATATATATATATATATATATATATATATATATATATATATATATATATATATATATATAT
>ML780956.1:167449-186933 GCA_009831015.1 Picea engelmannii | reverse complement strand
GAGCCAAAAGTATAAAGGAAAGGCAAGGGCCTCTTCTCATTCATTCATGTATGTTTATCTTTTGGATTTTTGGCTTTTAGCTAGTGAGCCCAACATTGGGGGTTTTGAGGGTTTTGACTTAACAAACCCTAGAGGACGATTCAATGGTGAAAGATTCCACCTAGCTTGTCCTAAGCTTGGTCTCGGGGATGCAATACTCTCCCACACCATTCTAGCTCCAGATCTACTTAGTTACAAGAGGATTATACATCAGTTTCATGTGCATATAGAGAGAGGGTGCACCAGTTGGGGGTTTCCAGCAAGGGGGGGCGCACCATTCATTGAGGAAGGATTCATCCTAGCTGAGGAGAAGGGATTCCAGGAATTTTGGGAATTGGGTTTCCTTTGCAAGTGTCTTGGCATCATTCTTGGTTGTTTTTCGGAGTCTTTCAGTGGAGGATCAATTTGAATTGAGAGTGGGTCATTTTCCCAAGAGGAGGGCGCACCATTATTTGGAGGGTAGCTAGATATAAGGATCTAGCCAGTATTTTGAGGATTTCAGCACTTGGGTTCTCATTGCAGCATCCTGATCTATCATTATGGAGAGCTTCAAAGCATTTGGAGGCCTCCTTCATCAGGGCCAAATTATCTAGGGCTTAAGTCATCTAGTGGGGCGCACCATTCAGTGGAGGAGTTCAGATCTACAGAGGTTGAGAGGGATCTTGGAGATTTAGGCACCTAGGTTGTTCTTACCATCACCCGATCTATTGTTTGGCATCTTTCTGGAGGTGATTGGACATCTTTGGCACCAGGGCCAAATTGTTGAGGAGCTTCAGTTATCTAGCAGAGCGTGGCATCTTCCAGTAGTGAGGGGTTTGGCACTTGGCATTGGTCTTCATCTCTTATCCAGCCTTTGGAGGCTTATTTTGTATTTTCAGGAGTATTTTGTAGCAGCTCATACTTTTTATCTATTGTCTATCATCTCGGCCTTCTGTTGATCATTCCAGATCGACATCTCCATTGTAGCAGGCTCTTCTATTTTATGAATAAAGAAGATTTGAGATGTTTTGGCTTGTCTATGTTATTGCATATGGTTGAGGTATGTTCCATGGTTATCTATTTCTGTTATTTACTGCATACACACATATAAACACATCTAAACAAATAGATTATCAAACTATTTGACGAAATACCTCACTCAGAAAAATATTTTTAAAAGACACAAAAACATTGATGATCCTTGCATAATGGTTTGGGATCATTACACATTCCCAATAATTTTTCCCTTTCTTTCCATAGGTATATCATCTAACTACGCCTCCTCTGGCTCTTCCTTTGGTTAACAAACTTCTTCCACCATGTTGTCCTTCTTTATAACTTCCACCCTTCTCATGCTGACTACATTGTTTGTCATCTTCATGCTTCTGTTTCTGGAACTTCTCTCTGGTATTTCCCTTACCTCTGCTTCACTAGCTTTGCTTCATGGCCAATTTTTCTTCAACTTTCAAGGCTACTTGATAAGCATCCTCTATTGTACTAACCAACATCATGATGATCTCCTCTTATATTTCATATCTTAGCCCATTAATATATCTAGCTATCTGTCCATCCTCATTTTCTTTCTGTCCATCCCTGATGTTCAGTCTATAAAATTCCTCAGTGTACTCCTTCACTGATAGTCTTTTTTGTCTCAGGTTTTGCAATCTCCTGATTGATTTGACATTCCTTTGAAATAAATTTTTCTTTCAACTTGGCTACCATCCCATCTGATTTTTTAATTTTTTTCTTACCATTGCTCATGCGTTTGGCTTGTAGTTCATCCCACCATAGTGCTTCATGACCTTTTAGTATTGTCACTGCATGCTTCACCATCTTATATTATTCGATATCTTCATAATCGAAGTATTTTCCATAGCACGTACCCAATCTAACAATTCTTCAACTTCTAAATTGCCTTCATACATTGGTACCTCTATCCTTGCTCTGGCTCCTATCTTTGAAACATCTTTTATCAAGCGATCTTGTGCAGCATCCTCTGCTACATTTTCTTCGGCCTCTATTTCTTCACTCTTAGCTTCACTGATATCTCCAGCGTCTGGTTCTCTCCTATCTATTGTTTCCATGGCGTTCAGTCTCATTCAGAGTCGTCTCATTTCTTCTTCCATTTCTGCATTCTCTCTACGCCTTCTGGGTGGCATGATTCTGTTACGTCACCTACAAACAAAAATAAAATTTTCTTGATACCACAATTGATATCAACTTACCTCCTTTCTCCTTTGCTTGTTGTCTGCAAACAAACTCAATATCAGCTTTGATACCACCTGATGCAGCCCCCCCTACTCTCTTGTAGGGTTGCACGACCTCCCGGTCTTGGATCTTCGATTCTAGAGTTGAGTGACTCTCTAAAACCTTAATAGTTTCCTTCTGTGACTAAGCACATGCCCTTTCGGCTTTTTGTTGTAGGTTTTAATGGCACCTGCAACCCTCCCTTTTTCTCTCGTGTGAAATCTCAGAGTGTCAGGCGTTATATCCTTTTTTTTTATAAGCCCCCTCTTGATGTGACCTCGGTGATGACCACGTGATTATGGGTGTGGATACAAGAGGTTTGAATTCAAACTAATTTTGGGCCCTCAATCCTCCTCAAGCCTCCACATGTCCTCCTGACGAAACCATGGTTTAGATTGTGGCCCACCCTCGATATTTTAAAATCCGTGCAAATCATGTTCCCACAATGCTACGGGATCATCGATCTCATGATCTTGACGATAACATCTGAATCGACGATTCATATATGCACCTTTCGAATATACAAACTAGATCTTCCCCTCCTTCAATCAAGAGCTATGATCTCCTTCGCAACTCCAGACTTTGAGGTTTTGAAATCTCAAACCCAACTTTCTTTCGTAC
Source organism: Picea engelmannii (assembly GCA_009831015.1). NCBI lineage: Eukaryota > Viridiplantae > Streptophyta > Pinopsida > Pinales > Pinaceae > Picea > Picea engelmannii. Next base: position 184,047 of record ML780956.1, on the reverse strand, counting down.
TCAAATATTTCGGAACTCACAATCTATTGACACCTGTCCTGCTCGATCAATGGTTATGCTCCCACTTTGGATGTTTGACCTTTCAACTCAAATCAACAGTCATGTGATCCTCTTCTCGATCAATGGTCAATATCTCCTTTGGGTCTCCGGGCATCTGATATCTCAAATCTCAAACTTCTTTTTCCCAATGGTTTTTACCTAGAGTCTATGATCCACTGACATGTGTCCTCCTGATCTAACAATCAAGGATTTCTTTGGGTCTTTACCTGGAGCTCACAAATGTGTGCCACATATCCTCTAAATCCAACGGCTATGAACCACTTTGGGACCTTACCCGGATTTCATGGATTCACTCCACGTCTCCCTTAGATCTCACGGCCTAGATTTTACTTCGGGTCTTCGCACTTTGACAACCTCAGATCTCAAACTGAAAACTCACTTCAACTTTCCCAGAGCTCACGATCTGTTGGCAAGTGTCCACTTATAGATCAATGGCTCTCAGCCCTTCGTCTCTTCGGGCTTTGGGTGTTTCAACACTTTGACCTTTGCCTTCCTTTGGATCTTCTGACCTATCGACACGTGTCCTCCTGGATCCAATGGTCCAAATTCGCTTCGGTCCTTCGGCTCTCTGTGCTTAGGAAATCTCAAAGTTCAAACTTGCCTCCTCTCAAACTCATGGTATCTGACGGCTTAGATTTACTTGGGCGATCCGACACTTGGATTTTTCCCCGAACAATATGACAGTTCAAATCTGTTCCTGTTGATCAAGCGACTGAGATTTTATTTTGGATATCCGGCTCTTAGGGTTCCGGAAATCTCAGTTCTCAACTCTTGTGAGTTTTCTCTCTCCTATGTGTGCTAAGTGCTAAGACTCATCCACTTCACTCTGATCAAACAGTTGTTTATCTTTTTCCCAGTGACCCAACGACCACTGTCTCTCCTCCTCCTGAGCTTCTGAGTTCTTCCAACTTACAATATTTTCTAAGTGTTCAAAGGTTTCAAACCTTTGCTCCTCCTATGAGTTCGACTCTTGGATATCGTTAACACTTATGAAAATTTATATCCCTTATGAGCTTTGTCCTTAAGAAGATTTCAATTACCCACGCACATCTTGCATTCTCGGGATTTTGATAACTCAGATCAAAGGATTTCTTGAAAATAAATTCTTCTCTCCCACTTGGAGTTACTCTGGTTCGGTTTCTTCGATGCTTGGTCGTTTCACGATGTTGTGCAAACCTTGCACCCGGTCTAAGTTTCCTTTTCTATCTTTGAACTTCTCTGAGTCACTCCGAGACTTAGTCGTTGCACTCCTTACGTTCAAGATGCACACCTTGCATACGAGTGTTAAGAGAAAAAATTGAAACTCGTCCAATTTCGTCATGAACTCATACAGTCAATCTCTCGAACAATCATACATGAACGAACTGAAATAAATCACCTACACATAATATAACATTCATTCATCCATACATCAAATGAACACAGTCCAAGGATTTGGGACAAATCTAAAGGTTCTATTCCTTCATGAAAACAAATTACATAATGTTTCTTCTACTCTACTATGTTCTATTGATCTCTCGGATCTCTTACAATACTCATACATTCTGATCTATTACAATGAAAAAATAAACTATCTAAGGACCGGCTCCATGAGCTCTCGTCGTCCTTTTGGTAATCTATCCTATCAAAATATTATTGCTTACCTACTCTGTCCTATTACAATAACTAACAGTTATTGTTAGATAAGAGTCAACACTCAATATATGAAATCCCTTACAGTCCTTCACGAGTTTACAAACAAGTTACATTTTTAAAATGTTGTTTACAAAATATATCAGCAACTCGATTTAATTCTGAGTTAATTTCTGATTTGAAACTCTGTCATTGTTGAGATGTCGTTCCTTTGTCTCCATGCTTTCATTTTGACTTTGAATTCGATGATCCTACATCATGAGTACGCAAACTCTTTTATCTTGGATAGAGTCTTTACCAAAATGTCTACTATCTGCTCATCTATGGAAATAGATATTGGAGAATCACTTCTCTTTTCTGGAATTCATCACAGAGAATGTAATGCTCGATTTCAATGTACTTCGGTCTTTTTGGAACACTGATTTTCTCTGAAGGCTTCATGTAGCTATGATCATTATAGTATATCATAGTTTGATTCAACTCTTTTGTTTCCTGCTAGCTTATGACATCATGGTAAGGCTCAAACTAGAACATATCCAAGTGACACTTCTTCTATCTTCATGAGTGTCTGTCATGGATTAGCAATCCACCATTCTATACTTTTGAGTAACCATTCTGATACAATATCTATGTTATAGAAATTTTTCACCATGCTTCTGTTGTGCATTGGAGGCTCTCCACCAAGTTGTCTTCTTCCATATGCATACAACAGTCTTTTTCTGGTATACCTCAAAACCTTGAGGTCTCTCTACATATGCTTCTTTGTTTGATTACTCTGTTGAGGAGAAAAATCCTTACATTCATCTGATGTAAACTCCAACCCATGGATATTGCAGAATATATAATGGCTCATGTAGAGGTATGTCTGGTTTACTGGAACAAGCAATCATCATAGTCTTCTCCCTCCATCTGGGAGAACCTCTAGTTCTAAATCTCACAATGCTTCTATTCATAAATCTTTCATACATTGTTCTTCATCACAACTTCTATTTCTTCTTCTTTATTTCTTCTAGTGGGTTCAAACCAAGATGGTAGTCTTGTGATTCTTAATATAATGACTGGTTCTAGATTTTCTTTTTCTCTTGGAATCTTTGTGTTCTTCCTCATGTTTCTCTTTAGCTCTTGGTTCCATGGATTTTTCTATAGGTTCCATTCCCTGAAGATTCCAACTTCTTCCTTTCATCATAGGATCATGGATGTGGATGGAAAACTAGGGATACTTTAAGGATTCTTTTCGAACAAGATTTCTTCTAAAGTCAAATTGAACACGTGATGCTTTTCATGGTTTCTACCATTGATGAGAACATGGATAGATACTTCATAATATTCAATGGATCATATTATCTAGGATTATCTCCCTCTTAATCCTTGCTTCATGCATGAATGCATGCTCTTATTTTGGAATTATATAATCAGCTTCCTCCATATAAGAGAGTCCACACTTCTGTCTACATCCTTATTGCCTTATGCAAAGTGTCACAAGCCTTTTTCCTTTTTATTGTTGACTTCTTTCATTTTTTACTTCTTCTAGGTTTCTTCATGTTTGATTCTGATTTCAGCAATTGTAATAGCTTCCTCAGGAATTGTTTCCAAGGATTGTTAATGTACTTCATCTTTCCATGTGTATTGCTTGTCTTAGAGTCATCGTGATATCAATCCTTATCTTGTTTTTCTTCCATAGGTATTGTTTCTCTTTGATCATATTATCTTCTAAGAAATAGATATGTAAGATATGTACAGAAACTATGTAAACATGGTATGTGAAAGAACTACAAAGAATATTGTTACCTTGACTTAGAAGAAGAAGTTTGTTTTATCCTACTTGGTCTTCTTTGAGGGATTCCTTTCTTCAGAAACTGATGCTTCATGTGTTTCCTTCCTTTTCTTTATCTTGGTAAAATTATCCTTGTAGTGACCATATTTTCGATAGTTTAAGCATTGTATTTTTGACATATCTTTCTCTTGATTTGGCTTCTTCCTTAAGCAAAACTTCTATTTATTCCTGAAATTTTTGAACCTTGTTGTGAAGGATTGATCATCATATTTCTTTTGAGGTTTCTCTTTTTCACTAATCCTTGATTCTTCTTTTGCACAACAAGTCCAAATTTTATCAAATGTAGGATACTCCTTCCTTGTGTTCATGCTTGCGGAAAATGCATCCCATGTATTGGGAAGACCATTGAGTACTATATTTACCAGTTCCTTCTCTAAAATGATTTCTTCAATATCTTGTAGTTGATCTATTAACTGAGAGATTCTCACAAAGTATGATGGTATATTGTCATCATCATTCATTTTCATGTCACAGAGCTCATTCTTCAAACTCATTACTTGTCCAATATTTCTTACTCAGAAGAGGTTTGTTAGGGCATCGTACATCTTCTTAGATGAGTCAAGATGGGAGATGTAGGGTATCAAGTGGTCCTTTATAGAGTCCACTATTATACTCATGGCATTGATGTCACTGTCTTTGAACTTCTCCAAAACTGCAACGTTCTGAGGTTCTTTCTCTTTTCCTTCTTTGAACTGTGGTTCCACGATCTTTTCTTTCACGATATCCAACATTTTATTCTTGGCAAGGATGAGGTCAATCCTTGTCTTCCATGCTATGAAGTTAAAAGCCCCTTATAACTTGTTTTATGACTTCATAGAGTATGTCATAATTTCTTTGACTTGGTCAACCCTTGATTTTGACCAAAAACTCAAACTTGACGTCTTAGCTTGATAAGAGTACCAGGAGATGTGCTAGGCTAGGGCGCACTAGTATATCCAGAAATTAGATCAATATCTTCACTTAAGGTGCCTCGACGAGAGGGTTAGAGTTTTGTTGTTGTAGTAAAGGCTGGTTGCAACTGCAACTGTAACTGAGAAAATCCTCCCAATATATCTTCCACCGGTTAGACTATCTGAAGATAGTGTGGGCCCATAACCTATTACAATATTGGATGTGCTCATTTAACCATAGACAATATAGAAATATTGTCACCCACCCATAGGTTCAATCCACCCCCGAGCACCTTAACCTTGACAGAGAATGATTTTGGAAGCAAAAAATATCCAACCGAGGCTAATGCATAAAGGTAACCAAGACTAATCAGAAATTCCAACCATAACCAACATAAAGTATGAGCCTAAACCAGGAAACTAGATTGCGATAGATGTCAGTTGCAGTTGCTCCCTAGACTTGGGCACTAGCCCAGTTTCTGCAGTGCACACTTCTTCCCAGCTGAAATTCTAAGCAATGTGTACAAAATGAGGTCTGGCTACTTGTATTTATACTATTTCCTAAGTTGTTTGAGCCGACTTATCATTTTGGAGACTAAATACTTAATATTAATTATTTCCTTGAGCCGACTTGTCTTCTAGGGTTATTTTCAATTCTTTAGGGTAACTTATTGCTTCCTATAATATTATATTCTTGTCAGGGTTACACGTGGAGGTAAATACCTCCCATAGCTACCATAATATCAACAATTTGATCCATATCCAATCAAATTAAGAGTTGAGTATCAAAGTCAAATAGTGAGTTCATTGAAAACCAAGTAGTAGAGTGTCGAGGACATTGGATTGAATTATGTGATATGTGTATTTTGATTAATGAGAATGAGTCGATTGTTGACCAAAAATTTGTGAATCGAGTTTCTTTATGTTGTTGAGTATTTAATTTTAGTGAAAGCTATTTAATGCACTATTATTCTAATCACAAGTTTCATATCACTCCACGATATTAAATAATTTAAGGCTAGAGTACTTGGAATGCCACATCCTTCATCCCTCATTAGAAGCTCGTCTTCATCCCCAAAAATTCATTCAAAGGAAAAAACACGTAGTGAAATACACCCTACATAACTTATGATGACCCTATCAGTCCAACAAATTCAAATTGAAAACTAACATAGATTGGGATAGTGGGAAATCATCACCCATTGCAAGCATCCATATCAAAACCACTTATATCCATAGAATGAGATTGTTTCTCCAATTCTGATAGTATTGAAATCATAGCGTGGATTATTTTCACCAGTTTGAGAGTCGAATGTCGTCATTTGTTGGTGGTGTCGTGTATGCTATGTCTTTCATTGTCCACCGAAGATCGGAAGGATTCACTTTGTAAAACACTGGAAGAGTGGCAGCCCTCGAATTTACAATGAAAACCATCTCATACAAAATACACCATTTCAATTCCACATAACTTGGAGAAAAATGGCGATATGGACCCAGGCGACTTAAATAGTGGCTTCTTTTTGTTGAGTTTTGGTGTACATCGGGAAGTGGTTTCATTATGGTTTTGAGCCTCTAAACACAAGAGGGATATGTTGGTACCTTTGTACCTTGAACTTTATGTCTAATTTCACTTTGACTTAGGATATTTAAGTCAAAAGGGAAATTTGATCATTTTAGCCTAAAGTGACTATTAATTCACTTTATGGATGAATTAGAAGACATAAAGTGAACTTAGGGAACTTAACCCAAAGTGGGTTTTGATTTGAGATTATTGTGGGATGATCTCAACCATTGATTAGGGATGGCTTGGGATGATGCTAGCCAGCCACATTTAGGTTTCCTTATGGATTTCTCAAGGAGGGCACAAGGGGCCAAGAGAGGCTCATACATTCATTTTCCCACTTGGAGTTTGATAGGGATCATGAGGATGAGGTTGGAATCATTGTAAGAGGGAATCTTGGGAACTTCTATTCATGAAGGAGCTATGGGATCTTGGACCCCTATTATTTTGTATTGATCACTTTGGCTTGGAGGAGGGCACACTATAGGAGGAGGGCATAGACATAGCAAGCATGAGCTATACTTGAGGGATTGCAGATTGGTTTGTTTCATTGGAGAGGTAGCACACAAGAGCACATTGTGGTGCAATGGATTCTTCTTCAGAGCAACAAAGGTCAAGGGCGCATCACTTGAGTGAGTTTGGCAACAAGGGGAAGAGACGCACTAAGCTTGGGCACATTTCTTCTTGGTTCCATTGGAAAGTCTCAAGAGGAGCTTGCTTTGTATACAGGTTCCATAATGTTGTATTTCTTTTTGTATATCATGATTTAGACACCACTTATATATACTTCCATTCCAAATTAGTTTTCCCCAGGGTAGTTTTATCCAGGGTTATGTTGACCAAAAATAACTATGTTCTATTTTCATTCATGCTTAGAGCGTAGATCATCTTATTTGTGTTGTAAAGAGTAGAGGAGTGTTACTTTTTTTGAGTTACATTGCATGTGCTAACCATCGGTTCAAAAAAACTTGCAAGGGAACCTCAAAGAACACTTAACCAATAAACACTATGGGAAGAAAGTTACTAAACTGTTTGTTGTCCTAAAACGCAACAAAGGACAGTTTTGGATATTGAAACTTAGAGCTAAATTCTGGTCAAAGACAGACCAGATTTGGTAACCTCATAGTACCTTGGTTTTCTTCATTTTCAACATGTAATTTCGTGTCATGTAAGCAATTCTTGTTTGTCCATAAACATCTGACGAAAATGTATTCATATCGGGGTCGGAATGAGTTTTAAATACATCATAATGGGGATGATAATTCGAGGTAGTAGAGGAAGTTGCACCATGATTTATGAAGACACCATAATGGGGATAAAAAGTCGAGGCAATAGAGGAAGGCGCACATTGACATGATTTATGAAGACATTGTAATGGTTCGAATAAGAAGTCAATGTAGTAGAGGAAGCCACACCATGATTTATGAGAGAAGTAGAGGCAGTAGAGGAAGTTGCACCATGATTTATGAGAGAAGTCGAGGTAGTAGAGGAAGCCACACCATGATTTATGAAGAAATTTTGGATAAGAAGTAGAGGAAGTCGCACCATGATTTATGAAGACATCGTAAAGGGGATGAAAAGTTGAGGCAGTAAAGTAAGTAGTCATTAGATTACTAGCAACAACCACATTAATAATATTAATGTGTCAGTATACGTAGATAGGCGTATATTTAGCACATTGATAATGTTTTTTCCTATAGTATGTGCTAAATATACGCATATCCGCGTATACTGACAAATTAATATTATTAATGTGGTTGTTTCTAGTTACACAAGGACACATAAAGATATCTTCAAATAATTAAATCATATATTAATGAATGAATAATTATATTTATATGAATAAAATTGACTCAAAAATTTTATTATTAATAAAATTTAGATTAATAAAATTATATTAATATTAACATAAATATTATACTATTATATTATATTATATTAACTTATATTAATGTTATACTATAATTTATATTAATATTTGTATTAACTTATATTAACATAATATTCATTTTAATGTATATGAACAAAGTTTATGGACAACTTTATTATTAATTAATAATTAATAAATATTTATTAATATTAATATGAATATTGTACTATAATGTTCCAACATTTATATATTTTTATATGAAAAATAAATTTTAATATTAAATTTTAAAAATAACACTATATTATAATAATATTATAATATCAATATTGTATATTAATAATAATAATGAAAACTAAATATTATTAATATAGATAGATTATATTAATATAATATTAATAATGTTATTAGAAACACAATATTAATATTAATATTATTAATGGTTTAATAATATTATTAATAGTTATGTCACATTGCTGAGTTTATCAAATTGCATCATTTGTAAATGGTCACGTCACATTGAAATTTTCATTTAGGTTTATGTCACTTTCTGACATTCCTTTAGAATATGTTTCAGTGTGACATTTATGAATTAAGTCTCCCCTATTGAAATATGGATGCTAAATTAAAGGTCATCCATAGTCAACCAATCAACCATTCATAAACATCACACCTAGACATAACCTTAAATGAATGTCAGAAGGTGACATAACCCTAAATGAATGTCGCAATGTGACATTACCATTTATGAATGATGCAATTCAACATGATACAATGAAGATATAGGTTGCAATGCAACACAACCAATGAAGAATGTAGAAATTTGACACAAATTAGCCTTGAAAATGAATGTCCCTATGTAACAAAAATATTAATGAATGTTATAAACTAATGGAACCCTTATGAGCACGAGCATGAACATTTTAACTATGGTTGAACTTGATTGAGTTGATGAGCATGTTAACTATGGTTGAACATGATTGAGTTTATGAGCATGTTCACTTTGTTCAAGAACATGATTAAATATGGATGACCTTTAATATGACACCCATATTGTAATAGGAGGGATGCAACTCATGAACATCGCATCGAAACATAACACTAAAGGAATGTCACAAGCTAACATAACTCTAAATGAACATAACAATGTGATGTAACCATTTAAGAATGATGCAATTGATCCAGATGGATATTGGTGGCCACCCACCTATTCCAATTGGCTCCTCTTGACAATTTTTACTTCAACCCATTCTTTTGTACTTCTTTGTAAATGTTGGTTCTACACTTCCGGTGATGTTTGAAGCCCTACACATATTCTAGGTTGATATTGGTGACCTCCCACCTAAACCAACTAGCTTATTTTGTATGTTTTCATGTCAGCACATCTTTTTGTACTTCCAGGGCCATTTTGGGGTCGTAAACAGTTTTTTTTTTGCTCGCCATAGACAAACTGTAGACAAAGTCACAATTTGACATTGTAATGCATATTTCTCGAAAAGGCCTTTACAACAAGCTATCATGCACCTAAAATGGAGGTCGTATGCAAAAGTTATGACCCCGGGATGTTGAGGTACCAACTTGTCCATAGGGGCCCACATAGCTTTTGGTGTTTCATCTCCTAGGGTTAAGTTTTTGGATGTCTAGGGTTTTAGCATTCATGAGTATTGTTAAAAAGGCCTTTGGAGACTCATTCTAATCATTCTTCTCAAACGGGTGTGCGTAGTAGCCACATCTCTTCTCAAAGATAGCTACCACCATTCGAGCAAGTGTTTAAGTTCTGCAGTTTTACAGTTTCATCCTATTTGATTTATTCAATAGAAGATATTGTTCACTAGATATATGTGTTGTTCTTCATATCTCTTTGTTTATTGTATTCAGTCTGTAAATTAGTTTGTTCCTCTCCTAAATCCGAATCAGTGGTATCAGAGCGGTCTTCTCTTCATTTGTTTTTCTTCATGCATGTCCCTAACAAGATATGGGTACAAGAAGTTGAAACTCGAACCAATCGAGTCATTGCAATATCGGTCGCACCGAGATCAACAACAACCCATGGGGGACGAAAATAAATATGATGGAGAAGAAGATCATTTTAAAATGTTGCTCAAGGAATCTCTTGCACGACAAAGGAACGAAATGATGGAAAAATTTGCGCAGATCCTTCGGCGGCTGCCCATAGGGGAATCATCTTCATCAAGAAGCCATGAAACCCCCTTCAAGGTACAGGGAAATTTTTATATTCCATTATTTGAAGGAATGATATATGCAGATGTTGTAGATAAATGGTTGAATATGCTCAAAGGGTATTTTTCGATCCACAATTTTTCCAATATGGAAAAGATTACTTTTACAGTCCTCAAGGTCATCCCCCATGTTAAGGACTAGTGGGATACTTACTCTGAGCAAAGGGCCATAGAGGAATCTATAATATTTTTGGTTTCACCTACATGGGATTCCTTCCGGGATGTCATTAAATAACAATACTACCCTATTGGAAGCTATGAGGACCAGTACACCAAATGGACCACCCTGCGTCAGGAAAGGGACCAGACAGTACCAAATTTCACCAATATTTTCCATACTTTGCGCACCAAATTGGGTATCAAAGACTCTCAGAAAAATCTGGTGCTCAAATACCGCGGTTTTTTTCATAGATACATTCAAATAGAAATGGATTTTCTGTACATCGCTTCATTGGGTACAGATTATAGATATGATGTCAAGATCGAGAAGAAATTTAAGCAGAAGAGGCATGAGTTTGGATCTGCAAACTCCTCATAGCTGAAGCAGAGAAAAGGTGACCCCAACCCACGCAATAAGGGACAGAGAAAAGATGGCCACTCTCAGAACAACCAGTCCAAGCCACAACACAAGAAGGGCAATGAGAAAACAAAGAAGGACATGGGAAAATGGTGTGAATACCATAAAATCCCTTGGCACAAAATTGAAGAATGTTGCTCCAAGTAATCACTCATGGCTGAACTGAAGGCTTCCGATTTAGAGGTTGATTTTGAATCTGAATCAAATACAGAAGGAGGGAAGCATATTATCGATGTTGAACCCAGTGCCACTATCGCTACCACTAAATTCCAGCCAAGTGAACCAGAAGAACCATAGGAAGGGGAATGCCTCTTTCACTCACATATGTGGTTAAAGGGGGCTCCGCTTCATTTCATTGTCGATAGCAGTAGTCAGAAGAACTTGATCTCAACAAAGGTTGTCGAGTGTTTGGACCTGCCAACGACACCGCACTCGCATCCCTACACCATCGGTTGGCTTTGTCAAGGATGAAATATTTTTGTCAGTTAACAATGTCGTCTACCCTACGACATGAATCCTTTCAAAGACGAGGTATTGTGTGATATTACTTCCCTTGAAATTTGTGATTTTCTTTTAGGAAAACCATATTTGTGGAAGCGTCATGTTGTGTATGAGTCTAGACCCCACAGTGTTATTATTACTTTAGGTAGACAAATGTATAGGATACCATAGGTAGCATCACCTACCGTTATTTCCTTAATCTCCTCTAAGCAATGTAGTAAGGTCATTTCACAGACTGAGAAGTTCATCTTCTTTGTGACCTGTTCTCACAGTAAGCAAAAGGTTGTCACCACATCTATGGCCTCTACACAAAGCCTCGCTTTGCAATAGAAGTAAGTGGATGGGATCATGGAAGAGTACAGAGACATCTTCTCCTCACCCACTGGGGTACCAACGTACTGCCAAGTCAAGCATCCAATTGATCTAACCCATGGTGAACCACTGCCTAATGGACTAGTCTATTGTCACTCATTGATGGAAAATAATGAAATCAAGCATCAGATCCAAGAGCTTCTTCAAAAGGGGCACATCATACCCAGGTCCTCCCCTTGCCGAAGCCCGATTGTATTGGTGCAGAAGAAGGATGGGACCTAGTGACTCTACATTGATTACAGAGCATTAAACAAAATCACATTCAGAAATTGATACCCAATTCCCAGGATTGATGACCTTCTTGACCAACTCAAGGGGGAAAAGTTCTTCAACAATATTGACCTAAAGTCTGGATACCACCAGGTTCCCATCGAACCAACTGATGTATGGAAGACAACTTTCAAATCTAAAGAAGGTCTCTTCGAATGGTTTTTCATGCCCTTTGGCTTAAAAAATGCACCAACCACTTTCATGAGGTTGATGAATGATGTAATGAGACCCTTCACCAGCTCATTTTTGGTGGTATATTTGGATGAAATCCTCAACTTCAACAGAACTTGGGAGGAGCACGTGCAACATATTCAACAGGTTTTGAGCACTCTACGGCAACAAAAGCTATATGCCAATTTGGAAAAATGATCCTTTGGAAGGAACAGGCTCCAATACTTGGGCTACATTGTTTATGATCATGGGGTACATGTTGATCCAGCTAAGATCCAATTCATCCATGACTAGCCAGCCCCGACCACACTAAATGAGCTTTAGAGCTTCTTAGGACTAGCCAACTTCTACCGATGGTTCGTGTTGGGATTCTCCCATATTTCATGGTCCCTCAACCAAGTGACCAAGGGAGGTGGCAGGGAAAAGTTCATGTGGGGGAAGGAACAACAACAATCATTTGATGATCGGAATCATTGCTTGTGCTTAGCTCCAATACTCTCCTTTCCCTATCCAGAACAATCGTCCGAGATTGAGACTGATGCATATGAATATGTTGTAGGCGCAGTTCTCACTCCACGCGTTCATTCGGTGGCATACCATAGTGAGATACTCTCATATACTGTCCAAAAATACCCCACCTATGAAAAGGAAATGTATTCCATTGTACAATCCTATCGTCAATGGAAACATTACATTATGGGAAATGAGACGATCATCCACATTGATCACAAGCCTCTGAAGTTCATACAGACACAAGGGAAGTTGCAGAACGACCGCCATCAGAAGTGGTCCACCTACCTGCAGTAGTTCCACCTACCTATTTGTTGCACTCACCACTATGATCCATTCATGTGGACATGAGGCATCTGAGTGGCACCAACTTTATCAGCAAGATTCAGACTTCGCCACCACCGATAAGCTCTTGGGTACAGGCACAAATGTCACTAATTTTCACATTCAGGAAAAACTATTATGACATCTGGGCCATCTCTATGTTCCTACAAGCGAGCATGCAAAGATGATTTGGGAAGCCCACTACAGTAAAATGGCATAACATTTTTGCATGGAGAAAATTGTGGTTGTTCTACAGAAACATTTTTAATGGCAAAAACTTTGACAGGATGTCAACAAGTATATCATATCTTGCACTACCTATGTCATTTCCAAGCCATCCATCAAGAAGCAAGGCTTATACACCCCTCTTCCTACCCCCAAGAATCCTTGGGAATCCATCTCGATGGATTACATGTCTGGCCTTCCGTCCACCAAGAAAGGTAATGATTGTGTTTTTCTGGTCATTGATCAGTTTTTGAAGATGACCATCCTCACAGCCTATAAGAAGAACATCACAGCGGAAGATACTACCAAGCTCTCCTTTGAATGAGTGTGGGTCCATTTTGGGATATCATAGACCATCATCTCTAACTGGGAAAATAGGTTCCTCAACACATTTTGGTCGAGTCTCTAGTCACTTTTGGACACTAATCTCACTAAATCCACTACTTTCCACCCCCAAACAGATGGCCAAACATATTTCATCAATAGGATGATTGTGCACATAATGTGCATGTACAACTCTAAGTATATATGTACATAAGATGAGAGTCTCCCCTATGTTCAACACAGTTACAACATGGCTCTCCATAGCTCCACCGACCATAGCCCATTTCAAGTGGGGTTGGGATTCCAACCCTTGGGTCCCATTGATGTTGCACTACCTCTTGCAACCACACAGATAGACTCTTCCCATGTTCAGTCTGAGACCGGAAAAGCCACCAGATTCATTGAGCAAATTCAACACATCTACATATAGGTCCATGAGATTTTGTAGAATGCCAATGCTAAGTACAAGCAACACCATGATCAACATAGGGTACTGCACTAGTTTCAGGTTGGAGACAAGGTCTCGTTACATTTGCAGAAAGAGCATATTATAGGGCCCCATGGGAAGCTCCACCCACTAAGTTGACTATTATTGACCATGTTGATTATGGTGAGTAATGATTAATATAGAAAACAATGTTGATTATAGTGATTAATGATTGACTATGGCTGACCATGTTCATTATGTATAACCTTCGTTTACTATGGTAATATCTCATTATGTCATTCATCTTGGTTGAATAATTTCAATATGTACATCACAATGTGACACAACCATTGAGGAATGAATTTATTTGGCATAATTTCACCTTGAAAATGTTAGATCACATTGTGACATTCATTAGGGTTATGTCACCTTTTGACATTTTGTTATGGTTATGTTTGAGTATCATGTTTATTAATTGTGTCCTATATGGGTGCCCAATTAAATTTCATCCATAGTCAACCATTCATAACCATCACAATGAATTAACTATGGTTGACCATGTTGATTATGGTGAGTAATGGTTGACTATGGAAAACCATGTTGATTATAATGATTAATGGTTAACTATGGTTGACCATGTTGATTGTGTTTAACCATGGTTTCCTATGGTAATGTCCCATTACGATGTTCATCTTGGTTGAATAATTTCAAATTTCTACATTCCTCAATGGTTGTGTTGCAACTCGACATACATCTTCATTGCCTTATGTGAAATTGCATTGTTTGATTTGGTACTCATATTCCAATATGAGGTACACGATTCATAAACATGAAAGTCAAACATTTATTAGTAAATGAACATCAAAATGTGCAATAACCATTTAGGAACAATGCAATTCAACATAATACATTGAAGAAGTAAGTCACAATGTGACACAACCATTGAGGAATGAAGTTGTTTGACATTTAAGTTAGCATTGAAAATGTTATGTCACATTGTGACGTTTATTTAGGGTTATTTCACCTTGTGACATTACTTTAGGGTTATAATGAGTGTCATGTTTATGAATTGTGCTCCTCATATTGGAATATTAATCAACACAGTAAGTTGACTATTGTTGACCATGTTGATTATGGTAAGTAATGGTTAACTATGGAAAACCACGTTGATTATAGTGATTAATGATTGACTATGGTTGACCATGTTGATTATGTTTAACCTTGGTTTACTATGGCAATATCACATTGCGTCATTCATCTTGGCTGAATAATTTTGAATTGATACATTCTTCAATGGAATGTCGCAATGTGACATAACCTTAAATGAACATCACATTGTGATGTAACCATTTAGGAACAATGCAATTCAACATAATACATTGACTATGGAAAACTATGTTGATTATAGGGATTAATGGTTGACTATGGATGACCATGTTGATTATGTTTAAGCTTGGTTTACTATGGTAATATCACATTGCATTGTTCATCTTAGTTGAATAATGTCAAATTGCTACATTCCTAAATGGAATGTTGCAATGTGACATAAGCTTAAATGAACATCACATTGGGACCTAACCATTTAGGAACGATGTAATTCAACATAATACATTGAATATGTACATCGCAATGCAACACAACCATTGAGGAATGAATCTATTTGACCCAAGTTAGTGTTGAAAATGTTACGTCACATTGCGACAATACGACATAAAGGATTTTGTCCCATTATGACGTTTATTAAGGGTTATGTTGGACTATTGTGACATTAATTAACCTTGATTAAATGTTTCAATGTCACATAACCATTTACAAACAATGCAATTTTACATAAGGCAATGAATATGTATGTCAAAATGCAACACAATCAACCATAGTCAACAATTCATGAATGGTTGAATATGGATGATCTTGCACCCATATTCCAATATGAGGGACACAATTCATAGACATCACGCTCAAAGATAAGCTGAAAGGAATTTCACAAGGTGATATAACCCTAAATGTAGTCATCTATGGTTGACTACGGGTGACCTTTAATTTGGTACCCATGTTCCAATATGAGGGACACAGTTCATAAACATCACATTCAAACATAACCCTGAATTAATGTCACAAGGTGACATAACCCTAGATGAACGTCACAATGTGATGTAACATTTTCAAGGCTAACTTATGTCAAATAGTTGCATTCTTCAATGGTTTTTTCACATTGTGACATGCATATTCAATGTATTATGTTGAATTGGATCATTTTGAAATGTTTGTCAAATTGCGGCATAACCCTAAATGAACATCACAATGTGATGTAACCATTTAGGAATGATGTAATTCGACATAATACAATAAAGATGTACCTCACAATGTGATATTACGACATAAAGTATTTTGTCCCATTATGACATTTATCAAGGGTTATGTTGGATTGTGACATTCCTTAATGGTTGATGGCTATGTTTGATTCTGATCTTCCTCAATGATTATGTGACATTGAGACATTCATCTTGGTTTACATGTGTTTTCTTCCTACTTTCATGAATGGTTATGTTGCATTGTGGTGTCGATCAAATGTGATGTCACATTCATAAATGATTTTGTCACATTTGGACATCCATCGAGGGTAATGGTGCATTGAATTTAGTTGATTTTGGTTGGGCCTGGTTGGGCATTGTTTATTATGGTTTTCTATGATGTTTGATTGTGGTTTTCCAGTGTTGGTTTAATAATATTATTAATAGTTATGTCACATTTCATAGTTTATCAAAGGTGATGTTGTATTGTGACATTCATCAAGGGTTTTGTGATATTCCAAC
>ML780956.1:147199-167287 GCA_009831015.1 Picea engelmannii | reverse complement strand
GTATGTTTAGTTTGTATATTCATGAATTTTTCTATATTAATGGTTTTATGTGATGTGATTTTGTTATATTCATAAAGGATTTTATCCCGTTGCAAAATTTATCGAGGGTTATGTTGGATTGTGGCATTCCTTGATGGTTATCTCGAATTGCATCATTCATCTCACTGCATTAATGACTATTTCATTTTGCAACATTAATCAAATTTCATTTCACGTCATGATTCCCATTTTTGTCGCATTTTGACATTCATCAAATGTGATGTCACATTGTAAAATTTATTTTAAAGGTTTTAATGTTGCAATGTGACGTTACCATTTAGGAATGATGAAATTCAGCATGATACAATACGGATGTACATTGCAATGCAACACAACCATTAAGGAATATAGTAATTTCACATAATTTATCCTTGAAAATGAATATAACAATGTCACATAAACATTAATGAATGTCATAAACTAATGGAACCCTTATGAGCATAAGTGAGCATGTTAACTATGGTTGAACATGATTGATTTTATGAGCATGTTCACTATGGTTGAATATGGCACCCATATGCCCAATAGGGGGGATGCAATCCATAAACATCACACTGAAACATAACCCTAAAAGAATGTGACAAGGTGACATATCCATAAATGAACATCACAATGTGACATAACCATTTAGGAATGATGCAATTCAACGTAATAAAATGAATATGTACATCACAATGCGGCGATTTACTATGATAATGTCACATTGTGACATTTACCTTAGTTGAATAATGTTGAATTTCTACATTTCTCAATGGTTGTGTCGCATTTCAATGTACATATTCATCATCTTATGTCAAATTGTGTCATTACTAAATGGTTGTGTCACATTGCGATTTTCATATGTTAACTATGGTTGAACATGATTGATTTTATGAGCATATTCACTACGATTGAGCATGATTGACTATTGATAACCTTTAATATGACACCAATATTCCATTAGGAGGGATGTGATTCATAAACATTCCATTGAAACATAACCCTAAGGTAATGTTGCAAGGTGACATGACCCTAAATGAACATCACAATGTAATGTAACATTTTCAAGGCTAACTTATGTCAAATAAATATGTTCCTAAATGAACATCACAATGTGAAGTAACCATTTAGGAACATATCTATTTGACATAAGTTAGTCTTGAAAATGTTACATCACATTGTGACATTCATTTAGGGTTATGTCACTAAGGAAATGTCACAAGGTGGCATAACCCTAAATGAACATCACAATGTAATGTAACCATATAGGAACAATGCAATTCAACATAATACATTGAATATGTATGTCATAATGTGACACAACCATTGAAGAATGTAGTTATTTGACATAAGTTAGCCTTGAAAATGTTACATCATATTGCGGCCTTCATTTAAGGTCATGTGACCCTAAATGAAATAGTGAATTTTTTAACAATTTAATTTAAAAATATTAATCAAAGTTTATTAATCAACATTTCTAAAATTTATTAAGTTATAATTTTTTAAAATTCAATTTAGTATATGCACTATGTTAATATGTGATGGTATTGACTTCCATTTTTTAATAAAGTGTTTTTCATATAACAATTATAATTAAATTATAACCTTTTTAATATAAAGTTGTATCATATTGATTTTGTTTTTCATTATATACAAAAACATAAACATATTGATATGATTAATTATAATTTTTTTAAAACATATTAATATGATTAATTATAATTTTCTAAAACCATATTAATATGATGAATTATAATTTTCTAAAATGTTATTAGAGAAAATAAATCAAATAATTTGTATAATCTCTATAATGTTAAAAAGTAAACACCCCATATGCGGGTGACCACACCCACACCCACCCTCCTAGCACGCGCTGCAATGATTGGATGTGTGCCACCTCACCCCCTCGTGCTCTTTAACTACCCTCCCCCCTCTTCGAGGAGATGCGCATTCACTACGCCCATGGCCCCTGCCCCACACCCACACGCTCTCTGCAACCTTTTGCAGCTCCCACGCTCCAACAGTCTAGCAACCATAATAGCGTCGGACGTGACCCCCCCTCCTTCGCTCTCTTCCTTTAGTCTCCCACCCTCATTCCCCTCACTCTCACCTTTCCTCCCTCGTAGACATGCTCTATGCGATCCTACGACGTCGCACCTTTGTGTTTAGTGCTCAATGGAGGCTCAACTTTGTGCCTTGCCCTCCCAATTGCTCCCCCATGCCTCCCTAACGGCGTGCCACCCCTGCCCTTGGATGGAGTGGCCATGATAGACGCACCTCCTCAACTCCTCACCTGCCCTTCTTGGCCAACCAGGATGGCTTCAACCACTATGTTTTGGGTTCCCTGGGACAATTGCTTGATGACTAGGAAGAAGATGTCTTTGGCTCCCTCCCAGCATCTCATCGCACCTCCAGGCACTGACGCAGCTACTGGGTGGTCAAGAATTTACTCGCCCACACCCTCCTCATCCTCCCTGGTGTCTTTTTTCCTATCCCTTCTAGCTCACCTCACTCACCCCACNNNTCCTCCTGCTACAGCCCCTCCCACCTCCTTGACACCTCTCAAGACACCCATCATCAATGCTAAGGAGACACCTCCAGATACAAGCAACACGTTGACATCTCCCAGCACGCATAGCTCAACGACAATGACAGTTCCATGTATAAAAAGTACGCGGACTACCCCAGGTATGCACATCTCGTTGAAGGTTCCCGACATCAAAACTGTCGACCTTTCGGTCAAACACCCATCCATGGATAGCTCTAGCTCAGCCAACGATATTGACAGTGATGTTGGTGGTTGTCTAGTCATTGAAGAAAATCCCATGGATGGCACCCATCCTTGATATTCAGGCCTTGGCACAACTTCTCAAGTTTTTCAGGTTTATTTAAATATTTGCAAACGTCTCTGGTTTCTAGTACAAGACACTCAAATAACTAAAACTCAGTTTTATTTTTTGGGGTATGCATGGTTTCCCATTAAGGGCGGGCATAATTTCACGCCTGGTTTCCCACTAAGGGTAGGCACAACTCTGTCCACTCTGAATTTTCTTGATTGTACTTTGGTCCACTATATTTTAATAGAATAGATACCGAGCTTACAAAAAAAAAATGTTAAAAAGTAAACACAAGCCCAAAACATTCATATTTCCCTTGAAATTAATTTTAATTTTATTTCAAAATAAATATTCGATTTTATTTTTAAAATTTATTTTTTTAAATATAATATATTCTATTTTAATAGAAAAACAAATTCTCTTTTTTTTTAAATTTGGGATAAAAATATGTTTTGTTTATATTGTGTTTATATACTTGTTTTAAAAAATTATGTATTTGAAATTGAAATAGTTACATTATGAACAAATATCAAGTAATGATTTTTAACTTTGAAATTGAAAGAGTTGTTATGAACAACTATCAAGTAATCAATTGTTAGATTTTCCATAAATTTGCAAGAAAATATATAAATAAATTAAAATTTGACAAATTAAATGACAATAATACTTTTTGAAAAAAATATTATTGATAATGATGATGATGATGATGATTAAAGTCTGCTAAGACCGAATTCGTCTATCGGACCTTAAGAGGGTAAGTGATTACTTGTGATTCTTTAGAATTTTGTTTATGTGCTCAAAAAGCATTAAGAGAAGCTTTCCAAGATCACCATAATTTTGTTGAGTTAAGAGGTTAGGAAGGTTGGTATTGTGACAAATATTTTGAAAATGAGATCTAATATGGGTATAGGATGGAAAATCTAAGGGAAAGTGTTTTTCATCTTCAACCTTCTTAGTGTCACAAAGGTGACACACTCTTTCATCCCATGGTGTTTTAGGAATTGACCAACGCCTAGTTTCATTATGGAGCTCGTGAGAATTTGTTCTTATCTTAGAAATGCTTATTTTTTTCTTTACACTTGGGAAAACAGATAGATAATTTTGATCTTCTAGATTAGGGTTGATTACATCCTTATAATACCTTAGTTTTCTTTTTTCCTCTAACTCTTTATCACACCTAATTTTCTCCTTAAATTTTGATTTGACGATTTTTTCAATAGTATCTTTATTCTGCAAAATGGTGTCTTCCATGATTCCCCAATAGTTTACCCAAGATCAGGCATCTTTATTCCATCATCGCTTGAGTCAATGGTGGTTATGACTCGATTTTGAAGCAATTTTAGGAATCCTCTTGTCTTCCATGTTGTTTAACTTGTTCTTATACATTAGGTATCTATTCATAGCCATGCTCTCAATGGGGGAGAGGATTGCTTCTAAGAGGAGGATGGGATAGGGCATATTTCCTTTAATTTTGAGATTATAGGTTATAAAATTATTTTGTATTTGCTCTATCTTTCTCCAGGATTCACGAGAGATAATACAACCCCAGACTTCACATCCATAAAGAATAACAAGTGTAACAAGAGTCTCAAATATGAGTTTCTTCTTATCCCAACTTCAAAGATCAGTTGATTTACAATTGTTTTCAATCCCATAATAAGATTTCCATCCCCCAATAATCATTTTCTCAATGCTATAATTCCAATTGAGCTTGTGGTGAATATCAATTCCAAGATATTTGTATGAATTCACTTCCTCCAAGTTGTTGTTTTCATAGATGAAGGTATCATAAGTGATCTTATTGGATTTAATAATCATGACCTTAGTCTTATTAGTATTAACAATCAAACCCATATTGGAGAAAAAATCCTTGAGGATTTTTAATTGGTTTTCAAGATCATGGGGACTCATTGCCATAAGAACGATATCATTGGAATAAAGGAGAAGATTGATGACTATATCAATGAGAGTAGGGCCGACACAACCCGATTTTTCCAATAAATCTTCTAACTTGTCAATGTATATGCCAAAAAGGGTAGGGGACAAGGGACAACCTTGTTTGACTTTGATATTGCAGTTAATCTCTTTTCACCATCCCTCAGTGTTTTTAAACTTAGCAATAATGTTCTCATACATCCTTATTGTAGAAAACCTCAACTCGAGAGGAACTTTTATCTCTTCCAACCTATTCCAAAGGTTTTTCCTAGGAACCTTGTTAAAATCTTTTCTAAAGTAAAAAAAACAACAAAAAATATTGGTTTTAGTATTGCGGAACTCCTCTGCAATGATCCGAAAGGTAACAAGATGGTCCACAGTTGAATGATATCTCCTAAACCCAACCTGGCCTTTAGATCTTTTACCGTTACTTTCTAGCCAAAGGCTAGTCTTATTTTCCAAAATAATTCCATAAAGCTTGGCTAAAATTGGGCTAATCATAATGGTCCTATAATTAGAGGGAATGTTTCTATCCCCATTTTTAAAAATAGGAACAATGAGGATTTGCATCCATGGTTTAGGGAAGCCTTGCTTGACTGCTAAATTGAAGAGCATGTGTATGTGATGGATAAGTATAGGCCCTCCGATTTTAAAAATTTCATCTTGGTAGCCTTCAATGTCCTTATCTTTCCCATTTTCAAGCCTATTAACCCCAAACTCTATGTCATCTGAAGAAAAAATGTCTTCCTTTGTAGGGATAATAGGAATGGTGTCCATGGAATTAGGGAACACATAAATACTTTTAAGGTAGGAATTATAGTCCCTTAAGAGAATCCTATTATTTTCTTTAGTATTTTGGTTTAGAATCTGGCTCCAGAACTTCTTAGGATCCAACTTATATAGTTGTGAAATTTTCTCTTGCCTTTTATTGATATAGTATTTTTTTCCCTTTTAATTAGGGATTTGTATGTATTGATATTATCGAGTTTCAAGGACTCATTAGAAGCATACCTAATGGATTTCCTAGCAATTTTACATTCTTTATCATATCAACGGTTGGTCGTTCTATTATTCTTTTTATAGGACACCTCGAAAGAGAACTTGTTAATAGAAGTGGAAAGGGTAGTTGTAAAATTATGATAGAGTTCTTCGTTGTTGTCCTTATAAGTTAGGAGATTTAATTTACTATTTAAATCCTTTAAGAAAAGGTCAACTTTACTTTTGTCAAAGTGCAAATTCCTTTGATTATCAGAATTCTCTTCAATGGCGCTCCTCTGCATGGAAAAGTTTAGAGTTAGTATTAAAGATTTATGATCTGAGTCGGGCTCATGGTCATTTAAAAGGTCAAAAGTTGTTATTTGGTTGGAAACAGAGATATCAGATATCACATAATCTATGAAACTACTACCTATCCCATGAATACAAGTCATCTGGTTGGAGTTTGGCCACTTCATTACTCCATTGCAAATTATTAGGTCTTGAGAGCTGCAAAGCTTGACCAACTCAATACCAAAAAAAAATTCAATTGGGTCTTCAGATATTCTTTTATAGCTATTAGATAAAACAAGGTCTTCATCTAGACATAAAGGATTATGGTTGGAATCAATACTTAAAATAGTAGCTTGTTTAGTTGCAATCCTAGCATTAAAGTCTCCTAGTAGGAGGATATTACCTTCATTTTTCAAACTATAAATATCTTGTTCTAAATTATTATAGGGACAATTGTTATCTAGATTGTTTTTCTTATAAAAAGTAGAATTAATAGGTGCAAAATAACAAATTTATATATACATATTCTTAGCATTGGTGTCTAAAATTCCTATTCAAATGTACTAATTGGGAGGGTCAATCTTATGAAGTTGAATGTGAAGAGAAATGCTCTTTCTAATATAACAAGCTATACCTCCTATCCTTTTACGGTGAAATTTTTTGTTCCATACCGACCATAAGACAAATCCTTCTATATTAAGGACCTTAGACTCCTCATACTCCCACATTTCAATTAGACAAACTTCCTACAAATTTTAATTTTACTACATCAAAAATCATAAAATATATATAAATTTAATATTAATATATTAAAATATTTGCTATCAAAATATTAAATAAATTCAAATGCAACATTTTTTTTTATTACTTTATACTTACATATTTAATATATATTAAATTACTTAAAACATTAACTTTAACCATGTAATAGTTATACAATGTAAACATAGTGTATTCCTATGTCATTTTTTTGGACATTAAAGTATGGCATTCTCCCTAGTTGCCAGTGCCACCCCCAATAATCGAGTAAATTTCTTAAACATTTCCAATGGATGTAAGAATTCATTAAATATTTTAACTTCTTCGGTCAAAATATTAAATAAATTCAAATGCAATAAATTTTTTTTATTAATTTGTACTTACATGTTTAATATATATTAATTAAAACATTTACTTTAACAATGTAACTATTGTTAAAACAAGTTTGAATTATTTTTGGAAGTTTAAACAATTTATATAAATTTTAAATTGAAGGATGTATATTTATTTAATTATTCAAAACAAGTTAATATTTTGGAAATCTTTTGTTAGTTTGAAAAGAATATCAAATAAATGTTTTAATGTCTATCCTACATAAGTTTTAGTGGTGGCCTTAAGCCCCTTCATTTAGTAAGGAATGACTTTTTGGACTAACTAAGGAATTTGACTAAGCCAAGATTGAATTGGATTAAGAGTGACATCTTACCGGAGTTTTAGTGGTGGTGAAAGTCATTAACATGTTGGAAACTAGATAGAATTTAAAGAATTGTTTTAGTGGTGGTGAAAGTCATTAACATGTTGGAAACTAGATAGAATTTAAAGAATTAGTATGAATTTTAAGTTCATGGGTATATATTCATCTAATTGTTTAAAACAAGTTTGAATTAATTTGGAAGTCTTTTGTTGATTTGAGAAGAATATTAATGAAATGTTTTAGTGGTGGTGTTAATCCCCTAAGATTAGTAATGAATGTCCTTTTTTAATAAGGTAGTTAGACTAGGTCAAAATTGAATAGGATCAAGAGTGGAGGGAGTCATTAGGAAGAGAATTAACTAGCTCTTGATGTGATATTATTCCTCCAATAAACACCATTAATATATTTTCATTCCAAGTTGCAACCATCTAATATGAAATACAAACTTAATTCTTAGCATAAACATTGTTTTAGTGTGCAAAATCACACATTTAACATAACTTAAATCTTGACATTAACATTTTTAGTGCAAATATTAAGGAAACATAATAAAAGATTCTAGTTGAGCATGATTTGCAAAATACCTCCATTCAACATAACATTAGTTACACTACAATGCTATGAAAAACATATCAAATGTTTTAGTGTAATTTAGTGCATAAGTGAATTGTATTCTCACCAACTAATTAGTTAGTAATATTACCAGAATTTGGAAATGCTTTGAAAAGGACGTTGTATAATTATGTTGGGCCTCAAGAATAAATTCATATACACAAGCCTTGAATAATAAAGAATAAGTAGTGGAACCTGAGAACTAAACTGGGACATCAGGGGTTTGAGCACTACAACCATGGGACATCAACATGAATATGGTTCGGTGTAAATGGGGGAAAGGAAAGAAAGGTTGTAGTATTGGTAAGGGGAAAATAATCAATAATACATGACTACAAGTAATGTATATGCTTGTACAAAACTAACAAAACTATGTGTTGACGGGCGAAATTGACCGCTCGTCAACTGGAGGATTGAATCTGGTCTGGGGTTGTCTACTTAACCCAAGCCGTTTTGGATTAATCCACTCCGATGGGTTTAGCGGCTCCATTGGCCGATCTAAGTCCTAAGAAAGTGAAAAAACAAAACTAAAGAAAATAACTTAATGAAAAACACTCGCTGAAAACTATATACAAATCTAAAATATACTTACAGTTTGTTAATTAATATTTATAAAATAGTTCTACTTATTATATGTACAATATGTCAAAATGATTATATCTCTAATATATGTATAACATTTACAGAATGCAAATTTTAATCTAAATCTGCGAAAATCGAATATGAATTGATTTATTTAACGACAACAAAACTATCATTCAGTCTTTTTGATTTATTCTAATGTTTATAAACAAGAAATGAAATAGAAAACTGTCTAATTGAAAACAGAGATGGACAGTAAAATGTGTTTAGATTACAGGAAATTTCTATATTAATTAAACTAATAAAATAAAACTAGCAAACTAACTTGTAATCGCATCTCCTATTGGTCCTATGTATAGCATCCAATTTCGTTGTTTGATGAGGCAAACCCACAACAGACCTTACAAATGCTTCTCGTAAACGCGAAGCAGTAATGATTGAATTCGAATGACAAAACATACAAGAGATGTAGCAACAACAATTTTATAATTTCACAAATGGCCACATTGAGACAAATCCTGCTGTGAAAAATCGTGTATAAATGTTCAATGAATAAAGAAGATGAATATTCTAATCTCAAATTTGAACAAGATAATTATTGTATGTTATATATGGGACATAAAACATGGATATCATATAAATTCCATCACACCAATATGCAATAAACCATGATATCTAAAGTTGTCACAACTTAATTACAAATCGAAATGACCATAACTTGAATAAAAACATGATATATCGAAGCTAAAGCTGTGCAAATATCATCTTATATTCAAGTTTGTCAATCATAAATCCATATTTTTTTGCTCCCAGGCAGCGATGGTCTCCAGTTTACAAAACAACACATTTATATAGGTTACAGGAACAAAACGTTTCCTGTTGATAACATCTAATTTGTTCCAAAAAATATGGAGGATACAACCTCCCAGATTCTACTTGATACCAAAAACTAACAGCCTATTCTAAAAAACACAAAGATAGTATGTTGAGAGATGCCAACAGTGCTTCAAATCTCCTTAGGAATCATAGGTTCCTAAAAACACATAAGAATAAAAGATTTCAAATGTATTTTCAGTTATCAAAACAAGTAATTTGAATTTTTCTAACTAGCTACAGAATCTCATGATTCTGTAGCTAGTTATAATTATAACTAGAATCATATTTTATTGAATCAATCAAAACAAACTAAAGGTAATCTGTGCAAACAAATCATGTATCCTAATTTGAAAAATACAAAATCATCCTAAACATATTTTTAAAAAATCATACCTCAAATTAAAGGATTCGACTTAATCAAGCAATCTTTGAATTTACTATTGCAGTCGTTGCTTCCACATTCTTAAAAACAAAAGACCCTATGGTTTTTTAGCATTTGTCTTTGGTTTAGGCTACGGATTGAAGTCTTATATTCTCCTTCATTAGAAAATTCACCTGGTCTTCCAAGGATTTAAGCCGAGACTGAAGTATAGGCACGTCTTTGTAATTCCTATCGATCCATGATCGACATTCATTACATTGCGGCTGAATAAACTGTGTATTAGCAGTGATAGTGTTAACAGGTGGGGAATTTTCCATTTGACCTGTAGGTTCATTACTGAGTTTGATTCCAGGGAAATTTTGATTGTCTTTTAGACACGGTGGAAGGTTTGTAACATAATCATAGGGTTTATCAGAGCAAAGTCCATATGAATATGGATATTCTTCGGCCAGGAATCTTTCAATTTCCGAATCGGAATCCTCGCTTAACACAATTGTGTTTTGGTTTGCACAGGGCTTGGGTTTATTTCGGGCACATCGTGAAACCCAACGAGCGGCCCTTTTACTCTTATAATTGATATCAACATTGCCTTTACACTTTTTCCTTGTGGATTTTTTAACAGTCTTAACACAACCCTTAGGATACGAATCTAGTAGAGTGTCGGGTTGGGTAGTGTCAGGATAGGTCGAGGGTTCCAAATCAGAAATAGGATCACAGGGAAAGAACGAAGGAGGAGAGATGGTAGGCTTCACGAGGGTTTTTGTGATGACAGGCTTGTCAACCTGTCCCAACTCACTGCTACCAAAACCATTTCATAACAGAAAACCATCCCAACAATCATTGTTTAATTTCAACTGATGTATAATAATAATATTTATCAAACAATGGTGGAACAGACTAGAATTGGACTTCTACCTTTTAAACCGCTTTGCCATTTTGTATAGACTTCGAAGGAGAAAATAGGGCATGTTCAGGGAGAAATCAATAAAACTCATGAGCAATCGTAAGTGATACAAGAAAACCAACCCATATCTCCCCTCACAGGTAATGAACTATTTCACAATAGCTAACCGATCATGCCATCTAGGTTTTAAAGATGAGACAGGCATACCTCGGTCGCAGCTGGTAATTCTCCTTGAAGTGAACAACAATGACCAGGGAACCTCTTCAACCTTTGAGTTTTTGAACCATTTTTGTCCCATAGTTGGTAGACCATTAGCTTGGCTTATAAAATATTCATTTAACTCAAGCTAGATATCTCCTATTTTTGCTCTGCAATTTTCGAATGTCAATGCGAATTCTTGAGTAACTCTTAGATTAAAACCCTCGAACTTTTCAACAAACACACGCTAGCCATTCCTTTCTAAATCATCTCTGGCATTATCAAATGATAACAATGTCTGGATTTCATTGGGCTCAATCCTTACCACAGGAGCCATGGCAATCAGCAGGGAGTCAACACGGGATTCGTAGGTAGGGTTTGATAGAATAAACACAGATCCATTGCCCCGAGTTTCCTCAATGTAATGCAAAGACAGTTCGAAATGGTAGGCAGGAGCATTAATTACCATGTGTGTGAGAGAGGTCGTGTAGATCAAGGCCATGCAAAACCATAATACCACGTTGTACTTGGAATGACACCCCGGCATAATGGTATGCACAATGATCAGAACAAAACAATAGTATGCATATCCACGACTTGACCACCAAGATTAATGTATCAAATAAACAATTGAACCATTAAAAATTTTATAAATCAAAACCCCATTGACATTATTCGAATGCTAAATGAGTGGAGGTTTTATACTCATGTAACCAAGGCGTGTTTAAGACCAAGGGGTTATAACCAAGAAAACAACCATGTTCATAGCTAAATACGACAATTTGACAATAGACCACATGAACATTAACCCTTTAATCAGAAAAAATGAAATCAAGTATGAATTCCAGCTGTGAGTTTTCATGCTTACAGTCATGAAAACAAAAATCAAAAAGCAGGTATGTAGAAAGCGACGAGTAACAAGTGTCGTTTAATGAGAAAGGTTGTGACGAATAACGAGAATTTAAAGACCCTATGTAGGTAGCTTGTAAAAATAGAGATTATATTATTTGCTGCCAACACTATGGTCTACAAGTTACAAGTGCACTTTCATTAACTGATATGATCTTAAATGTTAGAGGGTGTAGCACCCAAAGGTATTTAAACATTGATTGTGTACAATAAAATAAGTCTTTGTTGTTGCCAATGAGAGAAACGTTGATGAGATAATGAGCATCAATGCATGTAATGCAGTTGGTCAGATCATCATAGGGGTAATTGTAATCTTTGGCTCAAAGATTCTTATAGAAACAAGAGAAAGTAGTGAGTTTGCACATCTAGATATTTATACAAGAACTTAATATGTTGAAACATGCTAAAGAAAAAGCACATGCTCTCACAAACAATGACATAGCCATATCCATTCTTCACATGAGGAGAGGTTAAACAACTCATGTTGAAATCATTGATACACACTATGTATGTGCATTTTCCTTAGCCTTGGCAGGGGGATATGGTAAGGAGAATATTATACAACTCCATTCAACTCCATGTGAAGAGGTACAGCTCCACTTTTACTTGTACAATTTAATATTGTTTCCATACTTTAAATGTTCCATCTAATATAGAGGTAGCCTTGGTCGGTTGAGATGGTGACATTATTATATAAAAGTGAAATATAAACCATATTAAATGGATTTGTTATAGATCACACTTTTACCCACTGCACCTATTCTCAAGATAAGGGTGAGACTTGGTGGGTAGAATATTCTCAAGATAAGGGTGAGACTTGGTGATAAGGGTGAGACTTGGTGGGTAGAAATGGTTTATAAAAGTGAAATATAAATTAATAAAATATTTAATATTAAATGATACAAAGTATTTGTTAAACATGCACACTTTTACCCATTGCACATATTCTCTAAGATAAGGATGAGACCTGGTTGGTGGAAATGGTGACAATATTACATAAAAGTGAGATATAAATTAGTGGATTATTTAATATTAAATGTTAAATGTTACATAGTAAGCAGTGGAGTTGTGTATTTGTTACACATGCACACTTTTCTCGTTGCACCTATTCTTATCTTGATAAGGGTGACGGCGATTATTTATATTGAGAATATCCTTAATTTAAAGCTTTTGCATTACATTGTGAGGTTTATTACACGGTGAAGTTTTTAATGATTATGTTTAAAATGGAATTCATCAAATTTATATGATATTTTTTGGGAGAGGATAAATATTATTGAATAAAATTAAAAATTATATTAAATTTAAGTGAGTGTATACAAATAATAATGATAAGTGTAATATGATGCAATAATTGTATGTAATAAAGTTGATCACTTGTGATAGCAAACTCAATAAACTCAATGCATAACATTAGTTATATACTAGCATACCCTCGAAGCGGGGGAAGGAAATGTCGAACCAAATACAGGGTATGTATGTTGGAAAAGAACATGTTGTTTTTTTCTTAAACTATAATGTGTTGTATATTATTATTACTCGGCTTCTTTATTTTCCGGAAGGAAGCGTCGAATGAAATACAGGGTATGTATGTTGGAAAAGAACGTGTTTTTTCTTAAACTACAGTGTGTTGTATACTATTATTACTCAGGTTCTTTATTTTCCCTTTTTAAAGTTTAAAGATGTGTTTTTAAGCCATTTTGATGATGAAAGAAGGTGAAACAGTTTTCCCAAAAAATAATCTTGTTTGACATGGTTCAATGATGAAGCCTTGCTCTCTCTTGTGATTAAACATCCAAGGACACTGAAATCCATTTGTAATCAATTATCTATATATAGCTATACTCTGCTTAGATCTAGGTTAGCAGTGGAAAACATTTTCAAGCAGGCAGACTCCTGGGAAAAAAAGGTCAAATATCTTCATCAAAAATCACTTCATCTGAATGGGATTATTCAACCCATCCTTTATAGGGGTTTTGAGATAATGGGAATCTCTATCTTTATACACTCAAATGTTTAAGAAACATGTAGGAAAGTTATTTATGAAACCAAAATGTAGGGGGAGTCATCGTCATTTAAACTAATTAATCCATGATGAAAACAAAACTCTTAAAGGTGGTAAAATAAAATTACAAAACAAAACTCTTAAAGGTAGTAAAAGAAAATTACAATTTACCAAGTCATAAGATTTTTCCATATCCAATTTGATCAACATAGAAACTCGTATTTAGTTTGGACACATGGATAGTTTCTTATGCCACTACCACACTATCCACTATTAAGCTATTTGAGTACCTTGGATAAAACAACATTGTTCTCTGAAATCAAAGTAGGAAGGACTCATCGACTTTAGCTAGTTCACTACAACCTTTCTTATCAATGTATAATTGTTCTTACACAAGGCAATGCCAAAGTTGATATGGTTCCTAACTTTTTGGAATTAAATCCAACTTACTATTTACTATTTGGGGTTCTTCGGGCATACACTACTAATTTAAATTTCCCTTTCTGGTTCTATTTTCCATTTATAAAAGCATTACGTTCCTCAAGTTTAGTAACATGTTTACTATTTGGGGTTCTTCGTGCATACAATATTAATTTAAATTTCCCTTTCTAGTTCTATGTTCCATTTTAAAACGCATTAATCTTCTCTAAAGAAACGTTCCTAAAGTTCAGTAACATGTGTGTACAATCTTATGGAAGGTTATCCCTGTTTCTACAAAAAGAAAATCCTGATCAGAAGGCAAAGAGGGAAGATAACTAAGAAACTTACTACTTTATTACTCCCAAATAATTTTGACAAATTTAGGTATTATGTATGTTTTTTAATATTATTTCCCCTCATTTAGCTAGAATTGTTTTGTTACTAAACATAAAAGATTGTTTATAAGTCCACAAGTATGTTTCTTTGATATTCTTGCCCCTTTAGGTATTATTTATGTTTTTTAATATTCTTTCCCCTCATTTAGCTAGAACTCGGTTGTTAATGAACACAACAGATTATTTATAAGTCCACGAGTATGTTTATTTGATATTCTTGCCCCTCATTTACCAACACTCTTGTTGTCACTGAGCGCAATGGTATGCTTATGAGTCTACTGGTATGTTTCTGGCCTTGAATCTCATTGTTGTCTGATCGTTGAGCATCAATTTCTCTTCTAAAATGGACATCTCATTTGAACATTGTTTGGACTTGAAAAAATTGAATTTGAAAAAATAAGATAACTTTTTCATTTTTTATTCAATTATCATTTACCTCACATTCTTGCTACTAGAAAGGTTAATTGATTCCTTTAGGTCGTAGTGTTGAGCATTTTACAATCTCGTTGAGTGATAAACAAAAGATAAATTGATAGTAATTCTTATAAGTTTCCAATATTAAAACGCTCAAGCATGAGGGAAGTTCAATGGTAATGCAATCCAAACCATTGGTTAGTGTGACATACTTCAACGCATTGCCTCTGATCCCTTTTATGCATTGTGTCAAGTGCCTCGGTTGGGAAGAGGGCAAGTATTGTATGACATACACAGAGTTCCAAACATATGTTATTTCTAACACATAAACACCTATATTATATTAATGAATACAATTTATAATTTTTTTGTTTGTTTTATAATCTCCTTTGACTCTAATAAAACCTGCCCGATACTAGTTTTCAAAGTGCAATTTAACAATTCAAAAACCATCAATCGTCCCCCATTAACGAAACCCACTCATAATTGAAGGAGATTCAAAAATAGTATTCAATTGGGTGTAGCTTGGGTGGTTGAGAGGAATGATTGTTATCCTACCTACCATGGTTTAATTTCCTTAAATAAACTATATGGTGTGCTCATAATGAGTATATTGTTTATATTTGTATTAGTCATAATTAAACAATAAAAAAATTGACAATCATATCAATTGTTTTTTTTATTATTATTTTTTAATCCAATAATTTCAAGTAAAACCAAATGAAATTAATTATTTTGTAGATTTACACAGATCACAAAATGAAAATTTATATTTCAATTTTTAAAATATTAAACTTGATACTTAAATTGATAAAACTTTATAAAAAAAATTGAAGTTATGTGAAATTAACTAGAAGTTGATGATTACAATATACTTGCACACATAGTATAACGTTTCTCCCGTGTTTGTTTTGAGAATTGATGATATGGATAGTTAGAAATTTAAACGATGAGAAATTAATTTCTTAGAGGTATAATTTATAACTATGCTTATGTTTTGTTGGATCATCAAAAATTCAGCGAGATTTATTTCTAATTATAGTTATGTTAGAGATGCACTGTTAATTGCTCTTATCATTGTTCTCTTAATTGTTCTTATCATTGTTTTAGATAAGAGTATAAAGGTTTTGGTTGGTATCGGAAGGTATTTCCATTGTATGGAGCCTTAATTTTTTATCGCTTTTAGATTGTCCTCTGGGTTACTTTTTAAATATAAAAAACGTTGAGATATAGAAATGAGAGTATATTCAGATATGTAGAAGAGTATTTCTATGTTTTTATAGAGAATTATGAATTTTTTTCAATATTAAATGTTATTTCTTATAATTATGTTTATATAGATAATTATGAAATTAATTGTTATTTATTATATACAACTATGACGAAATTGATAAAAAAAAAAAATTACAATTTAGAAACTATATATCTAATTGGTAGCTTAAAGCCAATGTCTTTAGCAAACAAGGTATAATCTGCTAAAAATTCATGCCCCAATAATTTTTTTATTAGATTGTGAATCCACCCGTCCTTCAACAGGATAGCATGTGAGAATGGGTGTTGCTCGCTCAGTATTCGTCAGCTATCACCAGCCCCACACCTTCGACTATTTTAATTTCTAGACCTAGATGCCTCAGAGCTCCAAAGTTAAACGAATGGACAGCGTTCTTGATTATATTTGGTATCTTTTACAGTCGTTCCTTGTGCTTCAGTTTTACCATTGTTCCTTGTGCTTCAGTCGGTGCCTCCTCGTTTTGGCAAGGATTATGCAGTAAAGAAAATATCGATTCCATCAATTGCTCAAGTATCTACGATACGATTGTTCTCCTCGCCAATTCTTGAAGATTTGTCAGCAGTGGCTTCAACTTCCTGGACTATATGGTAAGTTTTGCTCAATTATTTATGTTTACAAAGGTTATCCGTTCAAGTTTCATATTTACGAGCTTTGGAATCAAACAGAATAGTCGGCTCTCAATTTTGTTAAATATATTGTACCCTCAACAGTATGACCGTACACTGCCAGTTGTACTGGACAGTTGTACTTTCTATTTTTGTCTTGCTTGAGCATATATAGCTCAACCATCTTACATTGTAAGGGTGATCTTCTGATTTCTGTATTTCTTCATACATTTGAATATACTGTTCTATTCTTTCTCTCTGCATTTCTCTTCGCTTCACAATTTATCATGGTATCAGAGCTTTAGCAGTAAGCCTCTTCACACAGTCGGGAGAGCAACTCGATCCTCACAGCGTAGAGCCTCACGGATCTTGAGAGCACGCGTCACAGACTTTTCACAAGGTTTGGAAAGCTGTCTGCAATACTCTTTAAAGATTGTCGTAAGAAGCTTGCGGAGGAAGCAGAGATAGCAGGAGAAGAAACTTTAAAGAAACTTGCACATTTTTCAAAGAACCGTCAAAGATTGACGCAGAAGAATTGCAGAACGGAAGTTCGCTTAAAGAACTCGAAGAAAATTCTCAAAATTGTTAAAGATTCATGAGAAAGGCAGAATCGTTTAAAGATTTCAAGAAATCGCTCAAATCTATCAAATATTGTAGCAGATAACGAAGAATTCGTGAACTTCTTTCAAATTTTTGAAAGATTCACGAATCTTTTCTTCCACAGGAGGAACTCTGTCAAATTCGTCAAAGATCGCATCAAACACGCAAGGAACAACCAGTGAGGCCATAAGATTCGTCCTGCGTACGAATTTGAGGCGGAAAACCAGTTCATAAGGGAACAAGAAAGCGCGGAACAGGCGAAAGAATTTCAGCCGTCAGATCTTGAACACAAGCCCGACAGCTGTTAGATCAGCAAGAAGTTGCACGACGATTAGTCGTGTGGAGCGCACAGGAGGTTTTTTCACATGCAAAATCCTGACGTCACCTTGACCGTCCGATCAAGATACACGTGGCGAGATCCTATCCCATCGCACAATCGGGAATCGGGAGTTGGAGGAGTGAAAGAATCCTCTCTCCAAAAACTCCGATACGCAAAATCGCGAAATCCCAAAACGATCACATCCGTCCATCTCACAGGACAGGTGGCAGCAGATTAGCCCATCAGCATATCGACATTCGGGGTTTCAAGTTGTCAATGAAACTTGACATCACAATTCGTGAAATCGCGATACGCGATATAGCGATAAGATCTCAGCCGTCCGTTTGTTAGGACACATGGCGAACATCGCAGCGCCCGTCGGCATTTAGAAGTTCGGGGTTTCAAGTTGTCAAAGAAATTTGACATCGCAACTCGCGAAATCGCGATACGCAAAATCCCGATAAGATCTCAGCCGTCCATTTTTGACCGGACACGTGGCGGACATCAAGGGCATCGTCAGCGTATCGACATTCGGGGTTTCACGTTGACAGAGGTTTGGAGCATCGCAAGTCGCGATATCCCAAGGACGCATCAAGACCGTCCATCTATCCTGGACACGTGGCGCAAATCCAACGACTCGGAAAAAGTCCCGAAGAGGAAAGCGCCATCGGCACATCGGGACTCGGAAAATCGCGAAACCTGAGAACAAGTGATCGGGTTTCTTTCCAGTGAAATCCCCGACGCAAATCTAGCCGTCCATCTGCTCAGGACGCGTGGCAGAGATCGAGGCTTTCGGGAAAAGTCTCGATAAGTGAGTTCATCGGTTTTTTGAGATTCGGCATTTCGCGAATCCTGGAGACAAGAGGTTTGGGACAAATCATATCGTGAAATCGCGAGGAGAGATCATGACCGTCCTTCTGCTGGGACACGTGGCAGCAATCAAGGAAATCGGGAAAAGTCCTGAAAGGAAGCACGCCATCGAAAAATCGACGATCGCGAAATCGAGGCAAAGAACCTCGACATCAAAAATCATGAAACCCTGATTCGCGATATCCCGATACGATCTGGACCGTCCGATCCTCAGCAGATCTGGATCGTTGAAAAGTCCAAAGGCAAATTTTTTGCGTTTCGGCGAATTGAAAGTCAAAGAATGGGAAAAGCCCGTAGCACCTTAACATTAAAGCGCGTGGTCACATTGCAAGGAGACCAAGGGCCATCTAAAGCCCGATAAGCTCCCATCGGCCATCGGCGAATCGGCAATCTCTGAGATCGGAGGTAAATACGAATTTTTCCCTCTATTTTTTTTCAGCATTTTTTTTAAATGGCGTCGACCAGCAATCTCGGCCCGACTCAGGGTCTGATTCTTCTTGGTAAAAATTACGAATTTTGGTCTCTACGAATGAGGTCGTTCTTGCAAGCACAAGAGTGCTGGGAACCAGTGGATCTTGGATATGTGGAACCTTATCTAGCAGCCCTCACTGCCATGACAAATGCCCAGAGAATTGCTCAAGCAACTCTGAGGACCAAAGAAAACAAAGCGAAATTCTGGATACAGAATTCTGTGGATGATTCGATTTTTTCGAAAATCACAGGCGCTGGTACTTCCAAACAGGCCTGGGACATCCTCAAAACGTCCTAGCAAGGAAATGATAGGGTAAAAACAGTTAAACTACAGTCCTTGTGGACACAATTTGAGACTCTCAGAATGACAGAGTCCGAAACTGTAGATCAGTTCATGACCAGAGTCATGGGAATCGTGAACCAGATCAGATTGATTGGTGAAACCCTCACTGATCAACGAATTGTTGAGAAAATTCTCAGAAGTCTACCCAGGAAATTTGAAATGGTTGTAACAGTCATCCTTGAATCCAAGGACCTGTCACGATTTTCAACAGATGAACTAATTGGTTCTCTGGTGACTCATGAGACAAGACTGCATCTCACAGATGAGTCAATCTCAAATGCCTTCCAAACTCAATTCTCATTCAGAAGAGGGAAAGGCAGAGGAAGAAGTAGAGGAAGAGGGAACAATCAAGGTAACCCTCATACCAGTGGAGGGAACAG
>ML780956.1:115440-130045 GCA_009831015.1 Picea engelmannii | reverse complement strand
TGACGCCTCTTAAGACACCCATCATCAGCGCTAAGGAGACACCTCCAGATACAAGCGACACGTTGACAGCTCCCAGCACGCATAGCTCGATGAAAATGACAGTTCCATGTATAAAAAGTACGTGGACTTCCCCAGGTATGAATATCTCACTGAAGGTTCCCGACATCAAAACAGTTGACCTTCCGGTCAAACACCCATCCATGGATACCTCCAGCTCGGTCAACGATATTGACAGTGACGTTGGTGGTTGTCCAGTCATTGAAGAAAATCCCATGGATGGCACCCATCCTTGATATTCAGGCCTTGGCACAACTTCTCAAGTTTTTTAGGTTTATTTAAATATTTGCAAATGTCTCTAGTTTCTAGCACAAGACACTCAATTAACTCAAACTCAGATTTATTTTTAGGGGTATGCATGGTTTCCCATTAAGGGCAGGCATAATTCCACGCCTGGTTTCCCACTAAGGGTAGGCACAACTCTGTCCACTCTGAATTTTCTTGATTGTACTTTAGTCCACTATATTTTAATAGAATAGATACCGAGCTTACAAAAAAAAAAGTTAAAAAGTAAACACAAGCCCAAAACATTCATATTTCCCTTGAAATTAATTTTAATTTTATTTCAAAATAAATATACGATTTTATTTTTAAAATTTATTTTTTAAAATAAAACATATTCTATTTTAATAGAAAAACAAATTCTCTTTTTTTTAAATTTGGGATAAAAATATGTTTTGTTTAGATTGTGTTTATATACTTGTTTTAAAAAATTATGTATTTGAAATTGAAATAGTTACATTATGAACAACTATCAAGTAATGATTTTTAACTTTGAAATTGAAAGAGTTGTTATGAACAACTATCAAGTAATCATTTGTTAGCTTTTCCATAAATTTGCAAGAAAATATATAAATAAATTAAAATTTGACAAATTAAACGACAATAATACTTTTTGAAAAAAATATTATTGATACTGATGATGATGATGATTAACGTCCACTAAGACTGAATTCGTCTATCGGACCTTAAGAGGGTAAGTGAATACTTGTGATTCTTTAGAATTTTGTTTATGTGCTCGAAAAGCATTAAGAGAAGCTTTCCAAGATCACCATACTTTTGTTGAGTTAAGAGGTTAGGAAGGTTGGTACTGTGACAAATATTTTGAAAATGAGATCTAATATGGGTATAGGATGAAAAATCTAAGAGAAAGTGTTTTTCATCTTCAACCTTCTTAGTGTCACAAATGTGACACACTCTTTCATCCCATGGTGTTTTAGGAATTGACCAACGCCCAGTTTCATTATGGAGCTTGTGAGAATTTGTTCTTATCTTAGCAATGCTTATTTTTTTCTTTACACTTGGGAAAACATATAGATAATTTTGATCTTCTAGATTAGGGTTGATTACATCCTTATAATACCTTAGTTTTCTTTTTTCCTCTAACGCTTTATCACACCTAATTTTCTCCTTAAATTTTGATTTGACGAGTTTTGCAATAGTATCTTTATTCTGCAAAATGGTGTCTTCCATGATTCCCCAATAGTTTACCCAAGATCGGGCATCTTTATTCCATCATCGCTTGAGTCAATGGTGGTTATGACTCGATTTTGAAGAAATTTTAGGAATCATCTTGTCTTCTTTGTTGTTTAACTTGTTCTTATACATTAGGTATCTAGTAATAGCCATGTTCTCAATGGGGGAGAGGATTGTTTCTAAGAGGAGGATGGGATAGGGCATATTTCCTTTAATTTTGAGAGTATAGGTTATAAAATCATTTTTTATTTGCTCTATCTTTCTCCAAGATTCACGAGAGATAATACAACCCCAGACTTCACATCCATAAAGAATAACAAGTGTAAAAAGAGTCTCAAATATGAGTTTCTTCTTATCCGAACTCCAAAGATCAGTTGATTTACAATTGTTTTCAATCCCATAATAAGATTTCCATCCCCCAATAATCCTTTTCTCAATGCTATAATTCCAATTGAGCTTGTGGTGAATATCAATTCCAAGATATTTGTATGAATTCACTTCCTCCAAGTTGTTGTTTTCATAGATGAAGGTATCATAAGTGATCTTATTGGATTTAATAATCATGACCTTAGTCTTATTAGTATTAACAATCAAACCCATATTGGAGCAAAATTCCTTGAGGATTCTTAATTAGTTTTCAAGATCATGGGGACTCATTGCCATAAGAACGATATCATTGGCATAAAGGAGAATATTGATGACTATATCAATGAGAATAGGGCCAACACAACCTGCTTTTTCCAATAAATCTTCTAACTTGTCAATGTATATGCCAAAAAGGGTAGGGGACAAGGGACAACCTTGTTTGACTTTGATATTGCAGTTAATCTCTTTTGACCATCCCTCGGTGTTTTTAAACTTAGCAATAACGTTCTCATACATCCTTATTGTAGAAAACCTCAACTTGAGAGGAACTTTTATCTCTTCCAACCTATTCCAAAGGTTTTTCCTAGGAACCATGTCAAAATCTTTTCTAAAGTCAACAAAACAACAAAAAATATTGGTTTTAGTATTGTGGAACTCCTCTGCAATGATCCTAAAGGTAACAAGATGGTCCAAAGTTGAAATATATCTCCTAAACCCAACTTGGCCTTTAGATATTTTACTGTGACTTTCTAGCCAAAGGCTAGTCTTATTTTCCAAAATAATTCCATAAAGCTTGGATAAAATCGGGCTAATCATAATGGTCCTATAATTAGAGGGAATGTTTCTATCCCCATTTTTAAAAATAGAAACAATGAGGCTTTGCATCCATGGTTTAGGGAAGCCTTGCTTGACTGCTAAATTGAAGAGCATGTGTATGTGAGGGATAAGGATAGGCCCTCCAATTTTAAAAATTTCATCTTGGTAGCCTTCAATGTCCTTATCTTTCCCATTTTCAAACCTATTAACCCCAAACTCTATGTCATCTAAAGAAAAAATGTCTTCCTTTGTAGGGATAATAGGAATGGTGTCCATGGCATTAGGGAACTTATAAAGACTTTTAAGGTAGGAATTATAGTCCCTTAAGAGAATCCTATTATTTTCTTTAGTATTTTGGTTTAGAATTTGGCTCCAGAACTTCTTAGGATCCAAATTATATAGTTGTGAAATTTTCTCTTGCCTTTTATTAATATAGTATATTTTTTCCCTTTTAATTAGGGATTTGTACGTATTGATCTTATCGAGTTTCAAGGACTCATTAGAAGCATCCCTAATGAATTTCCTAGCAATTTTACATTCTTTATCATACCAAGGGTTGGTCATTCTATTATTCTTTTTATAGGACACCTCGAAAGAGAACTTGTTAATAGAAGTGGAAAGGGTAGTTGTAAAATTATGATAGAGTTCTTCATTGTTGTCCTTATAAGTTAGGAGATTTAATTTACTATTTAAATCCTTTAAGAAAAGGTCAACTTTACTTTTGTCAAAGCGCAAATTCCTTTGATTATCAGAATTCTCTTCAATGGCACTCCTCTGCATGGAAAAGTTTAGAGTTAGTATTAAAGGTTTATGATCAGAGACAGGCTCATGGTCATTTAAAAGGTCAAAATTTGTTATTTGGTTGGAAACGGGGATATCAGATATCACATAATCTATGAAACTACTACCTATCCCATGAATACAAGTCATTTGGTTGGAGTTTGGCCACTTCATTACTCCATTGCAAATTATTAGGTCTTGAGAGATGCAAAGCTTGACCAAATCAGCACCAAAAAAAAATTCAATTGGGTCTTCAGAGCTTCTTTTGTAGCTATTAGATAAAACAAGGTCCTCATCTAGCCATAAAGGATTATGGTTGGAATCAATACTTAAAAGAGTAGCTTGTTTAGTTGCAATCCTAGCATTAAAGTCTCTTAGTAGGAGGATATTACCTTCATTTTTCAAACTATAAATATCTTGTTCTAAATTATTATAGGGACAAATGTTATCTAGATTGTTTTTCTTATAAAAAGTAGAATTAATAGGTGCAAAATAACAAATTTATATATACATATTCTTAGCATTGGTGTCTGAAATTCCTATCCAAATGTACTAATCAGGAGGGTCAATCTTATGAAGTTGAATGTGAAGAGAAATGTTATTTCTAATATAACAAGCTATACCTCCTATCCCTTTACGGTGGAATTTTGTGTTCCATGCCGACCATAAGACAAATCCTTTTATGTTAAGGACCTTAGACTTCTCATACTCCCATGTTTCAATTAGACAAACTTCCTACAAATTTTAGTTTTACTACATCAAAAATCATAAAATATATATAAATTTAATATTAATATATTAAAATATTTACTATCAAAATATTAAATAAATTCAAATGCAATATTTTTTTATTACTTTATACTTACATATTTAATATATATTAAATTAGTTAAAACATTAACTTTAACAATGTAATAGTTATACAATGTAAACATAGTGTATTCCTATGTCATTTTTTTGGACATTAAAGTATGGCATTCTCCCTAGTTGCTAGTGCCACCCCCCATAATCGAGTAAATTTCTTAAACATTTCCAATGGATGTAAGAATTCATTAAATATTTTAACTTCTTCGGTCAAAATATTAAATAAATTCAAATGCAATAATTTTTTTTTATTAATTTGTACTTACATATTTAATATATATTAGTTAAAACATTAACTTTAACAATGTAATAGTTACATTGTTAAAACAAGTTTGAATTATTTTTGGAAGTTTAAACAATTGATATAAATTTTAAATTGAAAGATGTATTCAAAACAAGTTAATATTTTGGAAATTTTAGTTAGTTTGAAAAGAATATCAAATAAATGTTTTAATGTGTATCCTACATAAGTTTTAGTTGTGGCCTTAAGCCCCTTCAATTAGTAAGGAATGACCTTTTGGACTAACTAAGGACTTGGACTAAGTCAAGATTGAATTGGATTAAGAGTGACACCTTATCCGAGTTTTAGTGGTGGTGAAAGTCATTAACATGTTGGAAATTGGATTAAGAGTGACACCTTATCTGAGTTTTAGTGGTGGTGAAAGTCATTAACATGTTGGAAATTAGATAGAATTTAAAGAATTAGTATGAATTTAAAATTCATGGGCATATATTCATCTAATTGTTTAAAACAAGTTTGAATTAATTTTGGAAGTCTTTTGTTGATTTGACAAGAATATTAATGAAATGTTTTAGTGGTGGCATTAATCCCCTAAGATTAGTAATGAATGTCCTTTTTTAATAAGGTAGTTGGACTAGGTCAAAATTGAATAGGATCAAGAGTGGAGGGAGTCATTAGGAAGAGAATTAACTAGCTCTTGATGTGATATTATTCCTCCAATAAACACCATTAATATATTTTCATTCCAAGTTGCAACCATCTAATATGAAATACAAACTTAATTCTTAGCATAAACATTGTTTTAGCGTGCAAAATCACACATTTAACATAACTTAAATCTTGACATTAACATTTTTAGTGCAAATATTAAGGAAACATAATAAAATATTCTAGTTGAGCATGATTTGCAAAATACCTCCATTCAACATAACATTAGTTACACTACAATGCTATGAAAAACATATCAAATGTTTTAGTGTAATTTAGTGCATAAGTGAATTGTATTCTCACCAACTAATTAGTTAGTAATATTACCAGAATTTGGAAATGCTTCGAAAACGACGTTGTATAGTTATGTTGGGCCTCAAGAACAAATTCATATACACAAGCCTTGAATAATAAAGAATAAGTAGGGGAACCTGAGAACTAAACTGGGACATCAGGGGTTTGAGCACTACAACCATGGGACATCAACATGAATATGGTTCGGTGTAAATGGGGGAAAGGCAAGAAAGGTTGTAGTATTGGTAAGGGAAAAATAATCAATAATACATGACTACAAGTAATGTATATGCTTGCACAAAACTAACAAAACTATGGTCTACAAGTTACAAGTGCATTTTCATTAACTGATATGATCTTAAATGTTAGAGGGTGTAGCACCCAAAGGTATTTAAACATTGAATGTGTACAATAAAATAAGTCTTTGTTGTTGCCAATGAGGGAAATGTTGATGAGATAATGAGCATCAATGCATGTAATGCAGTTGGTCAGATCATCATAAGGGTAATTGTAATCTTTGGCTCAAAGATTCTTATAAAGACAAAAGAAAGTAGTGAGTTTGCACATCTAGATATTTATACAAAAACTTAATATGTCGAGGCATGCTAAAGAAAAAACACATGCTCTCACCAGCAATGACATAGCCATATCCATTCTTCACATGAGGAGAGGTTAAACAACTCATTTTGAAATCATTGATACACACTATGTATGTGCATTTTCCTTAGTATGTGCATTTTCCTTAGCCTTGGCAGGGGGATATGGTAAGGAGAATATTGTACAACTCCATTCAACTCCATGTGAAGAGGTACAACTCCACTTTTACTTGTACAATTTAATATTGTTTCCATACTTTGAATGTTCCATCTAATATAGAGGTAGCCTTGGTCGGTTGAGATGGTGACATTATTATATAAAAGTGAAATATAAACCATATTAAATGGATTTGTTATAGATCACACTTTTACCTACTGCACCTATTTTCAAGATAAGGGTGAGACTTGGTGGGTAGAATATTCTCAAGATAAGGGTGAGACTTGGTGGGTAGAAATGGTTTATAAAAGTGAAATATAAATTAATAAATTATTTAATATTAAATGATACAAAGTATTTGTTAAACATGCACACTTTTACCCATTTCACATATTCTCTAAGATAAGGATGAGACCTGGTTGGTGGAGATGGTGACAATATTACATAAAAGTGAGATATAAATTAGTGGATTACTTAATATTAAATGTTACATAGTAAGAAATTAGTGGATTACTTAATATTAAATGTTACATAGTAAGGAGTTGTGTATTTGTTACACATGCACACTTTTCTCGTTGCACCTATTCTTATCTTGATAAGGGTGATGGCGATTATTTATATTGAGAATATCCTTAATTTAAAATTTTTGCATTACATTGTGAGGTTTATTGCACGGTGAAGTTTTTAATGATTATGTTTAAAATGGAATTCATCAAATTTATATGATATTTTTTTTTGGAGAGGATAAATATTATTGAATAAAATGAAAAATTATATTAAATTTAAGTGAGTGTATACAAATAATAATGATAAGTGTAATATGATGCAATAGTTGTATGTAATAAAGTTGATTAGTTGTGATAGCAAACTCAATGTATAATATTAGTTATATACTAGCATACCCTCGAAGCAGGGGAAGGAAACGTCGAACTAAATACAGGGTATGTATGTTGGAAAAGAACGTGTTGTTGTTTTTTTAAACTATAGTGTGTTGTATATTATTAATACTCGGCTTCTTTATTTTCTGGAAGGAAGCGTCGAACGAAATACAGGGTATGTATGTTGGAAAAGAACATGTTTTTTCTTAAACTACAGTTTGTTGTATACTATTATTACTCGGCTTCTTTATTTTCCCTTTTTAAAGTTTAAAGATGTGTTTTTAAGCCATTTTGATGATGAAAGAAGGTGAAATGGTTTTCACACAAAATAATCTTGTTTGACATGGTTCAATGATGAAGCCTTGCTCTCTCTTGTGATTAAACATCCAAGGACACTGAAATCCATTTGTAATCAATTATCTATATATAGCTATACTCTGCTTAGATCTAGGTTAGCAGTGGAAAACATTTTCAAGCAGGCAGACTCCTGGGAAAAAAAGGTCAAATATCTTCATCAAAAATCACTTCATCTGAATGGGATTATTCAACCCATCCTTTATAGGGGTTTTGAGATAATGGGAATCTCTATCTTTATACACTCAAATGTTTAAGAAACATGTAGGAAAGTTATTTATGAAACCAAAATGTAGGGGGAGTCATCGTCATTTAAACTAATTAATCCATGATGAAAACAAAACTCTTAAAGGTGGTAAAATAAAATTAC
Organism: Picea engelmannii; assembly: GCA_009831015.1. Taxonomy (NCBI): domain Eukaryota; kingdom Viridiplantae; phylum Streptophyta; class Pinopsida; order Pinales; family Pinaceae; genus Picea; species Picea engelmannii. The sequence continues at coordinate 122,088 of ML780956.1, read as the reverse complement.
AAAACAAAACTCTTAAAGGTAGTAAAAGAAAATTACAATTTACCAAGTCATAAGATTTTTCCATATCCAATTTGATCAACATAGAAACTCGTATTTAGTTTGGACACATGGATAGTTTCTTATGCCACTACCACACTATCCACTATTAAGCTATTTGAGTACCTTGGATAAAACAACATTGTTCTCTGAAATCAAAGTAGGAAGGACTCATCGACTTTAGCTAGTTCACTACAACCTTTCTTATCAATGTATAATTGTTCTTACACAAGGCAATGCCAAAGTTGATATGGTTCCTAACTTTTTGGAATTAAATCCAACTTACTATTTACTATTTGGGGTTCTTCGGGCATACACTACTAATTTAAATTTCCCTTTCTGGTTCTATTTTCCATTTATAAAAGCATTACGTTCCTCAAGTTTAGTAACATGTTTACTATTTGGGGTTCTTCGTGCATACAATATTAATTTAAATTTCCCTTTCTAGTTCTATGTTCCATTTTAAAACGCATTAATCTTCTCTAAAGAAACGTTCCTAAAGTTCAGTAACATGTGTGTACAATCTTATGGAAGGTTATCCCTGTTTCTACAAAAAGAAAATCCTGATCAGAAGGCAAAGAGGGAAGATAACTAAGAAACTTACTACTTTATTACTCCCAAATAATTTTGACAAATTTAGGTATTATGTATGTTTTTTAATATTATTTCCCCTCATTTAGCTAGAATTGTTTTGTTACTAAACATAAAAGATTGTTTATAAGTCCACAAGTATGTTTCTTTGATATTCTTGCCCCTTTAGGTATTATTTATGTTTTTTAATATTCTTTCCCCTCATTTAGCTAGAACTCGGTTGTTAATGAACACAACAGATTATTTATAAGTCCACGAGTATGTTTATTTGATATTCTTGCCCCTCATTTACCAACACTCTTGTTGTCACTGAGCGCAATGGTATGCTTATGAGTCTACTGGTATGTTTCTGGCCTTGAATCTCATTGTTGTCTGATCGTTGAGCATCAATTTCTCTTCTAAAATGGACATCTCATTTGAACATTGTTTGGACTTGAAAAAATTGAATTTGAAAAAATAAGATAACTTTTTCATTTTTTATTCAATTATCATTTACCTCACATTCTTGCTACTAGAAAGGTTAATTGATTCCTTTAGGTCGTAGTGTTGAGCATTTTACAATCTCGTTGAGTGATAAACAAAAGATAAATTGATAGTAATTCTTATAAGTTTCCAATATTAAAACGCTCAAGCATGAGGGAAGTTCAATGGTAATGCAATCCAAACCATTGGTTAGTGTGACATACTTCAACGCATTGCCTCTGATCCCTTTTATGCATTGTGTCAAGTGCCTCGGTTGGGAAGAGGGCAAGTATTGTATGACATACACAGAGTTCCAAACATATGTTATTTCTAACACATAAACACCTATATTATATTAATGAATACAATTTATAATTTTTTTGTTTGTTTTATAATCTCCTTTGACTCTAATAAAACCTGCCCGATACTAGTTTTCAAAGTGCAATTTAACAATTCAAAAACCATCAATCGTCCCCCATTAACGAAACCCACTCATAATTGAAGGAGATTCAAAAATAGTATTCAATTGGGTGTAGCTTGGGTGGTTGAGAGGAATGATTGTTATCCTACCTACCATGGTTTAATTTCCTTAAATAAACTATATGGTGTGCTCATAATGAGTATATTGTTTATATTTGTATTAGTCATAATTAAACAATAAAAAAATTGACAATCATATCAATTGTTTTTTTTATTATTATTTTTTAATCCAATAATTTCAAGTAAAACCAAATGAAATTAATTATTTTGTAGATTTACACAGATCACAAAATGAAAATTTATATTTCAATTTTTAAAATATTAAACTTGATACTTAAATTGATAAAACTTTATAAAAAAAATTGAAGTTATGTGAAATTAACTAGAAGTTGATGATTACAATATACTTGCACACATAGTATAACGTTTCTCCCGTGTTTGTTTTGAGAATTGATGATATGGATAGTTAGAAATTTAAACGATGAGAAATTAATTTCTTAGAGGTATAATTTATAACTATGCTTATGTTTTGTTGGATCATCAAAAATTCAGCGAGATTTATTTCTAATTATAGTTATGTTAGAGATGCACTGTTAATTGCTCTTATCATTGTTCTCTTAATTGTTCTTATCATTGTTTTAGATAAGAGTATAAAGGTTTTGGTTGGTATCGGAAGGTATTTCCATTGTATGGAGCCTTAATTTTTTATCGCTTTTAGATTGTCCTCTGGGTTACTTTTTAAATATAAAAAACGTTGAGATATAGAAATGAGAGTATATTCAGATATGTAGAAGAGTATTTCTATGTTTTTATAGAGAATTATGAAATTTTTTAAATATTAAATGTTATTTCTTATAATTATGTTTATATAGATAATTATGAAATTAATTGCTATTTATTATATACAACTATGACCAGATTGATAAAAAAAAGTTACAATTTCGAAACTATATATCTAATTGGTAGCTTAAAGCCAATGTCTTTAGCAAACTAGGTATAATCTACTAAAAATTCACGCCCCAATAAAATTTTTATTAGATTGTGAATCCACCCATCCTTCAACAGGATAGCATGTGAGAATGGGTGTCGCTCGCTCAGTATTGGTCAGCTATCACCAACCCCACGCCTTCGACTATTTGAATTTCTAAACCTAGATGCCTTAGAGCTCCAGAGACAAACGAATGGACGATGTTCTTGATTATATTTGGTATATTTTACAGTTGTTCCTTGTGCTTCAATCGGCGCCTCCTCGTTTCGGCAAGGATTATGCAGCAAAGGAAATCATGATTCCATCAATTGGTCAGGTCTCTACAGTACGATTGTTCTCCTCGCCAATTCTTGTAGATTTGTCAGTAGCGGCTTCAACTTCCTAGACTATATGGTAAGTTTTGTTCAATTATTTATGTTTACAAAGGTTATCAGTTCAAGTTTCATATTTACGAGCTTTGGAATCAAACAGAATAGTCGGTTCTCAATTTCTAGTGGATTTTAATTGTTTTCAAGAACTTCTACCCGTTTGAGTTGTTAGACACATATTTTTTAAGAATTTGGGCTTCTATGAGACTGATTTCTATGAGACTGATAGAGAAAATCTGCGAGGAATTTTGCTAGCTTTCCAGAACTTGAGTTTTTAAGCCGTGGCTTTGCCAAAAAAAATGGTTTTTAAGTAGTCAAATGATTATTTCTAGAAGTTGAAGTCATTTCGTATATAATTATAGAGTAATTGCTTGAAATCGAGTCATGAATTGTAAAGTGTTATGATCGACTTGGAGCCGGAATGAACAAATTTGGATATCTTTGGTTAAAATTTTAATAAACTAAGCAGCGGCCAACACAGAAACTTGCACTGTAGAGTTTTCATATTTTTAGCTTTTTTGTTTTGTGAAATTTTCCAAAATAAAAGATATGGTTACAAAATTCCCAGGTTTCATGTTTTTAGCTGTTTGGAATTGGGAAATTTTCAAAATAAGAGATCTGGTCAAAAAATTCCCAAAATAAATAAACACATTACATTGAATGAAAAAATTACATAAACACGCATTGAATGAAAAACTTACAGTGGGTTTTCAAGGCAATGTCGGGCACCTGGAGCATATTGGCGACGACCTCAATGGTGGCAGTGTGTTTTCAAGGCAATGTTGGGCACTTGGAGTGTGTTTTCAAGGCAGTGTGTTTTCAAGGCAATATTTATCCTCAATGGTGGCAGTGAGGATAAATATGACTTCATAGCAGCGAATGGCAGTGTCGTTCACTCTGATTTCATAACAGCAAATGGTGAAGTTCTCCTTATATGAGAATCCATCGGGGGCGAGGTCGTCGGGCCTCAACCGATCTGTTAAGCTCAGATGTTGTGCTTCCTCCTCGCAAATTCTCGTCTTCGAGGAGGCAGAGGCGGAGATTTCAAGCTTGAAGGATCTCAAGGTCCTATTTGAAGGAGCAGGGACTGTATTATCCATGGTGACCATGAAGTAAAGGGATATTTAATGGTGATCATGTTCACACGACACTTTCGGGGGCGACAATGGCAATTCCGCACGCTCAACATTTTTCCCCTCTTGCGAAACGAACGCTCTCTCACACGGACAAATCCAATAGTAGCGTATATAGTGTATGGGTGAAGGAAAGAACAGTAGCGTATATAGCGTATGGGTGAAGACAGGAACATTAGCGTATATAGCGTATGGGTGAAGACAGGAACATTAGCGTATATAGCGTATGGGTGAAGGCAGGAAGGAATGGGCATTGAGGCGGTGGACAGCAATAGTGGACGGCAATCAAGGCGATGGATGACAATCACAGGTGGCATATTAACAAAACACGTGCACCTTTCCAAATGGATATGGACAGACGATGAAAAGTCAAGAGAGAACTCCCCCTAAAAGAACGCCTTCGGCGTAAATATGTAGCACTTGAAAAGTAATGTTACATTTTATTTTTAAGGTGGGAAAAAATTGATTTCTTAGCTCACTTGCAATGACCATTTATTTCTAGTGCAAGTTACAAGATCATTAGAAACCTCTTTCCTCGATTTATTTTTATAATAGATCTAGGTTTCAGTGACCAAATCTTAGCCAAAATCCAATCTAGGTGTATCTGGTCATCACTTCCCAGTATTTCTAATATGGGAAACTCGAACAACTTCTATAGGCCATGGTTTGGGCCCTTTAAAAGCTAATGACTTGTCATTGTTGAGTTCTTAAGAAATAAAAAATAGTTTTTATTTTTACTTTAAAACCACAAAAAAATGATACCTATCTACAAACTCAACTACTAAAAACCACACACAACTTTAAAAGAAAAGCCTCTTCATATACACTTTCTACCCTACTTTTGTACCTATCATTTTTTAAAACTTTTTAACTCACAAAATTTTATTAAATATTGAAGAAATGTGATGTTATTATCCATAAACCATTACAACATTCTATATTTCACGTCTTTTCATGGATAACCATTCCATGATCCACGTGGGCTTAGACTCCAATCAACTTTTCATTTGAAATTTATCATCCTTGATATCTTCTCACATGGATTTCACTTGGGAACATATCAATTAGTCTTCTCACATGGTTTTCACATAGCAACGCATTAATTAGTGATTGTCTACCACATGTTAGGGAAAAACCACCACCTCTACCTCACTTACCCATGATTCAAAGTTCAAATCCATGAGTTTTATCTTTAAATAAACATTGAACCTTTCCACCTATAACAAAGTGATACATCCATGGATAAGTTGGTAGCCAGTGCATGTAATTTCAACATTATTCAATTCTTGTGTATTCAAAGCCCAAGTTGGATGAGTATATTTGGAACTTGTGTTTGAGTCGGAAAACAGACAAGTAGAGACATCAACAATTGGTGTCATTTCTTTCCCATCCAATACTTGAATGTGCATGTAGATCTTGAGCCTTGCAAAAACAATTTGAAAAGAATATCTAAAATGTTATTGAATGAATCATAAATAGCATTGACGAAGTGATGTCCCAACCAGAGAAAACAAGGATTTGGTTTCAAACTCACTCTAATGGAGAAAATATACCAAATTTCAACCAATATGTCCTATTCTTTACAGTGGCATATCATGGACATGAAGAAATAGCCAAGCATGTACTTTTGACCATACACAAAAAAATGCACTTCATTAAAGCATAACAAGTTGAGGATTTACCACTGACATTTAACATAACCATTATTCTAGATGCTAATGATCTTATGCCTTTATTTTATTAGAAAATATTACTCATAGTTGTGCAGGTAGTAAACATGGAAATTTGTTATTCCTTTCACATAATGTTTTTTGGGATGTTGTTATTGGTCAATGGATCACAATGTTTAGACATTTGGCCCCATACGTTTAGACATATAGACTCGTCAAGCTTGTGTAAGAAGGCTCCATTGTCATTGTTAGCATCATTAAACACTTAAAGCATAGAGAATGATCAAACATGTTCCATGATGCTTATTCATTTGGAATTCCTAAGGTTATCCAAATGACCATTCTAGGCCATTGTCGAAATGATCTTAAATTTGTTGATTAAGGTTGGTTGTCATTGATGTCGACCCTTGAAGGAAGTTTGAGAACTCAGATTTGGGTACTGGACCCAAGTTTGTTTGATGGATAATGGTATGAGTTTTGATATATTTGCAAGTAATACTATTATGTATGGATAATACATGTCATGTCATTTCTAGTGGTATGTGGAACGTCACATAACTCCTCACGGTTAGAGAGTTATGGCCATGCGAAGTTGAAGAAGTTGGAAGATTGGTTGTTTTCATTGATGTCAACTCTAGTCATGGTTTTTGGACCGCAAGATTGATGAAGGTATTTGGACATGAAGGAAAATGCACATGCAAATACAACACCCATGGATGGATAGTATACATCATGTTGTTTCCGGTGGTATGTGGCACGTCACGTGGATCTTCATGGTTGAGGAGAGATGAATTTTTGAAGATGACAAAGTGAATTGAAGAAGGAAGTACATGTAGGCCCTGGAGATAATTAAATAAAAGAATTACAAAATAAGAAAGTGTCAGGTCGGCCCTAATGTTAAAAGGAAGTGACATAAATGG
>ML780956.1:91210-108681 GCA_009831015.1 Picea engelmannii | reverse complement strand
TTCATTTAATTTGTTTTAATTGTGATGGTATTGGTCATTTTGCTAACAAATGTTCTCATAAGAAAAAGAGAAATGATGAAGGTGATTCAAAAAAAAGACAAACATATAAAGGAAAAACAACCACAAAGAAAGTTTTCAAGAAAAGCTTATGCACCAAAGAAGACATATAATCATCAGATGAAGATGAAGTCAGTGGCACTGAGACAAAAAGGGTTCTATTCATGGCAGTAGAAGACTCTGAAGTAGAATATGAAGAAGTCGAAGAAAAAATTGAAGAAGCAGAACTTGACTACCGAGAGAAATTGATGAGTGCCATAGAAGTTATCAAAAGATAAAAGAGGAAAAACGAGAAGCTACAAGCGGAACTAGAAAAGAAATAAGACACTCAAGAATTAGAACAAATGATCACAAATTTGAATGTTCAAATTGAAGAAGATAAAAGAATTGAAGAAGCACTCAAAGAACAACATAAAAAATTGATGGGATCATTGAAAATTTGGAAGAAAAGATTGTCACATTAAGAAAGGATCTTCAAAAGAAAAATATGTAGAACAGTTCAAAAGTTTTGAATGACAGTATCAATAGTCAAAGGCCTAATCATGACAAGTCCAAACTTGGATACAATCAGATAGAAAAGGGATCAAGATCCAAAATAACAGAACAAGAATCATATCTAAAAAGTTATGCAAAAACAATCAAAGGGGATAGGAAGGTCTATAGAGAAAATTACAGGGGCACTCCTCCACCGAGAAGATTCAGATTTCAGAATCAATAACCAACAAAAACAGATAGGTCTCAGGAAGAAGAAGGATTCATAAGAGCACCTCCTTTCAGAAGATCTTCAACTCCCAGGTATCAAACTATCATTTTTGGTTTATGTCATGCATGTAATAATTTTGGACATAATGCTATGAATTGCAGAGCTAACAACATGAACATAAACAACTTTGAAAGTCATGCACAAAAGATTTATCCAAGAAGGCCTAGTGAAATAAAGAGAATAAGTTACAATAGGTTTGAATCATTGAGCACTGAAGCGAATTGCTACAAGTGTAACAACTTTGGACACATAGCCAAAAATTGTATATTGACAATCCCTCCTAGATAACCACAACAGAACAACAACAATCACAGACATGAACCTTAGAAAAGGACATGGATAAGAAAGCAGAATCAATACAGCAATGAAAAATGCACACTCACTCTACAAGCTAAGAAAAATAAACATGGTTGGTATGTTTATAGTGGTTGTTCAAAACACATGACAGGTGATAGAGATAGGTTTCTTACATTAATAAAGGAAATAGATGGATTGGTCTCCTTCGAAAATGATGATTCAGCCAAAATCATTGGAAAAAGCATAGTCAGAATTGGGTACAAGAATACAAAGGCAGAAAATGTTCTACTAGTAAAATATATGAAACATAATCTTCTAAATGTGAGCCAAATATGTGACCAAGGTCATAAAGTTACTTTCGATTCACAAAAGTGTGATATAAGAAAAGAAGGTTCAGGAAAATTGATTGCTATAGCTGCGAGAACTTCAAGCAACATATATGTATTAAGTGAAATTGGAAATGAAAAGTGTTGTCTAGGAAAGGAAGATGAAAGTTAGTTATGAAACAGAAGAATGGGTCACATACATTTTGATAACCTTGTCAAAGTCAACAAAAGAGAAACAATTAGATAAATCCCCCAGATCACGAAACCAACCAACACTTTATGCAAGCATTGTCAACAAGGAAAACAAACAAAGACCATGTTCAAATCAAAGGAATATTCAACGATAAGACCACTGAAAATTGTGCATATTGATCTAGTTGGACCAACTACAAAAAAGGGTTTAAAAGGTGAGAAATATTTTATATTATTAGTTGATGATTATATAAGAATGACTACAGTTTGTTTTCTCAAGAATAATTCAGAAGCTTTTGAAAACTTCAAGATCTACAAGGAAATGGTTGAAAATGAAATGGATTCAAAAATCAAATGCTTGAGATCTGATAATGGAGGAGAGTTCACTTCAAAGGAATTTATGGACTACTACAACAGTCATGGAATGAAAAGGAAATTATGCGTTGCTAGGACACGTCAACAAAATGGAGTTGTTGAAAGAAAGAACATGACAGTACAAGAAATGGCTCGAACAATGCTAATGGATTCTAAATTGACAAATATTTTTTGGACACATGCAATGCATACAACAGTTCACATTCAAAACAGAGTAATGCTCAGAAAAAACATCGACAAAACTCCCTACGAGCTATGGAAATGAAGACCAGCAAATGTGAAGCACTTCAGAGTTTTTGGAAGCAAACGCTACATCAAAAGAGAAGATGGTAGAATGGGAAAGTTTGATTATCATGTGGACAAATGAGTACTTGTTGATTACTCAAGTACAAGAAAAGCATACAAATGTTACAACATGGGATTGAACAAAGTTGTGGAAAGAATCAACATAACAATTGATGAAACACGTAGACAATAATTGAAGGAAGAAGAAAATTAATCAATGGGACAACTTTACGAAGAAGAAACAAAATATGAAAAAGAATGGGAAGATGAAGACGATCTGATAGAATGAGAAGAGAAAGTTCAACAAGTGACTCCAAAAACACCTAGCAGACGAGTACAGAAGAATCATCCTTCAGATCAGATTATCGGAAACAAAGATGCAAGAGTTAAAACTAGAAGAAGAATGCATTCACCAGAACAAACGCACCTAGCACTCACATCTACAATTGAACCAACCTATTTTGAAGAGGCCAACAAGGATGATTTTTGGAATAAAGCCATGGATGAAGAATTGGATCAAATAAAGAAAAATGGCACTTGGGAATTGGTTCCAAGACCAAAGGATAAGAATTTGATCGGCACAAAGTGGGTTTACAGGAATAAATTGAATGAATATGGACAGGTTACAAGGAACAAATCTATATTTGTATGTAAAGGATATGAATAGGTTGAAGGAATCGACTTTGAAAAGACATTTTCCCCAGTTGTCAGAATGGAAGCAATCTGATTTCTTTTAGCTTATGTGTGCTCCAAAAATATTAAAGTGTATTAGATGGACGTAAAATCAACTTTTCTAAATGGGGAACTTGAAGAATAAGTCTACATTGAACAACCAGAAAGATTTCAGTTGTCAGAGAACGCAGATTATGTGTGTAAATTAAAAAAGGTCTTGTATGGTCTAAAACAGGCTCCTAGAGCATGGTACTCTAGACTGGATAAATATCTACAATAGGTAGGGTTCAGAAAATGAAGTGCAAACAACAACCTTTACATCAAGGTAAGTCAAGATAGTATTTTATTAATTGAAGTTTATGAAGATCATATTATTTTTGGTAGTGATGTTGACAGGTTAAGCCAGAAATTTTTAAAGGATATGCAGAATGAATTTGAAATGTCATTACTTTGAGAAATATCCTTCTTTTTGGAACTTCAGATACGTCAAAGAAACCAAGGAATTTTTAATTCTCAAACCAAGTATATCAAAGAAATGCTAAAGAGGTTCGGAATTAAAGATTGCAAACCAGTTATCACTCCCATGAAAACCAATTGCAATTTAAGCAAAGATGATGATTCAAAGTCTAAAGATCAGAGGCAATACAGGTCAATAATTGGTATCCTACTATATGTGACAGCGTCCAAACCATATGTAATGCAGGCAGTTGGAAATGTGGCACGATTTCAAGCAGCACCAAAGGAATCACATGTATTATCAATGAAGAGTATTTTCATATATCTCAAAGGAACATAAGAGTTAGGATTATGGTATCCAAAAGGAAAGGATCTATCACATATTGCCAACACAGATGCACATTGAGCAGGTTGTATGGAGGACCAACGATGCACTAGTGGAGCAACGTTCTACTTGGATGAGTGTTTAATATCATGGCTAAGCAAGAAGCAATCATAAGTATCTTTATATATAGCCGAGGTAGAGTATATTGCAACAACATGTTGTACATAGTTTCTTTGGTTGAAACAAACTCTAACATATATATAGGTTGAGTATGGTGAGCCCATTCCAATCTATTGTGATAATACAAGTTCCATCAGTATCTCAAAGAACTTGGTGATGCACTCCAAGATGAAGCACATTCCAATCAAGTATCAATTTCTACAAGTACAGGTTGTAGAAAAGAACATCAGAGTTGACTATGTGGGCACAAAAGAACAAGTGGCAGACATATTCAAAAAATCACTTCCACGGGAATCCTTTGAGTATCTTCGCCAGAGACTCAGAGTTATTTCTACTCCAAAATGAATTTTTTTGAATGTTTATCTTATATGTCTTAGATGTACATGAGAAGGCACCATAAAGAGGACAGTTCAGTTCGGGGGAGTAGCCCTGGATGAAAAATACATTTATCATTGATGACAAAGGTGGAGAGATTTATCAGATGTAGAGGACGGATGCATGGTTCCAGGGGGATCATGAGCAATATAAATTCAGTATTGCATGACATGATTTCAGTATTGCATCAGAGTGTTTCCATCAATGCCAAAGGGGGAGATTTTTTATTAAGGTTGGTTGTCATTGACGTCAACCCTTGAAGGAAGTTGGAGAACCCAGGTTTGGGTAATGGACCCAAGTTTGCTTAATGGATAATGGTATGAGTTTTGATATATTTGTAGGTAATATTATTCTATATGGATAGTACATTCCATGCCATTTCTAGTGGTATGTGGAACATCACATAACTTCTTACGATTAGAGAGTTATGGCCATGTGAAGTTGGAGAACCCTAATGAGTCATCTAGAAGCCCCAAAAGGTCAAAGTAGTCAAAGTGATTTAATATATTTTTAGATGGTAAATAATAAAGTGAAGTGGTGAGTGTACTATAATTCAAAGTGAATATAAAAGAAATTATTTAAATAATAAAGTTAATGGAGAAATTACTAAGTTGACAAGTGGTTAGAAGTGAGTTAGCCCTAAAATAAGGAAAGTGGTTTAAGATGGTTAGAAGGTAACCCCTTGAGGTAAAGTGAAGTGATGAGTGTACTATAAGTCAAAGTAAATACAAAATAAATTATTTTTTAATAATAAATTTAATGGATAAATTACTAATTGAACAAGTGGTTAGAAGTTGATTAACCCTAAAATAAGGAAAGTGGGTTAACATGGTTAAAAGGTAACCCCTTGAGGAAGCTACATGAAAGTATAAATAAGAGGCAAGGCTCTCTCATTTTATATCACACTTGATCATATTGAATATCTACAAGTGACGGAGGTAACCAAAGGATATCTAAGCCGAATTTCAGAGAGAAGGCGAAGTAAAGAAGGCTGAAATTCAAGGGAGGATAAATTCTTTTGATGATGTTTTCTAAGGTATGTTATTTACAGGTCATCTCACAATTTTCGAAATAACGTTTTTTTCTAGAATGATTCAATCCTTGAAATTGATAGGTCATTGAGAAAACATATCCAGGTAGTTTTGGTACGAATTTCAGCTTATGGGTCATTGTAGTTTTGGAGTTACACTCTATGGAAAATAGGGTTTGTGGCTAGTCCTGGAACTAGTCTAAAATAAGTGTTTCGGGTAAAAATGTCATAACATCTTCATAATAGATTCAAATTCAGTAAGACCAAATGTGTTGGTTAGAATAAAGTCCATAGTATTATGTGTAAAAATTTTATATCCATACAACAAATATTCTGTGCGGGGCACGCTCTACAAGTTCGCTCTCTAGAATAAGCCAGAATTCAACAAGGTATGTCATTTTTGCTATAACTCCTTTTCTAAGAGGTTCCAAGTAGTGACACCTAGAGGAATTGCATAAACCAGACTAAAGAACATTGTGTACTATTTGCAGATCTTTATTCATTACCGGTACATAGTTATGATTATTTCAAGTTAGGGTTGTTGACTAATCCAAAACTAGTCATGTGAGACTAAAGAAAATTTTGATAAAAATGCTAGTCTCTTGTTGTTAAAGGTAAGGAAGGTTTGTAAGTATGTGATCATATACACTAGGTCTATTATAGAGTTATAAATCATATTTTGAGTATGAAATTGATAGGGTCTTTTGGTTGAGGTACATGTTGGGTACATGGTTGAGACAAGTAGTTAATGCGTTGGCACATGCATGAGGTGTATAGTTGATGATGTTGGTACATATTAATGTGTCATAGTTGATGAGTAGTTGATACATGATTGGTACATACTTGTCACATGGTTGGATGCACCTGTTTATGGTACAGGTTAATTACAGGTTGTTTGGTACAGGTTGGTGCATGGTTGATGCACTTGTTTATGGTACAAGTTGATTACAGGTTGAGGTACAGGTTGATGCATAGTTGATGCATGGTTCAGGTTTATTGGTACAGATTTACAGTGGTATATCTCACAGTGATAGTGTGATAGTAGTTTCATCATTCTACTTCTACTTTAGGGCAGTTAGACAAGTCAAGGACAAGTGGTTGTAGCCACCTTCCGGTTGTATCCGAAGATCATAGGGGGTTGTAGCCTCCTTCTAATTGTAGCCAGAGAACTAGGGAATTGGAGTTTCCCTCGGGTTGTAGCCTGAGAAACTAGGGGTTTGGAACCTCCTTCCAGTTGCAGTTGGAAAACAAAGGAAGTTGGTGCTTCCAATGAATGTAATTCTTCAAGACATATAAGAAAAAGAATTATGTGGTTTTCTCCCGCTTTGGGTTTCCACGTAAGACACTGGTGTATTGTGTTTGTGTATGATTGTTCATTTGTTCATTTCTTATTTACTCTGCAGTTATTGGATAATAATGCTACATTGATATAACACTTGGATTATATGTTTAAAAATGATTAGATTTCTCTATTACTTATTCACTCCCCCCTCCTCCCCCTCTCAATAATCCAACAGAATTTGTGTAGTTTTCACGTACTAAATTTCCAATGCATTTTTTGAGTCGTAAACAACATTTTTTGGCATGGCCATAAACCCTTGAAAACTTTGTTTATTTATTTATTTGACTTCATATATTGTAAGTTTCATTGATATCTTTCTAGCGACCTAAAGCACGACCAAATCAAATTTTGTATGCAAAAGTTATGGACCCATGAGGTTGACATTCCAAATCATATTTTCATGTCTTACATTGTTTTTTCCCACTAAAATCCTATGGTTATGGTTTCTTCTTTAGGGTTTGTGCACTCTATAATTTTTTCTTAGATTTCCTCCTTCTGATTAAGCACCTTTTGTGAATAAGTATAATTATAGTTAGCTCTATTTATGAACTAGGGTTCATATTCGAGGTTGTCCAACAAAGGTCTAATGAATTCTTGTATGTTGGCATATTCAACCTTCCAACAAAAGGAGGTTCCACTTGAGGCATGTATGAAATTTACATTTACTTAGAGTGAAAATAAGAGGGAGATGATAGAGCTACAAATTGCATTACTACGATTACATTTAACCTTGATACGTCAAACATAAGTAAATCATTCATTGTAGGAAATATCAAAATGAATACATCATCCATGTAACAGATAACAATAAAGACATAAGCATAATGAATATTTAACTCCATTTTATTAGCACAAAAATGGTTACATCTAGGCCTTAGCCTTACTACATTATATTATAGCACATAAGTCTCATTAATAACAAAATGCAAAGAAACATTAACAAACATAATTGAACAAAATCTAGTAGAGATATTTATAATATAAGGTGACCCATATATATAGCCTTTCAGAGGCATTTACAAAAGAATCAAGATGAATCTAGAAATGGAAATTGTGATCTGCTAGTACAAAAGTGTTATGTTCCTTTAAGCATAATGCATAGAGGATTGTAGGTTAGCAGTGATACAGACTAAATGATGTCTACATATATTGTCTACATACTTAGGATTCTATAGATTAGTATCTTTTAAAGATCACTTGGCTCTATGGATATAGGATATGCACTTTTGAAAAGTGATCGAAACATGGTCACAACAACTCCCCAATCACACTATCCAACTCACCCCTAGTTGGTTTCAATGGTCATTCCTCAAATAATAGTTCGATCTTCAGTAGTTCCCTAACTACAAAATCACAAAAAAATAGTTGGCTTGGAAAACAAGGTTCGAGATGGATATGTCTTTTTTGACTTACTAAATGAAGTTTGTAATTACTTATTCCATTATAGTGTCCTCCATCGGGTCCTTGTCTATAAGGTATATGATTTTAACACCAAATTTTATTTTCATGGTTTTTGCAGCGATGGCCTACTCTTGGGCCTTTCATGGAAGTTCTTGTGCTAATCTCCACATATGTTTTTTTTTCTAGTCGTCCATGTTATCTCATTATCTCTCTTACCTCATTCATTTTCTATATGTTTGTGACTACCACCTTTTTTACGGGTCCAAATCTCTTGTCAAGTAGGTAAGGGAGAACGCTTGATGGTGGGTCCCAATCAGACCTGCTTGCATTTGGGGTACCATTTCTGACCAGTATGTGGGCTTGCTTTTCACTAAGAATTAAAAGAAAAAGAGAAAGAAAATAAATTGTCCCCCAAAGAATTCTAATTAATTCTAAATCTAATCTAATTAAATAAAATGTGATCTATCTAATCTAAATATTTCTAACCTATCATGCAGGAGCAATTCTAACAGATAGATACAGTGTAAGATGATATCACTGGTTGCAGAAGTAGTTCATGACAAACAACAATATATGAAATTGATAATGCAACATATATAAACACAAATAGTTACATATTACATCTGCAACACCATTCATGTATCCATTAGAAATATTAAATGCATAAGCATCTTAAATAACATGTACAAAAGTAGTTCATATACTAAATTATTCAAGAAACTTGTGAAACAACTGCACATGAATAAGAGTCCCATATACAGTTGTGAAACATTTGTGATCTCGAAATTCCTTCTACTCTTTATTGAATCATATATAAGAGTTCCATCTGAAGCTACAATGAAAAAAATTCCCCCTCTTCATACAATGAATTCTCTTTTATAAAATAAGAGAGACTCTTCATTTCCCGTAACTGTTCATTTTTTTTCAGTTACAAGTCTTCATTTTGTCTCATTTTGTTTTGTTATCTTACAATTTGAATTTATCTTACATATTTATTAATGAATATATGACATGACGGAAATTTTGATTAAGGTTGGTTGTCATTGATGTCAAACCTTGAAGAAAGCCCCATAGCACAAAGGTTTGGGTAATGGACCCAAGTTTGTTTGATGGATAATGGTATGATTTTTGTTATATTTGAAGATAATAGTATTCTATATGGATAGTACATGTCATTCCATTTCTGGTGGTATGTGGAATGTCACATAACTCCTCACGGTTTGAGAGTTATGGCCTTACGAAATTGGAGGACCCTCATATGTCATCTAGAAGCCCCAAAAGGTCAAAGTAGTCAAAGTGGTTTAAGAGATTTTAAAAGGTAAAGAATAAAGTGAAGTGATGAGTGTATTATAATTCAAATTGAATACAAAATAAATTATTTCAATAATAAATTTAATGGAGAAATTGGAAGTGGGTTAACCCTAAAATAAGGAAAGTGGGTCAAGTGACCTAAAAAATGTTTTTAAAGGAAACTACTTGGAGAGTATAAATAAGAGGAAAGGCTCTCTCATATTAATTACACTTGAGAATATTGAATATCTATAGGTGTCTGAGGTAACCAAGTATATCTAAGCCGAATTTATGAGGTAAATTGAAGAAAAGAATGCCAAAATGCAAGGAAGAATAAAAAAAATTGATGGTGCTTTCTAAGGTATGTTATTTACAGGGAATCTCACCATTTTCACTATAAATTTTTTTATATAAAGATTCAGACTGTGAAATAGCTATGCCATTGAGAAAACATACCCAAGTATCTATGGTAAAAAATTCAGCTTGTGGGTCATTGTATTTTGGGAGTTACACTCCGTGGAAAATAGGGTTTGTGGCTAGTCCTGAAACTAGTCAAAAACAAGTGTTTTGGGTAAAAACGTTATAACTTCTTCATAAAAAATCCAAATTTAGTAGGACCAAATGTGTTGATTAGGTTACATTCTTTAGTATGTTTTGTAATAGTTTCAAATCAATTCAACAAATATTTCGTGCAGGGCATGCTCTACAAGGTCACTCTCTAGAATAATCCAAAATTCAACAAGGTATGTCATTTTTGCTATAACTTCTTTTCTGAGAGGTTCCAAGTATTGACACCTAGAGGAATTGCATAAAACACACTGAATAATATTGTGTATCAGTTTTAGATATTTATACATTACAGGTTCAAAGTTATGATTACTTCAAGTTAGGGTTGTTGACTAATTCAAAACTAGGCATGTGAGACTAAAGAAAAGTTTGATGAAAATGCTAGTCTCTTGTTGTTAAAGTTAAGGAAAGTTTACAGGAATGTGATCATATACATCAGGTCTATTATATAGCTACAAATCATATTTGGATGATGAAATTGTTGAGAGATTTTGGTTGAGGTACATGTTGAGTACATGGTTCAGACAAGTAGTTGATGAGTTGGCACATACATGAGGTGTATAGTTGATGATGTTGGTACATTTTGATGATTCATAGTTGACACATGATTGGTACATACTTGGTACATGGTTGGATGCACTTGTTTATGGTATAGGTTGATTACAGGTTGTTTGGTACAGGTTGGTGCATGGTTGATGCACTTGTTTATAGTACAGGTTGAGGTACAGGTTGATGCATGGTTCAGATTTATTGGTACAGGTTTACAACAGTATATATCACAGTGATAGTGTGACAGTGGTTCCATAATTCTACTTTTACTTCAGGGTGGCAGGATAGGGGCAAGGATAGGTGGTTGTAGCCACCTTCCGGTTGTAGCCGGAGAACATAGGGGTTGTAGCCTCCTTCTAGTTGTAGCCAGAGAGTTGGGGAGTTGGATTTTCCCTCAGGTTGTAGCCTGAGAAACTAGGGGGTTGGAGCCTCCTTCCAGTTGCAGCTGAAAAACAAAGGAAGTTGGTGGTTCCAATGAATGTAATTCTTCAAGACATATAATAAAAAGGATTTCGTGGTTTTCTCCTAATTTGAGTTTCCACGTAAAACACTGGTGTACTGTGTATGTGTGTGATTGTTTATTTATTACTTCTCATTATTGGATAATAATTCTACATTGATATAACATTTGAATAAAAATTATTATAATTACGCTATTACCGATTCACCCCCCCTCTCAGTAATCCAACAATTGGTATCAGAGCAGGTTCCTTCAAAAAGCAGTTTAACCACTGAAAGGTAGATCATGAAGAGTACCAACTCGTATAAAACTGGAATACCGCAATTTGATGGACAGAAGTATGTTTTTTAGAGAATAAGGTGAAAACATATATACAGGCACAGGGATTTCAAATTTGGCAATCAATTGTAGATGGATGCACAGCACTAGTAGTTCCACCAACATATGACAAAGCAATGAAACTCGGTGAGAATAATTCCAAAGCCAAAAATGCACTTTTGAATGGTCTCAGTGATACAGTATTCACCAAAGTTGCACATTGTAAATCTGCTAAAGAGATTTGGAACAAGATTTGAAATATTTATGAAGGAGATTCAAAAGTCAAAGTAGCAAAGCTTCAAACTTACAAAGGTCAGTTTGAAGAACTAAAAATGAAGAAAGATGAAGATATTGCAGCCTACCTCTTACGAGTCAATGAAACAGTGAATGCAATCATAGGATTGGGAGAAAAAATCGAAGAATTTGTAATTGTTCAAAAGGTACTAAGATCTCTTCCTATGAAATTCAACCCTAAGATATCAGCACTAGAAGAAAGATCAGATCTAAACTCAATAAGCATGGATGAACTACATGGAATCTTCACAGCATATGAGATGATAACTGAACAGGAAAATCCAGATGTAAAAGAAGCAGCCTTCAAAGCATCCAAAAGATCAAATCAAAATAAAAATGAACAAGAAGAATATAGCAGTAGCAGTGACGTCTCGGAAGATGATGAAGAAGTGGCCAACTTCGTCAAAAGACTGAACAAGGAAACCAACGGTAGGTATAGAGGTAATCTTCCTTTAATTTGTTTTAAATGTGATGGTATTGGTCATTTTGCTAACAAATGTCCTCATAAGAAAAAGAGAAATGATGAAAGTTACTCAAAAGGCAGAGAAACATATAAAGGTAAAATAACTACAAAGAAATTTTTCAAGAAAAGTTTTTGCACCAAAAAAGACATCTCATCATCAGATGAAAATGAAGTTAGTGACAGTAAAACAGGGATAAGTCTATTCATGGCAGTAGAAGACTCCAATAAAGAAGACTCCGAAGAAGAATATGGAGAAGCATATGAAGAAAAAATTGAAGAGGAAGAAGTTGACTTCTGAGAAGAATTAATGAGTGCCATAGAAGTTATCAGAAGAGAAAAGAAGAAAAACAAGAAACTACAAGCAGAACTAGATAAAAAAAAAACATTCAAGAACTAGAACAAATAATCACAAAATTGAAGGTTCAAATAGAAGAAGATAAAAGAATTGATTATAAAAGAATGACTACAGTTTGTTTTCTTAAGAACAAGTCAGAAGCTTTTGAAAACTTCAAGATATACAAGGAAATGGTTGAAAATTAAATGGATTCAAGAATCAAATGCTTAAGATTGGATAATGGAGGAGAATTCACCTCAAAGGAATTTATGGACTACTGCAGCAATCATGGAATAAAAACACAATTCTCCGTCGCTAAGACACCTCAACCGAATGGAGTTGTTGAAAGAAAGAACAGGACAGTACAAGAAATGGCTCGAACAATGATAATGGATTCAAAGTTGACAGATATTTTTTTAACACAGACAGTGTATACAACAGTTCACATTCAAAATAGAGTAATTCTCAGAAACAACACTGATAAAACTCCCTATGAGCTATGGAAAGGAATACCAGCAAATGTGAAGCACTTCAGAGTTTTTGGAAGCAAATGTTACATCAAAAGAGAAGATGGCAGAATGGGAAAGTTTGACTCTCATGTGGACAAAGGAATACTTGTTGGTTACTCAAGTACAAGGAAAGCATAAAAGTGTTACAATCTAAGATTAAACAAAGTTTTGAAAAGCATCAACGTAACAATTGATGAAACAGGCAGACCAGAATCAAAGGAAGAAGAAAACAAATCAATGGAACAACTTTTCGAAGAAGAAGATAAAAAATAAGTAGAAGAGTGTTGGCAGCAATAATATAATTGTTATTTTTTTTTATGTCAATTAAATAGCTACCTACACAGGGTCATGAAATTTTATCACTCTTCATGAGTTGTTTTTGAAACGACAGTTGTAAATTGTCGCTTCTCCCTATTGTCTTTTTCAGGCTTTGTTTTCATGATTGAAAGCATGAAAACTTGTGACTGTGATTACCATTATGTTTTAAAATTTCATTAAATGCAAATTGTTCACATAGTTTATTATGGAATTTTGATTCCTTGCCATGAAGATGTTACACTCTTTGTTTTTTATCCTTTCAATTCCAAGCATGCTTAAGAGATTGATGGTTTTATGAACAAAAGACCCCCACCATTTATTTTTTGTATGGTTTTGGTTTGATTCTTGGCTACGTTTCTTTTACAAAACCTTTGATTTTTCGATTTTTTACCCAAACTTTGTAATCAAACTCATGATGCGTGCACTCATCTTCATTTTAATACTTTGGTCCTAGTTCGTACTTAATGCAAGGTGGCATACAATTTGCAGACTGCCATTATCTCTAAGGATGGCCTCGGGTTTCGCAAACCTCTTCGCATATGTTTTAATTAAACGACTATCCCATCGTATGAGTCTTTACAGTGTTCATTGTTGGGATTGGGGTTATGGCTTTGTTTTTTTTTCACAAACCCTACCTGTATGTTGTGTTTGTTTGATTACCCCCCCATCCAGTATGGCTCCTATCGTGAGAATTGAACCAAACAGTATCCAAACCCTACTCTCATACGATGATGCTAGAGAAGATTTGGAAAGAAATGGCTAGCTTGTTTTCATTAGGAAGTTTCAGGGTTTCAATTTACAGGTTGCCCAAGAATTCGCCTTATCCTTTGATGGTTGTAGAGAGAAAGTTGGTGATGTGCAACTAGAGGTTACCGAGGAGTTCCTAAGTCAAACCACAGGGTTACCAGCAAGTGGTCAAAAATGGTTTAAAAACGCAAAAGTGGAAGAAGTTCCTTGGACCCTGCTATTTACATCTCGGAAAATAACAAGTTGTGATAAAGGTATGCCCATTTCATTCCTAAAAGCTCGGTGACATGATTTGCTCACTGTGGTAAAGAAATTTGTTACCTGTGAGGGGCGTTTCGGGCTTGTATTTTTGTACCATTTATGTTTTCTTATGAGTTTTATGGATTTCCCTTTGAATATGCCATATTACTTACTCAGGAGTCTTTATAAAATGGGGAAAAGATATAAGAAACAGTAGTCAGACTCTTTCCTTTTTCATCATGGCCTAGTTAAAATCCTGCTCATACATCAATTAGAGTCACAGGATGATAGCTGGGATTCGTTTATAACCCGAAATGGCTATGGTAACCCTAAATTGGGAGAAGTAGATAAACTCGTTGTTGAGGAGACCCTTGTCTACCCGATGAAATCTCTCTCACCTCCCCAGACTCGTGTCTCTTCCCCCAACAATGAACCCTTGATCGATCCCAAGGTCATTCAACAGGCCTGTCAGCAGATTACACATCCAACTGACTGTGTTAAAAACTTAAAGAAACCTACAGGGAAGAAATCTAAAAGTAGTGTTGATGTAAATTTTAAGAACAAAAGGGCTGGGAGATTGATATCACGGAGTCTTCATAATAAGATGAATTCTCATGCAAATGCGATCAGCATGATAGAGGTTATCGAAATCTCAGACTCTAAAATTGACAAATTCCTTGTAGAGGAAGACCCTTTGTCATTCGGGCTATACCCTGACCGACCCTATAACTTCATCGATAATTTGCCACCCTGTTTGAAAGACAATCCAGAGTTTCTTGGTGTCAAGCTTTGCAATAAATCCATTATCCGTATAGAGGGCTCTCCAGTCCACAATCTTTTTTGTTCTAATGCAAACGCCATATAGTCACAGTGTGAAGTCTGTCTATCATGGATTGATAGATATTATGCTAATATCCCAGCTCTATAGTCACAGGTTAAGGCTTTAAAAGAGAAAATCAATGTTTTAACAAACGAAAACCACAGGCTTGAATCCGTCATCCAAGGGAAAGACAAACGTATTAATACCACAGGTCATGTGATATTTAAAAACGTCGAGGTTGCTACAACCATTGTAAACTCCAAGGTTTCATGATACGATTTGATTGCATGGTTACAGGTATGATCCCTTAAATTAATAGCATGTTTGTTTTCATTCTTAAGTTAGATTATTTGGTTTGCTGGATAAGCTATATTTCATTATTAAATTAGTTTGTTTTATTTATTAAATAAAATGAGATTTCATTTACTAAAATAACTAGCTACAGAATCGTAAGATTCTGTAGCCAGTTATATCAATTCGAATTGTGTAAATTAATGACAGAAAATGTATCTGAAATCTTTCTATTTTCCTTTTATTTCAGGATATCCAGGGATCCATGATTTCAAAATTGATTTGAGGCACTCTTGAGACCTTCCAGTCATATCTATGATGTATTTTGAATGAACAGAAATGAACTGTTGTTAGTTTTAGAGGATTTAGTAAAATCAGGGTGGTTCCATCCCCCTTTATTTTTGAAACAAATTTGATCTCAGGAACAGAAACAGTTATCTTTCATTAGGCCTTTATAAACCTATCATTTTGTAAAAACTTCTTCATCTTGGCCTAGGACTGGAGTATGGACAATTACATGCAGACTTGAATGAAACATAATGCGTATTACAGCTTTAGCTTTTGTGTATCATGTTTTAGTTTAAGTTCTGTTTATTTCAATGTGATAATAGATGGTGATAGCTTTTGTCTTCATGATTTATTATAACTTGAGATAATTATTTTTTTATATGTTTTCCATATGTCATGTTTTAGATATAATACAGGGTGATCATCAATTCAATTCATTTTATGAGATTTATCTCTAATTTTCTGTTGAATGTTTAAATACAAGTTCTTACAAAGAGACTTATCTCATTGTAGTTACTTGTAAATCATAAGATGATCCGGATTTATGTAGGAACACAATGAAATACAAAAATACACATAAATGCAGAGATGCAGCGGAAATAAGACTTCATTTCATTAATAACAAATGACTTGTTGGTAAATTGTTGGAAATATGGCTATAGCAGAGATGACGCAGAAAGTCAAGGTTGTCATTGATGGCAATCGGTTGGTTATGGAGCACGCACAAGAGATGCTGGAACATAGAAGCTAAAACTGGAACACAGATGTTGAAACACCGAAACTGGAACGCATATGCTGAAACACAGAAGACGCAGACTGTCAAGGTTATCATTGATGGAAATCGGTTGGTTATGGAACGCGCACAAGAGATGCTGGAACATAGAAGCTAAAACACAAATGTTGTAACACAGATGCTGAAACATTGAAACTGGAACGCATATGCTGAAACACAGAAGACGCAGACTGTCAAGGTTGTCATTGATGGCAATCGGTTAGTAATGGAGCACGCGGAACATAGAAGCTAGAACGCAAATGCTGGCACACAGATGCTGAAACACAGTGCTGAAACAGAGTTGGAACACAGACACTGAAACACAAATGGTGGAGCACAGATGTTGAAACACAGTGCTGTAACAGAGCTGGAACACAGAAGCAGGAACGCAAATGCTGGCACACAGATGTTGAAACAGAGCTGGAACACAGAAGCTGGAACGCAAATGTTGGAACACAGCGTTGCATGATGTGGCATGCGTAGAGGAGGCATGCAAAGAGCCAGTTCAGAAAATCAGGGAGAATACTGGCATGCGAAAAGCAGAAGAAAGAAAGAAAGAAAGGGAAACTGCAGTTGGAGTTGAGAAAAGCGGAAGGACTTTCAGTCTAAAATTAAACTGGCAGTTAAGAAAGGAGGAACACAACGTTGCATGACGTGGCATGCGTAGAGGAGGCATGCAAAGAGCCAGTTCAGAAAATCAGGGAGCATGTTGGCATGCGAAAAGCAGAAGAAAGAATGAAAGAAAGGGAAACTGCAGTTGGAGTTGAGAAACGCAAGGAAAACCTCTACATGTGGTGAATCTAGATAACGCGCTGAAACAGAGATGAATTGTTGTTGAAGTGAGAGAGAGAAAGAGCTCTGGACGTGAGAAAAGTAGGAGGAGAACCTGCGTGACAGGAGAAGGAGCTGAGAATGGGCTTCAGAGGACAATGAAGCAGAGCAACAGATCACAGACAGTGAAGAACGCAGAGTAGATCAGCAGAAAGGTAAGAAAGCTATATCAGAATGAACAAGTTGATGTGAACAATATTTATTTTGGCAAATCAGGGTGGTAGGGTGGTGCTAGGGAGACGTATGTCTCTTTCACTGCAAGTGGGTGCTTGTAGAATCTGAAGGTTGGTGCCTTCACTCAGTT
>ML780956.1:58367-72737 GCA_009831015.1 Picea engelmannii | reverse complement strand
ACAGTCAATATGGTAAAAATTATTTAATTTAACATCTTCTTCAYTGTTATATATTTACAATGACCTATCTCATGCTTGATTTGACCACTCAAAACTTGAGATACACATTTTAGAACAATTCATAGTCCATCTCCAATMAAATTCATGCCTCATATTCTCCTAATTKTTTTGGGATTTTTTGTTGTTGATATGGTTCAAATTATTCTTCTAACCTATTCTTCTCCTCRTTATCTTTCCAATGAGTCATTTCTTTTCTGATTTGGCTTCTTAGATCACAAGTTATGGCTACCCGAAGTTTATGMTCAATAGTTGTTGATCTGCTCACGGGATTGATCWGGACCATTGATCTTGTACTTTAAATAATTATCCCRCATGCATTGTGGGAATTAAGTGTGATCAATTTATATTGTTTAACCTTCTYCATGTAATTGGTATCTAAAKTTAGGAAGGGTATAGAGTGTTGGGMTCACATTAGAATTTTGAYCGCACTTGCAATAAAARTAACCCAGGATTAAAATAGTAAAACCGTAATTAAAWWGATTTAAYAATTAATTCGAAATTMTTGTAATGAATAGGTTTGCAGGTAAAAGGGTATTYRAAAAGATTCAATCCTGAAGAGATAAGTCAAACTAGATGAGATGAGTCAAACCCGAGTGTCACATYAGAAAATACCCATCATCATGACACATCAGAGCCATGTAAGGAGATATGGTAGTGTTGACGGGAAAAATTGATCGCTCGTCAACTAGAGGAATGAATCCAGTYCGGGGTTGTCTAATTAACCCAAGCCRTTTGGATGAATCCACTCCGACGGGTTTARCGGCTCYGTTGGCCRATCTAAGTCCTAAAGAAAGMGAAAAAACAAAACTAAAGAAAACGCAAAAAACTTGATGAATAACAATCGYTGAAAACTATATATAGATCTAATATATATTTACAGTTTAACTGACTAATATTTGTTAAATAACTGTACTTATTATATGTACAATATATATAGTTGATTCTATTTCTAAGATATATATAATATGTACACAATACGAATTTTAATCTAAATCCGCGAAAATCAAATATAAATTGATTTTTAAAACAATAGTAAAACTATCATTTAATCTGTTTATATTCTAGAAATGAAACAAAAACTATCTAATTGAAAAAAAAAACGACAAATAGTAGAAGATGTTTTAACTGCAGGAAATTTTTGTATTCATTAAACTAATGGAATCAAACTAACAAACTGACATGTTACCGCATCCGATATTTGTTCAGTATGTAGCAATTCAATCTTCCTGTCTGATGAGGTAAACCCGCAACAGATCCTACAATTTATTCTCATAAACGTGAAGCAGTAATGATGGAATTCGAATGATAGAACATATAAGAGATGTGATCACAGCAATCTCATAATTTCACAAGCAGCCACATTAAGATAAATCTTGTTGTAAGAACTTGTGTATAAACGTTCAGTAAAAGATAAAGATAAATCTATTAATTCAAGTTTGAACAAAATGATTGATGTGTGTTAAATATGGAACATAAAACATGGATAATATATGATTTTTTTATCATAACAATTTGTAGTAAACCACGACAGTGAAAGCAATCATAATCAAATTACAAATTGAAATAATCATGACTTGAATAAAAACACAATACGGAGAAGCTAAAGTTGTGACCAATATTATATTCCATTCAAGTCTGTAAATGAGAAATCCATAGTTTTTGCCCCAAGCAGAGATGCCCCCATGTTTACAAAATAACATGCTTATATAGGTTCCAGGAACAAAATGTTTCCTATTGATAATATCAAATCTATTCCAAAAATATGGGGGATGCAACCTCCCTGATTTTACTTGATATCAAAATACTAACAGCCTAATCTATTTACTAAAAAAAAACATTAAGTTGATATGGCTAGAAGTTTTCAACAGTGCTTCATATCTCCTTGGAATCATGGGTTCCTGTTAACAAATGAAAATGAGGAAATTTTAGATATGTTTTCAATTATAAAATCAAGCAATTCGAATTTTTTTTCTAACTGGCTACAGAATCTTACGATTCTGTAGATAGTTATAATTATAACTACAATCATATTTTATTCAACAAACAAAACAAACTAAAAAGTAATCTATTTAAACAAATCGCATATCCTAAATTGAGAGTGACAAAATCATGTTGAACCTTGAAAAAGATCATACCTGAAATCATGGGATTAAAACATATCAAGCAATCTTGGAGTTTACTATTGTTGTCACTGCCTCTACATTCTTAAAAATGACATCCTTTAGTTTTTTAGCATTTGTCCTTTTCTTGAGCTATGGATTGGAGCCTACTATTCTTGCTTGTCAAAAAATCCACTTGGTCTTTTAAATATTTAAGTTGGGACTGTAGCAAAGGCACGTCCATATAATACCTGTCGATCCAGGATCGACACTCATTACATTGTGGTTGTAGGGACTGTGCATTGGCACTAATAGCATTAACAGTTGGAGAATCATCCACGCGAAAGGTAGGTTTGTCATGGAGTTGGATGCCAGGAAAATGAGGATTATCCTTTAGACATGGAGGTAGGTTGCTAACATAATCGTAGGGTCTGTCAGGGAAAAGTCCATATGACAATGGATACTCTTCAGCCAAAAACCTTTCAATTTCCGAATCCGAGTCTTCACTTACCTCAATTGTGTTTTTTGTGTTTGCACAAGGTTTGGATTTGTTTCGAGCACATCGTGAAATCAAACGACCAACCCTTTTATTCTTGGAATTTACATCGACGCTGCCCTTTAGTTTCTTCCCTATGGGTTTTTTAACAATTTTAGTGCAACTCTTTGGGTGTGAATCCAGTTGAGTGTCCGGTTGAGTAGCATCAGGGTAGGTCGAGGGTTCAATATTAGGGACAAGATCACAGGGTAGGAGTGGTGGAGAAGAGGATGTAGTGTTCACGAGGGTTTCTATGATAACAGGCTTATCAACCTGTCCCAATTCACTGTTTCCAAACCCATTTCGTAACACAAAAGCATCCCAACAATCGTTGTATAATTGCAACTGATGCACAAGGATAATCTTAATTAAACCATGATGGAATAAACTAGAATCATACTTCTTCCTCCTAAACCACTTTCCCATCTTGTACAGACTTCTAAGCAGGAAGTAGGGCATGTTCAACGGGAAGTCAATGAAACTCATAAGCAATCGCAGGTGATACAAGAAAACTAACCCAAATCTTCCTTCATACATAATGAATTGTTTCACAGTAGAAAGAAGATCATGCCACCTAGGTTTTAAAGATGAGACAGGCATACCTCGGTCGCAACTAGTAATTTTTCGTGTGGTGAACAACAGAGTCCAAGGGACCTCTTCAACTTTTGCGTTCTTGAACCATTTTTTCCCGACAGCTGGTAAACCCATAGCTTGGCTTAAAAATTCTTCAGTCACCTCTAGATGCACATCACCTATCTTTGCTCTGCAACCGTCGAAAGTCAATGTGAACTCTTGGGCAACTCTCAGATTGAAACCCTTAAATTTTTCAATGAAAACACGCCAACCATTCATTTCTAAATCGTCCCTGGCGTTGTCATACGATAACAAGGTTTGGATACCATTGGGCTCAATCCTTACCACTGGAGCCATGGAGAATCAGAAGGGAATCAACACAGAACTCAGAGGTAAGGTTTGATAAAAAAAAACACAGACCCATAGCCCCGAATGGGAATGAAATCGTGAAGCCCGAGGCCATACAGAGAAGTAATATCACTATGTACTTCATATGACACCTTGGCATATGGGTACGTATAAGGATCAGAACACTTGAAAACCATAGTACGCACATCCATATCTTGATTACAAAGATAAGTGTATCAAATGAAAATTGAATAATGGAAAGTTTTATAAATGAAAACTTCATTAATATCAATCGAAAATTAGTGTATGGAGGTCTTTCACTTATGTAACCAAAGCACGTTTAGAACCAAGAGGTTATAAACAAGGATAACAATCATGTTCATAGCAAAAATACGACAATTCGATAATAGACCATATGAACAGATTTCCTTTAATCAAAAATCGAAACAAAGTGTTAATTCCAGCTACAAGTTTTCATGCTTATAGTCATGAAAAAAATATCGAAAGGAAGATATGTAAAAAGTGACAAGTGACAAGTGTCGTTTAGTGATAATGGTCATGAAGAGTAATGAAAATTTAGAGACCCTGTGTAGGATGCTTATAAACAATATACTTAGTCATTTTTTCCGATAATGTCTTGTTGCGCGGGTTCAGGAAATTTCAAATTTCTAGTTTTTGTTTTTCATGCCCGCTACCTTAAGATTTCTTTCCAAGTATATGCAATATGTATATAACTTCTCCAGCAACATACAGATAAGACCCCCTCCTTAAAACGAGTGGTTTCTGAGCTGCGCGAGAGATCTAGGGTTTGGTCCTGGTGCGTGAGTAGTGCGTTTCCATGGCGGCGCCAGGGGGCGGGGCGGCAGACCCCCTCCTCCGATCCCGGTCGAAGAGGCCTTTCGCAGGTTGATCAACAGCAGAGGTAAGAAAACGGTCGCTCCTTCGATCCCGAAATTCATTAAAAAACTGGAGGAGATCCCGCAAATCGTCTTACCAGAAGAAAATCCAATGAAGATCGCCTTGGCTCTGGCCCAACGAGGGCTCGTGGGTCAGTTTATGGGCCTTTGGCCATCTTCCAAAACCATCTATGATTGGATCCAGCGGAATTGGTGGCCAAACCTAGCACATGGGGTTACATGCTATCCGGTGGGTCGTGGGTTTTTTGTCTTCGAATTTATCTCAGAAGAGGACCGTGATCTAATTTTCAGGAACGGTCCCTAATTTATGGGAACGCAGGGACTATATTTGAACAAATGGACACCGGACTTTGACCCCCTGGTGGACACGCCTAAAGAAGTGTCGGTGTGGGTCAGATTACCTAACCTCCCGATGCATTGTTGGGACTCTGAATCACTGCAAAGGATTGGGAACGGGGTTGGAAGGTATATTGACAGAGCTGACAATCGAGGGCAGTATAATTGCGCCAGAATATGTGTGGAAGTTGATCTAGAGGCAGGGCTTCCTGAAGCAGTAAATCTTACGGTTGGAACGTGGACCCATTACCAAAAACTTGATTATGAGCACCTGCCCTTCAAATGCAGGAATTGTCAAGAGCACGGCCACTTTCAAAGGAACTGCCCCAAAATGCAAACCCCCGGGAATGAGGATGCAGAAGGTTGGCAGAAAGTCAAGAGAGGGAAAAACTCATATAACTCCAAAGGAAAGGACAAAAGGAATCAGGAACCCCCAAAGGACGGTCAACCATCTCAAAGAGCTCAAGAAGGCCCACCAAAGCACCCAGTCCCTGTAGGAGAAACAGACAGGTATGAAGACCCTCTCACGGTCCCATCATAACCCACCTCGCCTGCCAAGAGACCTAGCCCAGGCAAAGAATATATTAGTCTGAATTCGAATACGGAAACGGAAAACTCGGATGAGGAAGAAGGAGAGGCAAGCAGTCCAAAAGGTACTCCAAAGCAGCCAAAGAGAGGAAGAAAGACTGAAAAGAAAAGAAGGGAAGAGCAAGTTGTTAAGGAAGTCGCTCAAGGTACTCAGTACACACTCCACGAGATGGTGATCACCAGATCAAGGGCGAAGCCGGGAAAAACACAGAAAGGTGGGCTCCCTCTTCCATCAAGTAAATAATGCAATACATCTCCTGGAATTGTAGAGGACTAGGGAGCAAGTTGAAAGAAGAAGCCTTGAGGGATCTAGTAA
This sequence comes from Picea engelmannii, assembly GCA_009831015.1. Classification (NCBI taxonomy): domain Eukaryota; kingdom Viridiplantae; phylum Streptophyta; class Pinopsida; order Pinales; family Pinaceae; genus Picea; species Picea engelmannii. The sequence continues at coordinate 66,965 of ML780956.1, read as the reverse complement.
GGCTTGAAATACCCGAAGTTCTCCTTATCCAGGAGACGAAATTGGAGGAGGAAGACCTCCTAAGGATAAGTCATTCTTTTTGGAAAAAGGGCCCTGGCAGGGTAGTAAGCGCCAGAGGAGCCTCGGGGGGACTGGCAACCTTCTGGGATTCTTCAAAGCTGGAACTAGTGGAAGAAGTCGGCACCACTCACTGGCTCTTCACCAAGCTGCATCACAAAAATTCTGACCACTAGGTAAGCCTCTTTAATATGTATGTCCCTGTCTTAGTCAATGAGAAGAAAGATTGCTGGGATTCTGTTCACTCGTTTCTTAACTTGCACAATACCGAGAATTTAGTAGTGGCAGGGGACTTAAATGTCACCCTTTCGCTGGCTGAAAAGAAGGGGGGTTCCATAGTTCAGGACCCTGCTAGAGAATGGGTGGAAGATCTGATGTCGAAATGGGAGCTAGAGGATATTCCTCCATCCAATGGAAAATTTACCTGGTCAAATAAAAGATTAGGCCCTGGTCATATAGCAGCCAGGCTAGACCGGTTCCTGATCCAGTCCTCCTTCCTTACCATAGGTCTGAGGGCCTCCTCTAAGGTTCTCCCTCATTATACTTCTGACCATAAACCCATTTCTCTTTCTCTTCGCCCTAGCTCTGCTCTAGGACCCATTCCGTTCAAGTTTTCTCCTTTATGGCTAGAACAAGGCGACTTCCTCCACCTGGTTCAAAAATCCTGGAATGTTTCTATTACTGGCTCTCCCTTCTATGTGTGGGAGGAGAAACTCAGACGTCTTAAATCCACCATCAAATCTTGGGCCAAAAAGCTAAAATCACCTCTGGAGGAAAGGAAACTTGTGCAGGAATCCTTGGAAACCCACCAACTGGTTATGGAAGAGACTCATGTCACCTAGGCTCTCCTTAGGCAGGAATCCGAACTCCAAAGTAAGTTTCATAAAAGTTGCAGAGAAGAAGAGATCTATTGGAGATTGAAGTCAAGGGCGTTATGGCTCCAGGAAGGCGACAAGAATACAGCCTTCTTTCACAAGCACATGCAAGCAAGGATAAATTATAATTCCATTGATGAGATCCATTGGCAGGACCAAGTCTACAGGGACGCCCATAGCATCAAGGAGGCCGCTCACTACTACTTCAAAAATTTGTATTCAGCCCCGGCAATGGAGGATATAGACTCGTGCTCTTACCCGATATCAGAAGTTCCAGATCTAGTTACAGAAGAAGAGAATGGGTCGCTGAGCAAGCCGATCAGTGATAAGGAAATCAAAAAAGTTGTCTTCAACATGAACCCAGACAAGGCTCCTGGGCCAGACGGTTTTACGGCACGTTTTTATATTCATTGTTGGGACATAATCAAAAAAGACTTATGCAAGATGGTCATGAAATCTCAGAACTGCAACAAATTGGGCAGTAGCACCAATTCTTCATTCTTAGCTCTCATTCCAAAAGAGAAGGGGGCAAAGAAGTTTAATCGATTCAGACCGATTTCACTCTGCAACACAGGATACAAAATCATCACCAAGATAATAGCAAACAGGCTCAAGAAAATCTTGCCAAAGTTAATTTCGGAAAACCAGGGAGGGTTTGTCAGCGGGAGACAAATACTTGACAACATAATTTTAGTTCAGGAAGCCATTCACACTAGCTGTAAAAAAAATGAGAAAGGAATGGTGGTCAAATTGGATCTAGCCAACGCCTTTGATAGGGTCAGACATGATTTCTTGTTTGCAGTGCTGAGAAAATTTGGGTTCACCTAGCAGTTTATGGGGTGGATTAAGGCTTGCATTTCAGCTCTGTGGATCGCCCCCTTGATCAATGGTCGCCCTACCAAGTTTTTCAAGGCCTCTCGGGGGCTCAGACAAGGATGCCCACTATCCCCTATGCTCTATGTTTTACAAGCCTCAGTGCTAAGTTTCCAGCTGCAAAGCTGTCTCCTAAACAGATCTCTTCCCGGAATCAGAATTACCCCTTCAACTAACGAGGTCAGTCATGCTCAGTTTGCAGATGATACCCTCTTATTGGGAGTTTCCAGCATCAAGATAGCCCGGAATTTCAAGTCTGAACTCGACCTCTATAAAGCCTGCTCTTGCAATGAAATTAATTATCATAAGAGCAAGATTTATGGCTGGAATTGTACCCCTCGGGACCTGCAGCAAATAGGATGCATCCTTGACATGGAAGGAATATCAGTTTGGGATAATTTCACTTATCTTGGGATCCCCATATTCAAAGGTCGGGCTATGGTAGTGCACTGGCTTCCCCTGGTGGATAAGATTAAACTTAAGATACAAGCGTGGGGAGCTAATTGGCTAACCAGAGCAGGCAAAGTGGTGCTGATGAATTCTGTCATTTCCAGCCTTCCTATCTACCAATGCTCGGTGTTGCTCGCCCCAAAAACAATCTCAAACAAAATCGATGTACTGCTGCGTCGATTCCTGTGGGAAGGAGGCAAAAATTGTGCGAGAAAACTCCATCTAGTTAACTGGGACAAGGTCAAGAAACCAACCTTGGAAGGGGGATTGAATATAAGAAATGTGGCTGCTCATAATCTCGCTATGGGAGGCAAATTGCTTTGGCGAATGATCACTGGAAAAAGAACCTGGAGCAAGCAAATCCTTAGAAAAAAATATTTTTCGTGGAGATAGAGACCGCTGTCTAGAGAGACCCCCCAAAGTAATGAAAGGTTCCCCAATCTTCTATCTGTGCCATCGAGCCCTATCTTTCTTTCAGCCAAAGCTCACTTGGATCCCGGGAAACGAAGCAAAAATCCGGATCAGGGAGGACTCTATTTTGGGCGATCTTCCACTCATAGGAGTTCGAGAAATAAAGAATATTGGTGATTGGCTCTTAGCCAACAATCGCAAAACTCTTTGGGATATCTCCCTTTGGAAAAGTGATGACCATCTTTCCTGGCAAGGCTGGAATTTGGGGAGCTACCCGGAGGAGCTCCATGAAGAAGCAATGATTCTCCTAGAACACCTACATGGGAAGGCACCGATTAGTGCCCGGACCAAAGACAAACGAGGTCGGGGCTCCCCTATAGGGAATTACATATCTTCAGCAGGCTATAAGGTAGCCCTAAACATCCCTTGGGCCCCCCCAAACCCAGGGTCGTGGAAAGCTCTCTGGAATTTCCCTTCAATTCCCAAAGTTGACCACTTCGCTTGGACCTTGACTCACAACAGCATTCTAACTTTCGATAACCTTAAGAAGAGGGGCTGGGAGGGCCCCTCCCGCTGCCCGCTTTGCAGACATAATGAAGAAACCCCAGTGCATCTCCTCTTCGAGTGTGAGTTCTCAAAAGAATTTTGGGGCCTTCTAACAGGAGCAGCCTGCCCAATTCTCCCTTCCTCGGCTTCAGAATTGTTAAGCAGCTGGCAGTCCTTATCCCCGTTTGACCTGAGAAAAAAGTACCTCCTCAAAACAGTATGGATGTGGATACCCAAATTTACTTGCTGGAAGATCTGGCTGGAAAGGAACAACAGAATTTTTAATGACGTAGGAAGGTTGCCCTCCCAGGTGGCAATTAAAGCCAGGACGATGATGGTAGAAGTCTTAAAAGGCAAGGCCAATATTAGGAACTCGGCTCCACTCTCGGAGGAGGAAAGCAGGTGGCTTAAGGAATATAGCCAAGATCATCCGGGCATCAATCAAATCAAACCTCTTCAAAATCGAAAATGGGAGATAAGGATGGAGGAGCAGGAATTCCTAAAGTGGAGATCGTCGCTCAAAGAATGGTGCCTCTTCTTTGACGGGGCCTCCAAAGGAAACCCGGGTCAGGCAGGAGGAGGGGGAGTAATTCTGGACCCTTCCGGCAAAATTCAAACAGCGTATGCTTGGGGTTTAGGCCATGCCTCTAACAACCAAGCGAAATATCTTGCGCTTTGGCAAGGTCTCAATCAGGCGATAAATTTGGGTATCCAGGAAATAAGTATCTTTGGGGACTCTAAGCAGGTAGTGGATGCAATTAACACTAAAAAGATTCCTAAGGACAGCAACCTAGCTCAGTTGTACAGGAAATATTCTCTTCTCCTGTTGCAATTCAAAGAATATCATTTGAACCATGTTCTACGAATTTTGAATGGGTACGCTGACAAAGAAGCAAACAGAGGTTCACTTCTGAGTAAAGGGATCCTAAAGGTGAATGAGGAAGCTTCCCTTCAAATCATCCCATAATCTTATTGGATCTTGTGCACTGAAACTCCACGTGAACAATATGAAAGGCTGGACGGACTCCATACCCAAAATTGCTACGGTAGATGGTCGATCTCCAGGGCAGAGATTTGGGATCCGATTCGGATCGTGGGGATTCTTGAGGAGGAGGCCCTGCTTTACCATTAAAAGGGAAGACTCTGTTGCGTTCTCTCATATCCAAACGAATTTTTTCCCTTCCCGTGTTGTATCTTCTTCAGAGCGCCGGAAAAGAATGGAGTCCGCGTCCAAACCAAGTCTTACCACGAAGGAGCGAATCGAGTTGATCCGAGTGGATTTGGAGAGTATTAAGGCGTCCATGGCCCAGCGAAAATGGGAGATGCTCAACATAGAAATGTAGGACATTAAAGATGACCTCTCAGATGAAATCCATACCGGTCTGAAGGATGCGGCTAACCTGATGGGAGACCTGGGAAAGAGACTCAGCAAGCTGGAACTTCAAGTGGAAGAGCTCACTAAGGCTCTAGGCAATATTTCAGAAGAAACCGCAGAGGCTTCCTCCAAGGTTGGGTAATGAAGTAGCTCGGTGAAGATCTAGTCTAGCCGCATCAGGTGTTATGAGGATTTCCAGCAGTCTTGTTTGTTGTATAAGTTCTAAGTAGTTGAGTCTTCGGCAGGTAGTTGTGGTTGTTAATACTGGATAGGCTCTTTAGTCAGAAGCTTGTAAATAGAGCAGCAGCTCTGATTTTGAATATGTAAGGGTTGGCAAACCCCTCTGCCGCTATTAAATAAAGCCTCATAACCGATTTTGTTAAAAAAAAAAAAAAAGCTTATAAACAATAGAAATTATATTATTGCTGCCAACAGGTAGATGATAGAAATCCTGGATGACATGTAACATGCCACATCATATATTACGAGATGATATGTTAGGTGAACATGTCGGACAAATTTGAGACCACATGAATGTGGAGGTAACAAGTGGCACATAGTAATTAGATAACGAAATCATCTGATAACGAAATAACCCAATAGGCCTTCGAGATTCGAAAAGTGAAAACTAACCAAATGAGCTAGCTTCATGATAAGAACAAGTCGATAGTGATAATATGATAGAGGGGAACCCGATAGAGATCATCCCGATATAAAATACTCTTATATGCTTGTTGAATAGGCGAGAACTCGATGGTTGTGAATCGAATAGGCATGAAACCGATAGGTTTCAGAATCTTATGGTTGAGTGAAATCCCATGGTGTATAATATGATAGGTTATCGACTTTTGGGTTTCAGAAAGTTCAAATTAGTTGAGTGAATCCCCTTTCTGATAAAGAACATTCTGATAACAAGAATTCCAATAGGCTTGTGGGATGAAGTCTGTGGTGTAATCCACGTCAGACGGGACACATTGAATTGGGTTGAGACCACATGAAATGTGGTTATGATGATTGGAAAGCAATTGGTGGTTAAAGGAGGGGCATGTCACATTACACATTAATGTCACGTCAATTCCATGAAGGGTAACCCGTAAAATGGATTAGAGCTTGAAGCTAGCTTTGCATGCGAGATATTTCAACCCAATAAAATGGAACCCGATAGGCTTATCAGATCGGGAAAAACTTGAATGGGAAAGTCCAACTACAAGGTTAGAGATTGATAGGCTTAAGTCTTGTCATGTTTAGAATGCAAGCAGATGAATAGTGACCTTTTATCAAACCAAACTAATAATATATATCGTTGATTTGAAAAAGGGACCAATTTGAATGAATAGGATGAGCATTAAGGTTCCATCTAATGAAGGAGAACCCAATAGGATTGTTGGGATTCGGCTTCGGAAGAAACCATTCGTGTATGCAATTGGATTATCTGATGGGAATAAGTGGACAAGGGGAGCCCGATAGGCCAAGGTTCCTGATAAGAAAATGTGAATCTAACCCTCGATAAGGAAAATTCTAATGAGGTAAGAGCCCAAGAAGGTAGTCTCAATGGTCAAGTTTCCTGATAAGAATGAAGGTTCCATATGAGGGTCAAGGTTCCTACTAAATAATAAAACACAATAACATTCAAGCCATGGAATATAAGTGAAAATAGAAAATGATATATATAGTGATAAGAAGAAATCTGGTTGGGGTTCGAGAAAGAGAAGGCTCAATTCTGAATGCAGGAGTCAATAAGGATCAAGATTTGAATTAGAGAGAAGCCTGACCAAGAGTAACAATATCAAGGGATTCCTACAGGCAAGACAAGATTGAAGTAGTCAAGTAGAAAAATATGGGGTTTCCCAAAGCATCCTTGAGTTTTCCATCTTTTTTCATTAACTGGAAGCCCAGCTCTTGAGTTCCCTTTGTGTTATATGACCATTGTACATGATCTTCTTCTTAGGCGCGCTCTTCTTGAAGACTTGAAAGATCAGAAGAACCTAGTAAGAAAGTGACCTGGAAATCTTGTTCCTGCAACCATAGCAAGAATAAACTTTGTTAAACAAGGAAGGAGATACTTGCTAGTATGTTATAGAATTTAGATTCATTCCCATCACTATTTTACTCATCAAATGAAAAGAGATGCAAATAAAGGCTTTTTTTAATAATGAGGAAATTGAAAGAATGAATTCCTTAGGTACAATGCACAAGCAAGAGAATGCCAAAAATATCCATATGTTCTTCATTCAAGCCAACCATATACTTCTCAATGATGCCATGAGATGGAATTTCAGACCAAAGCATAAGAATTAAGGAGGGCCTTAAGAGAGAACACATTCAAAGCATAATATGGGGAATCAAGCCTTGCATTAGAATAAGATCAGTAATATATTCAAATCTGTTAAGGCCAATTAGTGTAAGGATCAATAGACAACCTGTCAATCTCATCACAAAAGGTCAAAGAATCATCATAAATCAAAAGTATAACAAAGAACATATGAAAGTACAAAATCAATGAGATTATCAATTGTAACAAACATCCCCTAGGATAAATCATCAATAAATACCGTAAACCCCCAACGCCCTCAAAGTGGACTAAGAATATCAAGTAGGATTAAGTAGTAGTGGATTAGGATTTAGAGTTCAAATTCAGTAGGGGGTCCTTTTCATTTTTCTTATAAAAGAAAAATGAAATGGGAGTGGTTGTGGCCACAAGACACCTCTATGTATATAGGCTCACATTATTCATGACAATTGTCTTAATATTAGCTTCTCCTGATTTGGTATGAACTCCTTATGATCCTCAAAATTGATCCATAGTGAATGGATTTTTATGCATAGTTAATCTATCAATGCAATCTGAATATAGGATTTAGTGATAACTAGGGTTACTTATAAATTTTCTATTATTTTCTTTCTTATCTCCACCTATATCCGTGCCTCGACATTCTCCTTTTGTTCTCTCTATGGCTATGACTTGAGTCTACTTTTCTTTCTTAGAAACCTCCCTTTGTTTTGATTCCTCTATTGTCTCATGGTGCTATAACCCTCATCTATATTATACTACTAAGCGCAATGTGGTCGTTAACATGGTCAACACATTAAAAATATCATCTGCAATCTCAAGGGATTCTAGAATGAAAGCCAATATTTCTTCAAAGTAGACAATCAATTAGCACTCAACTTCATTTATCTTGTAATGAACAATAGTCTCTCTAGTTAGAACATCCCAAATTTTATTTTGCAACGTCTCTTGTCCCGTTGTGGCTTGGTCATCTTATGCCTCCAATTGGTATATTATGTTTTCTTACTTAGATGTTGCACAAAGAGACTCTTTTTCTCTATTTTTTTTAACTGAAACTGGAAGATTTGTATTATCGAAAAAGGGTGTGTCCGAAACACATGGAGTAGTTACAAAATATAAGAAAATTTGGGCCAATCTGGGGCCTCAAATAGACAACTACTACAAGCTACAAATGACTATTTCAAATACTCAAATGGAAACTTTGCATAGAACAACCTTACTAGATACACTTGAAAAATGAATCTAAGAATAAAAATAAAGAGACGGTGCATCTAAATTAACTTGTGGGGGAAGAACTTGCTTTTTTAATTGACTTGCAGGCTTGACTTTATTTTACCATTAGTTGTGATGTTATGTCTGATTTATTCTTCTTTCCGACTATTTGTTGGATCATGTTGTCATTGATGCCAATGGTTTGATTGATTGATGTCAAGTGATTGATTGATGTTAAAAGATTGATTGATTGATGATTGATGTAATATAATATGTATTTTCCTTTATGAGAATGCATAGATGAAGATGGATCAATGAGTTGTCATTGATATGATGAAGATGGATCAATGAGTTGTCATTGATACATGATAAATATGGATCGTTGTGGTTTCATTGGTATATGATGCATTGTTGGAAAACTGTATAAATGACTCATTATTGTCTTATCATGATTGATAATGTGCACAAATGGATGAACTCCAAAGTGGTCCCCTTATGGTGAAAGCCTT
>ML780956.1:41557-57710 GCA_009831015.1 Picea engelmannii | reverse complement strand
TCAAGAAATGATAAAGTAAGGTGACAAAATCAAGAAGGAATATTTAAATGATAAAGTATTGAAGAACCTTCTATTTATGGAAAGTGGTTAACCCTAAAAATAAGGAAAATAGGTTAAGTGACCTAAAAGAAGAAATCATTATTCAAATGATAAAGTAAGGTAACAAAGTCAATGTGGATTATTTAAATAATAAAGAGAAATGAAAAAATCAAGAAATGATAAAGTAAGATGAGAAAATCAAGAAGGAATATTTAAATGATAAAATATTGGAGAAATTTCAATTTATGGAAAGTGGTTAACCCTAAAACAAGAAAAATAGGTTAAGTGACCTAGAAATGGGTTAAGTGGCCTAGAGGATGAAAGTATAAATAAGATAGCAATGGTTTCTTGTAGATCATCCTTTTTGTGGATCAATGGAGAGCTTCTTGTGAGAATATATTTTGGAGTATTGATGGAGAGCTTCTTGAGCATTGTTGATGTGGAAAACTTGAGCATATTGAAGATCTATAGGTGACCGAAGTAACCAAGGATATCCAAGCCGAATTTCAGAAGGAAGGTGAAGAAAAGAGGGCCGGAATTGAAGGAAGAATAAATTATTTTGATGATGGTTTCTAAGATATGTTATTTACAGGTCATCTCACCATTTTTGCTATAACTTTTTTTCTATAATGATTCAGACCGTGAAATTTCTATTCCATTGAGAAAACAAACCCAAGTAGATGTGGTAAAAAATTCATCTTTTGAGTCATTGTATTTTGGGAGTTACACTCCATGGAAAATAGGGTTTGTGGCTAGTCCTGAAACTAGTCAAAAACGGGTGTTTCGGGTAAAACGTCATAACTTCTTCATAATAGATCCAAATTCAGTGAGACCAAATGTGTTGGTTAGGGTATAGTCTATAGTATGTTTTGTAATGGTTTTAGATCAATTCAACTAATATTTTGTGTGAAGCACGCTCTACGAGATCGCTCTCTAGAATAAGCCAGAATTCAGCAAGGTATGTGATTTTTTCTATAACTCATTTTTTGAGAGGTTCCAAGTAGTGCCACCTGGAGGAATTGCATAAAACACATTGAAGAACATTTTGTATCAGTTTCATATATTTATTCATTACAGGTACAAAGTTATGATTATTTCAAGTTGGAGTTGTTGACTAATCCAAAACTAGTCATGGTTGAAACAAGCAGTTGATGAGTTGGCACATACATGAGATGTATACTTGATGATGTTGGTACATATTGATAAGTCATTGTTGATGAGTAGTTGACACATTATTGTTATATACGTTGTACATGGTTGGATGCACTTGTTTATGGTACAGGTTGATTACAGGTTGTTTGGCACAGGTTGGTGCATGGTTGATGCACTTGTTTATGTTGAGAGATTGATATTTATTGAGGATTGTTGCCTCATCTCAGTTGGTGCTGAGAATGTAAGTTGAGTCTTTCATATAGATATGGTGCTCTTGTAGAGTTGGACTCTATTCAGTTGTTGTTGAAAAACCCTCGGATTGAAGTCCATAATAAAAAGAAAAATTGTACATACATCTTCTATTCTTTGTGTTCTTTGTGGAGATGATTTGTTGATGATATGTTGTTGATATATGTTTCTGATATGTATTCACATCTAACTTATTATAAATGACAGCAATGAATAATGAGCAAATGTTGAATGTTAACTAAGGATTTTTTGTGTAAGAGGGAAGTTTTGGGAAAAAGGTCTCCACACTCATTCGCCCCCCTGCCCTACCCCTAAGTGTGGTAGGTGTGTCCAACACTATCGTCCAAACTTCATTTGTAGATGTTGGGTGATTTGTGATTCCTATTATTCATGGATTGTCTTGATCTGAAGCTTCTAGTTTTTCTTGATCCGGTATGTCGGCTTCATCATTCTGATATGTCCATCATGTTGATGGTTGAGGAGATTGTTGTGTTAAGTACATGAGTAGATATACAAATATAATCACCACAAATATTGAATACACAATAGATCTACGTAGAAATATAGAAGAAACCACACTTTTATTATAAGAAAACCCTTGAGGTAAGGCGACAACATACAATGGATCATATTATGGAAGGGATCCTCTCTTTTTCACTTGCCTCTTCAAGGGGGAAACCTTCTAATGATTTTTAACTCCAAATACAATACTTCTATTCATATCCCATTACATTGCTTGAAACTCTTTATATAGTGTTACCAACAACCTAATATCATTCTAGAGGAGGAACCTTCTAGAAGTAGAACATTCTAGTAAGTACTCTTACATTTATTATATCTAACTTCCATATTGGACTTTATTTAATAATATAGTGGATCTAGTCCACCTTACATTGAGTGGCATCCACTATTATTACTATGGGCCCTCCAGGCCCCCCACTACCTCTCTAGATACCTAACATTCCACCCCCCCTTAAGAAAGCGTTGTCCTCAACATTTGTTATGAGGGTGTACAACTATATACCAGGGTCTCATGGATAAGTGTGGACCATAGTGTTGAAGTAAAGTAGAGAACCAGGGTCCCATGTTTGAGTGTTCATGTGAACTCCATGCAAAAGGTATCAGAACCCAATAACAAACTAAAAATGATGCTCCAAAGACTAACACCTGTCATGTAGATCTAAATAAGAAGATTCATCCACATTGTGGGAAAGATTCATAGCTGAATATGGAAGGAATAATACCACTGTAGAATATGCATGATAGACACTAGTAATCATAACTGGCTTCGTATTTGTCACATTGATGTTCTCTACAAAAGGTGGAGTAGAGTCATCAAATAAAATATGAAAGTGGTTATCATCCAAAAAATGAGAACTATCCATATACCAAGCATCACAATCGGCCTCAAAATCATACCAAACATATACTTATTGAATATATTCATCCCTGATGTCTACCATAAGATATATCTCTTGTAGGAGAGCTAATGACCGTTGACTATTGTGATAACTGGCTATGTGGTCGTGTAGACTAGCCTTGAGGCCTTGCAGGTGGTCATGCATATCGGCTTTGAGAGCTTCAACCTTTCGTAGAATTTCCATGACTTGAGAGCATTCCATTGGAAACACCACATATAATGTACAAAAAGAAAAATATTAAAATAATATATCCAATGGAATTTATCTGGTAGCAATATGAACACCTTGTGCAAAGTTATGAACTTTACAATTTTGTTATCGTCACAAAAAACCCCTCAAAATGATTGATCTTAAATCAATGATATCTTCACTTTGGGAGCTCTGATTTGGGTGATTTCTTTTTTGAAATCAACTATTTTTTATAGAGGAACTCAGATATATAATTTGTTTTATCACATTTGGCCTCTAGGTGCTACAAAAATAAAAAAAAACTTTTGTTGCCATCTGTGGAAAAACCCTAAAAATTTGTTGATTTTAAAACTTCAATAACTTTACTTCTCGGACTCTGTTTCAGATGATTTTTTTTTTTTAAATTGGGTGTTTTTCTGAGAGGAACTCATATATACAACCAATTTCTACAAATTTTGTACATAAATACACATAAATCATCCGGACTATATCGGCCCTCTTTGGTTTCTCTGAAAAAAACTTCAAAAATAGAAAAAACAATTGTCCACAATTCTTGCCAAGGAAAGTGTTATGATACCAATTGTTAAATACCTGAATAGATCTAAAAATATAATCACCACAAATAATGAATACACAATAGATCTGTTGATTAATTGAGTTGGTTTTCATTGATGTCAACCCTTAAAGAATATCCGGTAGTGAATTTCAGTAGCACAAATGTTTGGGTAATGGACCCAAATTTGTTTGATGTATAATGGTATGAGTTTGATATATTTGCAGGGGAGACTATTCTAAATGGATAGTACATGTCATGCAATTTTTGGTGGTATGTGGAACGTCACATAACTCCTCACAATTTGAGAGTTATGGCCTTACGAAGTTGGAGGACCCTCATATGTTGGTTGGAAGTCCCAAAAGGTCAAAGAAGTCAAAGTGTTTGATAAGAAGAAATTATTTAAATAATAAAGTGAAGTGACAAAGTCAAAGAGGATTATTTAAATAATAAAGTAAAGTACAAAGTCAATTAGGATTATTTAAATAATAAAGTAAATGGAGAAATTTTTAATTATGGAAAGTGGCTATAAGAAGGTTAACCCTAAAATGGGAAAATGAGTTAAATAGTCAAGTGGCTATTGGATATATGGACAAGTGGCAAATTGGGCAAAGTTGGACATAGGTGACTATGTGGACAAAGTGGTCTAGAAGATGCTTCTAAGGAAGCTACATGAAAGTATAAATAAGAGGCAAGGCTCTCTCATTTCAATCACACTTGAGCATATTGAATATCTACAGGTGACTGAGGTAATCAAATGGTATCTAATCCAAATTTCAGAGGGAAGGTGAAGTAAAGAAGGCCGAAATTCAAGGGAGGATAAATTCTTTTGATCAGGTCATCTCACCATTTTCACAATAACTTTTTTTCTACAATGATTCAGACCGTGAAATTAGGAGGCCATTGAGGAAACATATCCAAGTAGTTGTAGTATGAATTTCAGCTTGTGGATCATTGTATTTTTGGAGTTACACTCCATGGAAAATAGGGTTTGTGGCTAGTCCTGAAACTAGTCTAAAACAGGTGTTTGGGGTAAAAACATCATAACTTCTTCATAACATATCCAAATTCAGTAAGACCAAATGTGTTGGTTGGAGTACAGTCTATAGTATTATGTGTACAATGTTTATATCCATACAACAAATATTCTCTGTGGGGCATTCTCTACAAGTTCGCTCTCTAGAATAATCCGGAATTCAACAAGGTATGTCATTTTTGCTATAACTTATTTTCTGAGAGGTTCCAAGTAGTGACACCTGGAGGAATAGCATAAAACACATTGAAGAATATTGTGTATTATTTTCAAATATTTATTCATTACAAGTACATACTTATGATTATTTCAAGTTAGGGTTGTTAACTAGTCCAAAACTAGTCATGTGAGACTAAAGTAAAGTTTGATGAAAATGTTAGTCTCTTATTGTTAAAGTTAAGGAAGGTTTGTAGGTATGTGATTATATACACCAGGTCTATTACAGAGTTACAAATCAGATTTGGATGATGAAATTGATAAGGTATTTTGGTTGAGGTTGAGGTTGAGGTACAGGTTGGTGCATGGTTGATGCACTTGTTTATGGTACATGTTGATGCATGGTTTAGATTATTGGTACAGGTTATTTGGTGCAGGTTGATTGGTACAGGTTTACAACAATATATCTCATAGTGATAGTGTGGCAGTAGTTCCATTATTCTACTTATACGTCAGGGCGATTGGGCGGGGCAAGGACAGGTGGTTGTAGCCACCTTCTAGTTGTAGTCGAAGAAGATGGGTGGTTGTAGCCTCCTTCTAGTTGTAGCCAGAGAATTGGGGAGTTGGAGCTTCCCTCAGGTTGTAGCCAGAGAAACTAGGGGGTTGGAACCTCCTTCCGGTTGCAGCTAGAAAACGAAGGAAGTCGATGTTTCAAATGATTGTAATTATTCAAGACATATAAAAAATAAAAAAAATCGTGGTTTTCCCCCGCTTGGGAATCCACGTAAAAACACTAGTGTATTGTATATGTGTATGATTGTTTATTTGTTCATTTTTTATTTACTCTGCAAATATTGGATGATAATGCTACATTGATATAACACTTGCATTATATGGTTAAAAAGTATTAGGTTGCTCTATTATTGATTCACCCCCTCTCTCAGTAATCCAACAATTGGTATCAAAGCAGACTCCTTTAGAAATCAGTTTAACAACTGAAAAGTAGATCATGGAGAGCAAGAACATGTATAAAAATGGAATACCATAGTTTTATGGATAGAAGTATGCATTTTGGAGCATAAGAATGAAGACATATATACAGGAAAAGGTATTTGAAATTTGACAATCAATTGTAGATGGATACACAGCACCAGCAGTTTTGCCTTGGTCAGAATAATTCCAAAGCCACAAATACACTTTTCAATGGTCCTGGAGAATCAGTGTTCACCAAAGTTGCACATTGTAAATCCGCTAAAGAGATTTGGGACAAACTTCGAAATATTTATGAAGGAGATTCAAAAGTCAAAACAACAAGCTTCAAACTTACAGAGGTCAGTTCGAACAACTAAAGATGAATGAAGATGGGAATATTGCAGCTTACTTTTTATGAGTCAATGAAACAGTAAATGCAATCTTGGGATTGGGAGAAGAAATCAAAGAATATTTAATTGTTCAAAAGGTACTAAGATCTCTTCCTATGAGATTTGACCCTAAGATATCAACCCTAGAAAAAATAGCAGATCTAAACTCAATAAGCATGGACGAACTACAGGGAATCTTCACAACACATGAAATGAGAACTGAACAAGAAAATCCAATATAAAAGAAGCAGTCTTCAAAGCATCCAAAAGATCAAAGCAAAAAGAAAGAGAACATAGCAGCAGTAGTGACATCTTGGAAGATGATTAAGAAGTGGCCAACGTTGTCAGAAGATTGAACAAGGGAACCAATGACAGGGATAAAGGTAAGCTTCCTTTGATTTGTTTTAATTGTGATGGTATTGGTCATTTTGCTAACAAATGTCCTCATAAGAAAACGATAAATGATGAAGGTTACTCAAATAAAAAACAAACATATAAAGGCAAAAAAAACAACAAAGAAAGTTTTCAAGAAAAGTTTATGCACCAAAGAAGACATCTCATCATCAGAAGAAGATGAAGTCGGTGACAATGAGACAAAAAGAGTTATATTCATGGCAGTTGAAGATTGATAAAGAAGAATCTGAAGAAGAATATGAAAAGGTTGAAGAAGAATATGAAGAGGCATAAGTTGACTACCGAGAATAATTGTTGTGTGCCATAGAAGTTATCAGAAGAGAAAAGAAGAAAAACAAGAAACTACAAGAGGAACTAGACAAGAAAGAAGACACTCATGAACTAGAACAAATGATCACAAATTTGAAGGTTCAAATTGAAGAAAATAAAATAATTGAAAAATCACTCAAAGAATATCTAGAAGGAAGAGACAGGATCATTACAAATTTGGAAGCATAAATTGTCACATTAAGAAAGGATCTTCAAAAGAAAAGCATGTAGAACAACTCAAAAGTTTTGAATGACATTATTCGTAGTCAAAAACCTCATCATGACAAGTCTGAACTTGGATACAATCAGACAGAAAATGGATCAAGCTCCAAAACAACAGAACAAGAAACATATTCAAAACGTTATGCAGAAACAATCAAAAGGGATAGGAAGGTCTACAAATAAAATTACATGGACACTCCTCCACCAAGAAGATTCAGATTTCAGAATCAATCACTGACAGAAACAGATAGGCCTCAGGAAGAAAAAATATTCATAAGAGTACCTCCTTTCAGAAGATATTCAACTCCCATGTATCAAACTATCTTTTTTGGTTTATGTTATGCATGTAATAATTTTGGACATAAAGCTATGAATTGCAGAGCTAACAACGAGAACATAAACAAATTTGAATGTCATACACAAAAGGGTTATCCAATAAGGCCTAGTGAAACACAAATAAGAAGTTACAATAGGTTTGAATCTTTGAGAACTTAAGTGGAATGCTAGAAATGTAACAACTTTGGACACATGGTCAAAGATTGCAGAATGGCGGTCCCTCCTAGAGAACCACAACAGAACAACAACAGTCACAGACAGAAACCTCAGAAAAGGACATGGATAAGAAAGCAGAATTAGTATAGTAATGAAGAATGCACACTCATTCTACAAGCTAAACAAAAGAAACGCGGTTGGTATGTTGACAATGGTTGTTCAAAACACATGACAGGTGATAGAGACAGGTTTCTTACATTAAGAAAGGAAAGAGATGAATCAATCTCCTTCAGAAATGATGATTCAGCTAAAATCATTGGAAAATACATAGTCAGAATTGGGAACAAGAATACCAAGGCCGAAAATGTTCTACTAGAAAAAGATATGAAACATAATATTCTAAGTGTGAGTCAAATGTGTGACCAAGGTCATAAATTTACTTTCAATTCACAAAAGTGTGAAATAAAAAAAAAAGGTTCAGGAAAATTGATTGCAACAGCTGTGAGAACTTCAAGCAACATATATGTATTAAGTGAAATTAGAAATGAAAAGTGGTGCCTAAGAAAGGAAGATGAAAGTTGGCTATGGCACAAAAGAATGGGTCACATACATTTTGATAACTTTGTCAAAGTTAGCAAAAGGAAAGCAGTTAAAGAAATGCCCCAAATCACGAAACCAACCAACACTTTATGCAAGCATTGTCTATAAGGAAAACAAACAAAGACCAGGTTTAAATAAAAAGAATATTAAACGACAAGACCATTATAAATTGTGCATATCGATCTAGTTAGACCAACTACAATAAAGGGTTTAAAAGGTGAGAAATATTTTATGTTATTAGTTGATGATTATACAAGAATGACTGCAGTTTGTTTTCTCATGAATAAGTCAGAAGCTTTTGAAAACTTCAAGGTTTACAAGGAAATCGTTGAAAATGAAATGGATTCAAAAATGAAATGCCTGAGATCTGATAATGGAGGAGAGTTCACTTTAAAGGAATTTATGGAATACTGCAGCAGACATGGAATAAAAAGACAATTCTTTGTTGCTATGACACCTCAACAAAATGGAGTTGTTGAAAGAAAAAACAGAATAATACAGGAAATGGCTCGAACAATGCTAATGGATTCCAAATTGACAGATATATTTTGGACACGGGAAGTGCATACAACAATTCACATTCAAAACAGAGTAATGCTCAGAAAAAAAAACTAATAAAACTCCCTACGAGCTATGGAAAGGAAGACCAACAAATGTGAAGCACTTCAGAGTTTTTGGAAGTAAATGCTACATCAAAAGAGAAGATAGCAGAATGGGAAAGTTTAACTCTCGTGTGAACAAAGGAGTACTTGTTGGTTACTTAAGTACAAGAAAAGCATACAAGTGTTACAACATGAGATTGAACAAAGTTGTGGAAAGCGTCAATGTAACAATTGATGAAATAGGTAGACAAGAATTAAAGGAAGAAGAAAATGAATCAATGGAACAACTTTACGAAGAATAAACAGAAGATTAAAAATAAGTAGAAGGGGAAGATGAAGAGGATCCGACAAAAACATAAGAGAAAGTTCACCAAGTGTCTCCAAAGACACCTAGTAGATAAGTACAGAAGAATCATCCTTCAGATCAAACTATAAGAAACAAAGATGCAAGAGTTGAGACTAGAAGAAGAATTTGTTCACCAGAACAAACGCACCTAACACTCTTATCTACGATTGAACCAACCTATTTCGAAGAGGCCAACAAGGATAAATTTTGGAATAAGGCCATGGATGAAGAATTGGATCAAATAGAGAAAAATGACACTTGGGAATTGGTTCCAAGACCAAAGGATAAGAATGTAATCGACACAAAGTGGGTATACAGGAATAAATTGAATGAAGATGGACAGGTGACAAGGAACAAAGCTAGATTGGTATGTAAAGGATATGCACGGGTTGAAGGAATCGACTTTGAAGACACATTTGCCTCAGTTGCCAAAATGGAAGCAATCTAATTGTTTTTAGCTTATACATACTCCAAAAATATTAAAATGTATCAAATGGACGTAAAATCAACTTTTCTAAATGAGAAATTTGAAAAAGAAGTCTACATTGAACAACCAGAAGGATTTCAGTTGTCAGATAATGCAAATTATGTGTGTAAATTAAAGAAAGTCTTGTATGGTCTAAAATAGGCTCCTAGAGCAAGGTACTCTAGATTGGATAAATATCTACAGCAGATAGGGTTTAGAAAAGGAAGCGCAGATGACAACCTCTACATCAAGGTAACTCAAGATAATATTTTATTAATTGAAGTTTATGTTCATGATATTATTTTTGGAAGTACTGATGACAAGTTAAGCCAGAAATTTGCAAACGACATGCATAATGAATATGAAATGTCATTACTTGGAGAATTATCCTTCTTTCTGAGTCTTCAGATATGTCAAAGAAACCAAAGAATATTTATTTCTCAAACCAAGTATATCAAAGAAATGTTAGAGAGGTTCGGAATGGAAGATTGCAAATCAATGATCACTCCCATGAAAACCAGTTGCAAGTTGAACAAAGATGATGATTCAAAGTCTATAGATCAGAGGCAATACAAGTTAATGATTGGTAGCCTACTATATGTGTCAGCATCCATACTAGATGTAATGCAGACAGTTGGACAGGTGGCATGATTTCAAGCAGCACCAAAGGAATCACATGTATTAGCAGTGAAGAGGATTTTCAAATATCTCAAAGGAACAAAAGAGTTTGGATTATGGTATTCAAAAGAAAACGATCTATCACTTATTCCCTACACAGATGCAGATTGGGCAGCTTGCATCGATGAACGACGAAGCACCAGTGGAGCAGCATTCTATTTGGGTGAGTATTTAATATCATGGCTAAGCAAGAAACAATCATCATTATATTTATCTATAGTCGATGCACTGTATATTGCAGTAGCAACATGTTGTACACAGGTTCTATGGATGAAACAAACTCTGACAGATATACAAGTTGAGTATGATGAGACCATTCCAATCTATTGTGATAATACAAGTGTCATCATTATCTAAAAGAACTCGATAATGCACTCTAAGACGAAGCACATTCCAATCAAGTATCACTTTTTATGGGAACAGGTTGCAGAAAAGAACATCAGAGTTGAATATGTGGGCACAAAAGAACAAGTGGCAGACATCTTTACAAAATCGTTTCCACGGGAAACCTTTGAATATATTTGCCAAAGACTCAGAGTTATTTCTACTCCAAAATGAATTCTTTTGAATGATTATCTTATATGTCTTATATGTACATGAGGAAGCACCATAAAGAGGACAGTTCAGGTTGGGAGATAAGACGAGTCATTTAGAGGGAGAAGACCCGAATGGAAAGATACATTTGCCATTAATGACAAAAGGGGGGGGTATTTATCAAATGCAGAGGACAGAGACATGGTTCCATGGGGAGCGTTGGTCATAGAAATCCAGGCATGGTTCCAGGGGGAGCATGAGTGATATGATTTCAGTATTTTATCAGAGTGTTGCCATCAATGCCAAAGGGGGAGATTGTTGATTAATTTGGTTGGTTGTTATTGATGTCAACCCTTGAAGAATGTCCAGTAGGGAATTCTGGTAGCACAAAGGTTTGGGTAATGGACCCAAGTTTGTTTGAT
Source organism: Picea engelmannii (assembly GCA_009831015.1). Lineage (NCBI taxonomy): Eukaryota > Viridiplantae > Streptophyta > Pinopsida > Pinales > Pinaceae > Picea > Picea engelmannii. The sequence goes on along the minus strand of ML780956.1, from coordinate 46,472 downwards.
GTATTATGTTACGAGTTTTGATATATTTTCAAGTAAGACTATTCTAGATGGATAGTACATGTCATGTTATTTCTGGTGGTATGTGGAACATCACATAACTCCTCACGGTTTGAGAGTTATGGCCTTACGAAGTTGAAGGACCCTCATATGTTGGTTTGAAGTCCCAAAAGGTCAAAGAAGTCAAAGTGATTGCAAAAAAGAAATTATTTAAATAATAAAGTGAAGTGACAAAGTCAAAGAGGATTATTTAAATAATAAAGTGAAGTGACAAAGTCGAGGAGAATTATTTAAATAATAAAGTAAATGGAGAAATTTCTAATTATGGAAAGTGGTTATAATAAGGTTAACACTAAAATGAGGAAAATGGGTTAAGTATTCAACTGGTTATTGAATATATGGACAAGTGGCAAATTGGAAAAAGTTGGACATAGGTGACTATGTGGACAAAGTGATCTAGAAGATGCTTCTAAGGAAGCTACATGAAAGTATAAATAAGAGGCAAGGCTCTCTCATTTCAATCACACTTGAGCATATTGAATATCTACAGGTGACTGACGTAACCAAAGGGTATCTAAGCCGAATTTCAGAGGGAAGGTGAGATAAAGAAAGTCGAAATTCAAGGGAGGATAAAAAAAAATTATGATGCTTTCTAGGATATATTATTTACAGGTCATCTCACCATTTTCACGATAATTTTTTTTCTAAAATGATTCAGACCGTGAAATTGGGAGGTCATTGAGGAAACATATTCAATTAGTTGTAGTATGAATTTCAGCTTGTCGGACATTGTATTTTTGGAGTTACACTCCGTAGACAATAGGATTTGTGGCTAGTCCTGAAACTAGTCTAAAACAGGTGTTTCGAGTAAAAACGCCATAACTTCTTCATAACATATCCAAATTTAGTAAGACCAAATGTGTTGGTTAGAGTACATTATGTAGTATTATGTTTACAATTTTCAGATCCATACAACAAATATTCTGTGTAGGACACACTCTACAAGTTCTCTCTCTAGAATAAGCCATAATTGAACAAGGTATGTCATTTTTGTTATAACTCATTTTCTGAGAAGTTCCAAGTAGTGACACTTGGAGGAATTGCATAAAACATACTAAAAAACATTGTATACTATTTTCATATATTTATTCATTACAGGTACATAGTTATGATTATTTCAAGTTAGGGTTGTTGACTAATCCCAAACTAGTCATGTGAGACTAAAGTAAAGTTTGATGAAAATGTTAGTCTTTTGTTGTTAAAGTTAAAGAAGGTTTCCAAGTATGTGATCATATACACCATGTCTATTACTGAGTTACAAATCAAATTTGGATGATGAAATTGATGAGGGATTTTGGTTGAGGTTAAGGGACAGGTTGGTGCATGATTGATGCACTTGTTTATAGTACAGGTTGATTATAGGTTGAGGTACAGATTGGTGCATGATTGATGCACTTGTTTATGGTGCAGGTTGATTATAGGTTGAGGTACATGTTGATGCATGGTTTAGGTTATTGGTACAGGTTGTTTGGTGCAGGTTTATTGGTACAGGTTTACAACGGTATATCTCACAGTGATAATGTGACAATGGTTCCATCATTATACTTATACGTCAGAGCAGTTGGATGAGGCAAGGACAGGTGGTTGTAGCCAGAAAACATAGAGGGTTGTAGCCTCCTTCTGGTTGTGGCCAGAGAATTGGGGAATTGGATATTTCCTCAAGTTGTAGCTTGAGAAACTAGGGGGTTGGAGCCTCCTTCCAGTTGCAGCTGGAAAACAAAGGAAGTTGGTGCTTCCAATGAATGTAATTCTTCAAGACATATAAGAAAAATAATTATGTGGTTTTCTCCCGCTTTGGGTTTCCACGTAAAAACATTGGTGTACTGTGTATGTGTATGATTATTCATTGTTTATTTACTCTACAAATATTGGATGATAATGCTACATTGATATAACACTTGCATTATATGGTTAAAAATTATTAGATTGTTCTATTACCGATTCACCCCCCTCTCGGAAATCCAACAAGATCCATAGAGAAATATAAAAGAAACCACATTTTTATTATAAGAAAACCCTTGAGGTAGGGAAACACCATACAATGGATCATATTATAGAAGGGATCCTCTCTTGTTCGCTTGCCTCTTCGAGGGGGCAACCTCCTAATGAGCTTCAGCTCCAAATACAATATTTCTCTTCATATCCCATTACATTGCTTGAACCCCTTTAGATAGTGTTACCAACAACCTAAGATCATTCTAGAGGAGGAACCTTCTAGAGGTGGTGGGGGGCCCGAAGAGCCCATAGTGATAATAGTAGAGGCCATTGAATATAAGGTGGACTATATCCACTATAATATTAAATAAAACCCACTATGATAGTTAAATATAATAAATGTAAGAGCACTTACTAGAAGGTTCTTCCTCTAGAATGATCTTAGGTTGTTGGTAACACTATATAAAGGAGTTTAAGTAATGTAATGGGATATGAAGAGAAGTATTTTATTTGGAGCTGAATTTCATTAGGAGGTTTCTCCCATGAAGAGGCAAGTGAACAAGAGATTATCTCTTCCATAATAGGATCCATTGTATAGTGTTGCCCTATCTCAAGGGTTTTCTATAATAAAAGTGTGGTTTCTTCTATATTTCTCTATGAATTTATTGTGTATTTAGTATTTGTGGTGATTATATTTTTATATCTACTCAGGTACTTAACAATTGGTATCAGATCACTTTCCTTGGCAGACATTGTGGGAAAATATTTTTCATTTTTTTTGCAGATTTATTTTTTCGAAGAAAAAAAAATAGGGTCGCGACATTCCAGACGATTTTTGTAGGTTTTGGTGCAAATTTTGTAAAAAATGGTTGTAGATCTGAGTTCCTCTCAGAAAAACACCAAAGTTAAAAAAAATATATCATCTGAAACGGAGTCCAGGATGTAAAGTTATTTGCATTTTAAAATATGTAATTTTCGGGGTTTTTTTCCACAAACGATCGCGTGATTTTTCTGATTTTTGTAGCAACTAGAGCTGAATTTGCCAAAACAAATTACAGATTTGATTTCCTCTCACAATTTCACAAAAATTCAAAAAATGATCGTTCGAATCAGAGTTATGGAAGGGAAGATATCGTTGATTTAAAATCAACCATTTTGAGGGGGGGTTCGTGACGACGACGGGACTGCAGAGTCCATAACTTTTCACAGGGTGCTCAGATTGATACAAGATCAGACCCATTGGATAGAGAATTTCCATAGATTTCTTTTGGTATATTTTATGTGGTGTTTCTAGTGGATGTTCACTCTCAAACCCTCAAGAAAATTCTACACACGATTGAAGCATTCAAATCTCAAATGCACAACACTTTGCATAACTTTCAAGGATGGTTTTTGTAGTATTTGTTAGTCCCTAAAGTTGCACTGGACTGCTAAAGGGAAAGCTAGGGCATCATCAAGTTATTGCAATGATTTTTATAAATAAGGATGTGTTTTTGGTTTTGAAAGAAGGTGGATCAGGTAGACTGAAAGAGAAAGAATAAGGGAAACAAGCTAAACGTGGATCAATGAAACACCATTAGGCATGGAGTCAAGTAAACGCCTCGTTGATCGAAGGCAATCAAATTGCATATCAAATAAGAAGTTTATATGAAAATGGGTAGAAGAATAGGGAATAAACAAAAAGTAGAATACCCATCAAACAAAGATTCTCTTTGAAAAATGAATGAAAAGGTACTTAAAAAAAAACACAAATAGTAGGAAGTCATAGCAAAATCTTTACCGCTCGAGACTCTATTATCCATGGGCAACCATTGATTCTCAATGTTTGCAATTCGTTCAAGAAAGATGAAAAACATAGTGTAAAACAAGGGAAATCACAATCTGATAAAACAATTGTCATAAATCTTCAATGTCAGAAGCGATCACATAAAATTCCCTCAATCTTACAATAACACAAACTGGATGGCTATCTCATCAAATTCCTTATCAGGCCTCACCCTCTCGGGCCTCCCCCCCCCCCTTTTTTTACATTACAATGTTCTCCCTTATATATCCTCCAATATCCCATTGATAAGACTGCCTAAATACCTCGAAGAGATAATTTTAAACAGATCATGGAATCTGGTCAAAATTCTAAAAAACAGAGCATATGAAAATTAGTTAAGATCGAGTCAGATTTTAAAATAACAAGATATCATCAAGTTGGATGATGTTAATGTTTATGCCATTATTATAGTTCTTTGTATTTCATAAGATAAGAGCATAATAAGAACAAGATCACTGAGAAATAGACATTCACAAGAGACACAGCAATTATCCTGGGAAACCCTCTAGGGGAAGAAAACCCAGCAAAAACTTCCTTATCATAAATAGCTTGTACAATGTTCAAGAGATAACTCAAACCAATACAGAAAGTCCTCCCAAAGAGATGCACCACCCTTCTTCTCCTCTCTCCAACTTCTAATTGTAGCTTGCCTCATAAGAGAATGAGCAAGTGAGTTGTGTCTTAGAAATGAGGCGCTAGCCTCTTATTTATATCAACCTGGCACGTGTGAAAGGTCACAATCTGGCAGGGCCGACCTCTCACTCTGGGTGGGTAAACCTACCTTTAATTAATTATGGGTCTTCCATTATAAATGTTGGGGCCGACTTCTTATTCAACACTTTGTAATTGTCCGATGACCAATCTGCAAAAGGGAATTTTGCAAGATACCAGATATATAAAATATGCAGAACAGAAACGAAATGCTAGAAATAACAGAATAACAGTAAAATATCGAGCATAATCTTCACAATACACAGAAATGATTCACGAAATAGCAACAAAAATAGCACTTTGAATCAGATAGCAATGTTCACAGGCCTCTTCGAGGGGGCAACCTCCAGTCGAGCAGCGCTCTATTACAATAATATCCAAGCTAGG
>ML780956.1:0-31052 GCA_009831015.1 Picea engelmannii | reverse complement strand
GTGAAGGGCTTGATTCTGTAGGGAAGGCGACATTGTCGACTGATGCGGAGGTCTCGTCCTTGGTGCAACCACCCTATGGTGTATGGTTGTGGGTGTGTTGTGGTTGGCAAGCCCAACCACTTCACAACCTCTACCAAGATGAGGTTCTTCTGGCTCCCGCTGTCGACAATGAACTGCAACGGGGAACCCTTTACCCACATCTTGGAATGGAAGAGACGCTCTGGCTCCTCTGGATCTTCTAGTTCCTCCTTCTAGATCTTCGTGGTGGCAACGGTGGCGTTGGGCTCCGCATCGATAATCTCCTTCCCCCTGTCATTCCCCTTGTCAGTTTTTGATTCAGAGTCGGAGCATGCATCCAATTCAGAAGCCTTCAACTCGGCTACCAATGACTACTTGGCCTGACACTCACTTGTGTTGTGAGTGGAGCTCTTATGGAACTCACACCACTTCCCCGTGTCCTTTTTTGGCTTTGTGGTGATGTTCTTTGCTTGTGGCTTTGGTGGGTTTTCCTGGGCTTCCCTTCCTTGGGTTGGTCCTTTGTTTTGTGGTTTGGGAGTACCTTTCCCGTGCTTCTGATTTGCAAACCCAAAGTATCACTTCTTCTATTTGAACTTCTGCTCAATCTTGGCAGCATATCGGTATGCCACACCAAGTGAGGAGATGTCGAGGAACTCCATTTCCTCCTGAATGTATCTGTGCAAACAAATGCGGTACTTTAACACCAAATGTTTCTTTGAATCTTTGATACCCAACTTTGTGCGTAGGGTATGAAACAGATTCGTCATCTCATGCACATCTTGGTCTATTTGTTGTCGCAACGTAGTCCATTGTATGTATTTGTCCTCATAGCTCCCCATGGGATAATATTGTTCATTGATGGCGTCTCGGAAATAATTCCAAGTGGGTGCGGCTGAGAACAAAGAGGGTTCTCCCTCACCCTCTTGCTCCGAGTAGATTTCCCACCAGTCCTTGACATGGGGGGTGGCTTTGAGGAGTGCGAAAATAATCTTTTCTCGATCGGAAAAGTCATGAACCGAGAAATATCCTTCTAACAGATTCAACCATATATCTACGACATCTGCATCTATTTGGCTGTCAAATATGGGAATGTCAAAGTTTACTTGTACCTTAAAAGGAGTGGCACCTTCAAAGTGGCTTCTGGATGTCGATGCACCGCCAGTCGGAATCCGTTGAAGAATCTGGGCAAAGTTGTCCATCATCGCGTTCCTTTGTTTCTCGAGGGCCTCCTCGAGCAACATTTTGATAGGATCTCCTACTCCCTCGTATTTCTTTTCTTCCCCCATGGGCGGTCGTCGGGGTTTTCGAGGTTGATCTTGCAAGGGTTCAACCAGATCGAGCCCCAACTCCTTATACCCCGATCTCGTTGGGGACATGCAAAGAAGGATCGAGAATGAGCATACCACTCTGATACCACTGATCCGGATTTACATAGGAACATAATGAAATACAAAAATACACATAAATGTAGAGATGCAGCAGAAATAAGACTTCATTTCATTAATAACAAATGACTGAAATATGCTTACATACAGGATGGAAATAAACTAGCTAGGGCGCTAGTAGCTTATCTCTGAGAAGAGATGTGGCTGCTACTCGCATCCGTGAGAAGATGATTACAATGAGGCGCTAGAGGCATTTTTACAATAGACAAGAATGCCAAAATTCATAGACATCCAAAAACCTAACCCTAGGAGATGAAGCGCCAAAAGTCATGTGGGCCCCGTTTGGGTAAGTTAGTACATCAACTTCCCGGGGTCGTAACTTTTGCATACAATCTCTGTTTTAGGCGTGTGATAGCTCGTTGGAAAGGTATCGTCGGGGAGATTAATTTTGGGGCCTCAATAATTCCTTCAACTATCATTGAGAACCTATATCTCAAAAAATCCTTCATTTAGGCCCTCAAAATGGCCCCGGAAGTTAAAACCTACTAAAAATAGTAAATTGTCAAAATTGTCAGAAAATTGTTTTGAGCCAGTTGGAAAAGGTGGGTGGCCACCGATATCCACTTGGATCATAATATCACTATGACTATGTCCATTATATGTTATGTTATCAAAACTCAATCTCCAGCATATTGTTTCGCATATTTCGGAGCAATCTGAAGATTCGTTGCAGGTTTATTCTCGGATAAAGGTGGCTGGATATTCTCTATTGTACAGATGTTGGATGCATTAATAGGTTAGTCTGTTATTTTATTTTGTTTGCTTGCTTATTATAGAATTTTATATATATAGAATGATTTCCACTATCTATATATTTTTGTTTAATTAAGCAGTTTAATATTTGATTTTATGAATTTATACATACAAGAAAACAAATCACACTTACTTTATTACTGTTGTTAAAAGAACCAATTTACATTTGATTTTTATGAGTTTAGATTAAAACTCGTGATTTGTATATGTTGTATATATCATAAATAGAATTATTATATAAATATTAATTAGATAAACTGTATATATATATATATATATATATTTCAGTGATTATTATTTAGTAATTTATCACATTTCTTTTAGTTATTTTTCGCTTCCCTTAGGACTTTAGATTGGCTAACGGAGCCATTAAACCCATCAGAGTGAATTAATCCAAACAGCTTGGGTTAATTAGACAACCCCGAACCTAATTCACTCTTCCAGTTGACGAGCGGTCAATTTCGCCCGTCAACAAAGAGGAAGATGAATATGAAGAGAATCTGACAGAAGCATAAGAGCAAGTTCAGTAAGTATCTCCAAATACATCTAGCAAATGATACAGAGGAATCATCCTTCAGATTAGATTATTGAAAAAAAAGATACAGGAGTTGAGACTAGAAGAAAAATCCATTTACCAGAACAAACACACCTAGCACTCTTATCTACAATTGAACCAAATTGTTTTGAAGAAGCCAACAAGGATGAATTTTGGAATAAGGCCATGGATGAAGAATTGGATCAAATAGAGAAAAATGACACTTGGGAATTGGTTCCAAGACCAAAGAATAAGAATGTGATCGGCACAAAATGGGTCTTCAGAAATAAATTGAATGAAGATAGACAAGTTACAAGGAACAAAGCTAGATTAGCATGTAAAGGATATGCACAGATTGAAGAAATCGACTTTGAAAAGACATTTTCCCCAGTTGCCAAAATGGAAGCAATCTGTTTGTTTTTAGCTTATGCATGCTCCAAAAATGTTAAAGTATATCAGATGGACATAAAATCATCTTTTTTGAATGGGTAATTTGAAGAAAAAGTCTACATTGAACAACCAGAAGGATTTCAGTGGTCAGAGAACACAGACTATGTGTAGAAATTAAAGAAAGCATTGTATGGTCTAAAATAGGCTCCTAGAGCATAGTACTCCAGCCTGGATAAGTATCTGCAGCAGGAAAGGTTTAGAAAAGGAAGTGCAAACAGCAACCTCTACATCAAGGTAAGTCAAGGTACTATTTTATTAATTTTAGTTTATGTTGATGATATTATTTTTGGTAGTGATAATGACAGGTTAAGCCAGAAATTTGCAAAAGACATGCAAAATGAATTTGAAATGTCATTACTTGGAGAACTATCCTTCTTTCTGGGACTTCAGATACGTTAAAGAAACCAAAAAAAAAATATTTCTCAAACCAAGTATATCAGAGAAATGCTAAAGAAGTTCGGAATGGAAGATTGCAAACTAGTTATCACTCCCATGCAAACCAGTTGTAAGTTGAGCAAAGATGATGATTTGAAGTCTACATATCAGAGGCAATATAGGTCAATGATTGGCAGCCTATTATATGTGACAACATCCAGACCAGATGTAATGCAGGCAGTTGGACAGGTGGCACGATTTCAAGAAGCACCAAAGGAATCACATGTATTAGCAATAAAGAGGATCTTCAGATATCTCAAAGGAACATAAGAGTTTGGATTATGGTATCCAAAAGGAAAAGATCTATCATGTATTGCCTACACAGATGCAGATTGGGCAGGTTGTATTGATGACTGACGAAGCACCAGTGGAGCAGCGTTCTACTTAGGTGAGTGTTTTGTATCATGGCTAAGCAAGAAACAATCATCAGTATCTCTATCTACACCCGAGGCAGAGTATATTGCAGCAACAGCATGTTGTACACAGGTTCTTTGGATGAAACAAACTTTGACAAATATACAGGTTGAGTATGATGAGTCCATTCCAATATATTGTGATAATACAAGTGCCATCAGTATCTCAAAAAACCTGGTGATACACTCCAAGACAAAGCACATTCCAATCAAGTATCACTTTCTACGAGAACAGGTTGCAGAAAAGAACATCAGAGTTGAGTATGTGGGCACAAAAGAACAAGTAGTAGACATCTTCACAAAACCACTTCCATGGGAAGCCTTTGAATACTTTGCCAAAGACTTGGAGTTATTTCTACTCCAAAATTAATGTTTTTTGAATGCTTATATTATATGTCTTTGATGTACACGAGGAAGCACCATAAGAGGATAGTTCAGTCAGGGGGAGAAGCCCTGGATAGAAATATACATTTGTCATTGATGACAAAGAGGGAGAGATTTATCAGATGCAAAGGACAAAGGCATGGCTCCAGAGGGAGCATGAGTGATATGATTTCAGTATTGAATCAGAATGTTGTCATCAATGCCAAAGGGGGATATTGTTGATTAAGGTTGGTTGTCATTGATGTCAACCCTTGAAGAAAGCCCTGTAACACAAAGGTTTAGGTAATGGACCCAAGTTTGTTTGATGGATAATGGTATGATTTTTAGTATATTTGAAGGTAATACTATTCTATATGGATAGTACATGTCATTATATTTCTTGTGTTATGTGGAATGTTACATAACTCCTCGTGGTTTGATAGTTATGGCCTTACGAAGTTGGAGGACCCTCATATGCCATCTAGAAGCCCCAAAAAGTCAAAGTAGTCAAAGTGGTTTAAGAGATTTTAAAAGGTAAATAAGAAAGTGAAGTGATGAGTGTATTGTAATTCAAAGTGAATACAAAATAAATTATTTCAATAATAAATTTAATGGAGAAATTAGAAGTGGATTAACCCTAAAATAAGGAAAGTGGACCAAGTGACCTAGAAGATGTTTTTAAGGAAGCTACTTGGAGAGTATAAATAAGAGGCAGGGCTCTCTCATTTTAATTACACTTGAGCATATTGAATATCTATAAGTGTTTGAGGTAACCAAGGATATCTAATCCAAATTTCTGAGGGAAGTTGAAGAAAAGAAGCCCGAAATGCAAGGAAGGATAAATTCTTTTGAAGGTGCTTTCTAAGGTATGTTATTTACAGGTCATCTCACCATTTTCGCTATAACTTGTTTTATATAATGATTCAGCCCATGAAATTTATATACCATTGAGAAAACATACCCAAGTATTTGTGGTAAACAATTCATCTTGTGATTCGTTGTATTTTGGGAGTTACACTCCGTGGAAAATAGGATTTGTGGCTAGTCCTGAAATTAGTAAAAAACAGGTGTTTCAGGTAAAAACGTCATAACTTCTTCATAAAAGATCCAAATTCAATGAGACAAAATGTGTTGGTTAGGGTACATTCTATAGTATGTTTTGTAACATTTTCAAATCAATTGAGTTAATATTTCATGCGGGGAACGCTCTACAAGGTCGCTCTCTAGAATAATCCAGAATTCAGCAAGGTATGTCATTTTTGCTATAACTCATTTTCTGAGAGGTTCCAAGTAGTAACACTTGGAGGAATTGCATAAAACACATTGAAAAACATTGTGTATTAGTTTCAGATCTTTATATATTATAGGTTCAAATTTATGATTACTTCAAGTTAGGGTTGTTGACTAATCCAAAATTAGGTATGTGAGACTACAGAAAAGTTTGATGAAAATGCTAGTCTCTTGTTGTTAAAGTTAAGGAAGGTTTGCAGTAATGTCATTATATACACCAAGTCTATTACAGAGCTACAAATCATATTTGGATGATGAAATTGTTGAGGGCTTTTGGTTGAGATATATGTTGAGTACATAGTTGAGACAAGTAGTTGATGAGTTGGCACATACATGAGGTGTATAGTTGATGATGTTGGTACATATTGATGAGTAGTTGACACATGATTGGTACATACTTGGTACATGGTTGGATATACTTTTTTATGGTACAGGTTGATTACATGTTGTTTGGTATAGGTTGGTGCATGGTTGATGCACTTGTTTATGGTACAGGTTGATTACAGGTTGAGGTACATGTTAATGCATGGTTGATGCATGATTCAGATTTATTGGTACAGGTTTATAGTGGTATATCTCACAGTGATAGTGTGACAGTGGTTCCATAATTCTACTTCTACTTCAGGGTGGCAGGATGGGGCAAGGACAGGTGGTTGTAGCCACCTTCCGGTTGTAGCCAGAGAACATGGGGGGTTTTAACCTCCTTCTAGTTGTAGCCAGAGAGTTGGAGAGTTGGAGTTTTTCTCAAGTTGTAGCCTGAGAAACTAGGGGGTTGGAGCCTCCTTCCAGTTGCAGCTGAAAAACAAAGGAAGTTGGTTCTTCCAATTAATGTAATTATTCAAGACATATAAGAAAAAACATTCTGTGGTTTTCTCCTGATTTGGGTTTCCACGTAAAACACTGGTGTATTGTGTATGTGATTGTTTATTTCTTACTGCTCATTATTGGATAATAATTCTACATTGATATAATATTTGAAGAAAAATGATTATAATTACACTATTACTGATTCACCCCCCCCCCCTCTCAGTAATCCAACAGGAAAAAATTTAAGAAGACTTTTAAAGTCGTCATATTCACGTTGTATGAATTTTATGAGTCACCATTATTGGAAATATCTTCAATTATGTTCAAATGCATCCGCTTTTGTTCTTCAGATTTTTAGAGTGTTTCAACAGTCAATATGGTAAAAATTATTTAATTTAACATCTTCTTCACTGTTATATATTTACAATGACCTATCTCATGCTTGATTTGACCACTCAAAACTTGAGATACACATTTTAGAACAATTCATAGTCCATCTCCAATAAAATTCATGCCTCATATTCTCCTAATTGTTTTGGGATTTTTTGTTGTTGATATGGTTCAAATTATTCTTCTAACCTATTCTTCTCCTCATTATCTTTCCAATGAGTCATTTCTTTTCTGATTTGGCTTCTTAGATCACAAGTTATGGCTACCCGAAGTTTATGATCAATAGTTGTTGATCTGCTCACGGGATTGATCAGGACCATTGATCTTGTACTTTAAATAATTATCCCGCATGCATTGTGGGAATTAAGTGTGATCAATTTATATTGTTTAACCTTCTTCATGTAATTGGTATCTAAATTTAGGAAGGGTATAGAGTGTTGGGCTCACATTAGAATTTTGACCGCACTTGCAATAAAAATAACCCAGGATTAAAATAGTAATTAAAATGATTTAACAATTAATTCGAAATTATTGTAATGAATAGGTTTGCAGGTAAAAGGGTATTCAAAAAGATTCAATCCTGAAGAGATAAGTCAAACTAGATGAGATGAGTCAAACCCGAGTGTCACATCAGAAAATACCCATCATCATGACACATCAGAGCCATGTAAGGAGATATGGTAGTGTTGACGGGAAAAATTGATCGCTCGTCAACTAGAGGAATGAATCCAGTCCGGGGTTGTCTAATTAACCCAAGCCATTTGGATGAATCCACTCCGACGGGTTTAACGGCTCTGTTGGCCGATCTAAGTCCTAAAGAAAGCGAAAAAACAAAACTAAAGAAAACGCAAAAAACTTGATGAATAACAATCGCTGAAAACTATATATAGATCTAATATATATTTACAGTTTAACTGACTAATATTTGTTAAATAACTGTACTTATTATATGTACAATATATATAGTTGATTCTATTTCTAAGATATATATAATATGTACACAATACGAATTTTAATCTAAATCCGCGAAAATCAAATATAAATTGATTTTTAAAACAATAGTAAAACTATCATTTAATCTGTTTATATTCTAGAAATGAAACAAAAACTATCTAATTGAAAAAAAAAACGACAAATAGTAGAAGATGTTTTAACTGCAGGAAATTTTTGTATTCATTAAACTAATGGAATCAAACTAACAAACTGACATGTTACCGCATCCGATATTTGTTCAGTATGTAGCAATTCAATCTTCCTGTCTGATGAGGTAAACCCGCAACAGATCCTACAATTTATTCTCATAAACGTGAAGCAGTAATGATGGAATTCGAATGATAGAACATATAAGAGATGTGATCACAGCAATCTCATAATTTCACAAGCAGCCACATTAAGATAAATCTTGTTGTAAGAACTTGTGTATAAACGTTCAGTAAAAGATAAAGATAAATCTATTAATTCAAGTTTGAACAAAATGATTGATGTGTGTTAAATATGGAACATAAAACATGGATAATATATGATTTTTTTATCATAACAATTTGTAGTAAACCACGACAGTGAAAGCAATCATAATCAAATTACAAATTGAAATAATCATGACTTGAATAAAAACACAATACGGAGAAGCTAAAGTTGTGACCAATATTATATTCCATTCAAGTCTGTAAATGAGAAATCCATAGTTTTTGCCCCAAGCAGAGATGCCCCCATGTTTACAAAATAACATGCTTATATAGGTTCCAGGAACAAAATGTTTCCTATTGATAATATCAAATCTATTCCAAAAATATGGGGGATGCAACCTCCCTGATTTTACTTGATATCAAAATACTAACAGCCTAATCTATTTACTAAAAAAAAACATTAAGTTGATATGGCTAGAAGTTTTCAACAGTGCTTCATATCTCCTTGGAATCATGGGTTCCTGTTAACAAATGAAAATGAGGAAATTTTAGATATGTTTTCAATTATAAAATCAAGCAATTCGAATTTTTTTTCTAACTGGCTACAGAATCTTACGATTCTGTAGATAGTTATAATTATAACTACAATCATATTTTATTCAACAAACAAAACAAACTAAAAAGTAATCTATTTAAACAAATCGCATATCCTAAATTGAGAGTGACAAAATCATGTTGAACCTTGAAAAAGATCATACCTGAAATCATGGGATTAAAACATATCAAGCAATCTTGGAGTTTACTATTGTTGTCACTGCCTCTACATTCTTAAAAATGACATCCTTTAGTTTTTTAGCATTTGTCCTTTTCTTGAGCTATGGATTGGAGCCTACTATTCTTGCTTGTCAAAAAATCCACTTGGTCTTTTAAATATTTAAGTTGGGACTGTAGCAAAGGCACGTCCATATAATACCTGTCGATCCAGGATCGACACTCATTACATTGTGGTTGTAGGGACTGTGCATTGGCACTAATAGCATTAACAGTTGGAGAATCATCCACGCGAAAGGTAGGTTTGTCATGGAGTTGGATGCCAGGAAAATGAGGATTATCCTTTAGACATGGAGGTAGGTTGCTAACATAATCGTAGGGTCTGTCAGGGAAAAGTCCATATGACAATGGATACTCTTCAGCCAAAAACCTTTCAATTTCCGAATCCGAGTCTTCACTTACCTCAATTGTGTTTTTTGTGTTTGCACAAGGTTTGGATTTGTTTCGAGCACATCGTGAAATCAAACGACCAACCCTTTTATTCTTGGAATTTACATCGACGCTGCCCTTTAGTTTCTTCCCTATGGGTTTTTTAACAATTTTAGTGCAACTCTTTGGGTGTGAATCCAGTTGAGTGTCCGGTTGAGTAGCATCAGGGTAGGTCGAGGGTTCAATATTAGGGACAAGATCACAGGGTAGGAGTGGTGGAGAAGAGGATGTAGTGTTCACGAGGGTTTCTATGATAACAGGCTTATCAACCTGTCCCAATTCACTGTTTCCAAACCCATTTCGTAACACAAAAGCATCCCAACAATCGTTGTATAATTGCAACTGATGCACAAGGATAATCTTAATTAAACCATGATGGAATAAACTAGAATCATACTTCTTCCTCCTAAACCACTTTCCCATCTTGTACAGACTTCTAAGCAGGAAGTAGGGCATGTTCAACGGGAAGTCAATGAAACTCATAAGCAATCGCAGGTGATACAAGAAAACTAACCCAAATCTTCCTTCATACATAATGAATTGTTTCACAGTAGAAAGAAGATCATGCCACCTAGGTTTTAAAGATGAGACAGGCATACCTCGGTCGCAACTAGTAATTTTTCGTGTGGTGAACAACAGAGTCCAAGGGACCTCTTCAACTTTTGCGTTCTTGAACCATTTTTTCCCGACAGCTGGTAAACCCATAGCTTGGCTTAAAAATTCTTCAGTCACCTCTAGATGCACATCACCTATCTTTGCTCTGCAACCGTCGAAAGTCAATGTGAACTCTTGGGCAACTCTCAGATTGAAACCCTTAAATTTTTCAATGAAAACACGCCAACCATTCATTTCTAAATCGTCCCTGGCGTTGTCATACGATAACAAGGTTTGGATACCATTGGGCTCAATCCTTACCACTGGAGCCATGGAGAATCAGAAGGGAATCAACACAGAACTCAGAGGTAAGGTTTGATAAAAAAAAACACAGACCCATAGCCCCGAATGGGAATGAAATCGTGAAGCCCGAGGCCATACAGAGAAGTAATATCACTATGTACTTCATATGACACCTTGGCATATGGGTACGTATAAGGATCAGAACACTTGAAAACCATAGTACGCACATCCATATCTTGATTACAAAGATAAGTGTATCAAATGAAAATTGAATAATGGAAAGTTTTATAAATGAAAACTTCATTAATATCAATCGAAAATTAGTGTATGGAGGTCTTTCACTTATGTAACCAAAGCACGTTTAGAACCAAGAGGTTATAAACAAGGATAACAATCATGTTCATAGCAAAAATAAGACAATTCGATAATAGACCATATGAACAGTTTTCCTTTAATCAAAAATCGAAACAAAGTGTCAATTCCAGCTGCGAGTTTTCATGCTTACAGTCATGAAAACAAAATTGAAAGGAAGATATGTAAAAAGTGACAAGTGACAAGTGTCGTTTAGTGATAATGGTCATGACGAGTAATGAAAATTTAGAGACCCTGTGTAGGCAGCTTATAAACAATAGAAATTATAGTATTGTTGCCAACAGGTAGATGATAGAAATCTTGGATGACATGTAACATGCCACATCATATATTACGAGATGATATGTTAGGTGAACATTTCGGACAAATTTGAGACCACATGAATGTGGAGGTAACAAGTGGCACATAGTAATTAGATAACGAGATCATATGATAACGAAATAACCCAATAGGCCTTCGAGATTCGAAAAGTGAAAACTAACCAAATGAGCTAGCTTCATGATAAGAACAAGTCAATAGTGATAATATGATAGAGGGGAACCCGATAGAGATCATCCCGATATAAATACTCTTATATGCTTGTTGAATAGGCGAGAACTCGATGGTTGTAAATCGAATAGGCATGAAACAGATAGGTTTCAGAATCTGATGGTTGAGTGAAATCCCATGGTGTAGAATATGATAGGTTATTGACTTTTGGGTTTCAGAAAGTTCAAATTAGTTGAGTGAATCCCCTTTCTGATAAAGAAAATTCTGATAAAAATCATTCCAATAGGCTTGTGGGATGAAGTCCGTGGTGTAATCCACGTCAGACGGGACACGTTGAATTGGGTTGAGACCACATGAAATGTGGTTATGATGATTGGAAATCAATTGGTGGCTAAAGGAGGGGCATGTCACATGACACATTAATGTCACATCAATTTCATGAAGGGTAACCTGTAAAATGGATTAGAGCTTGAAGCTAGCTTTGCATGTGAGATATTTCAACCCAATAAAATGGAACCCGATAGGCTTATTAGATCGGGAAAAACTTGAATGGGAAAGTCCAACTACAAGGTTAGAGATTGATAGGCTTAAGTCTTGTCGTGTTTAGAATGCAAGCAGATGAATAGTGACCTTTTATCAAACCAAACTAATAATATATATCGTTGATTTGAAAAAGGGACCAATTTGAATGAATAGGATGAGCATTAAGGTTCCATCTAATGAAGGATAACCCAATAGGATTGTTGGGCTTCGGCTTCAGAAGAAACCATTCGTGTACGCAATTGGATTATCTGATGGGAATAAGTGGACAAGGGGAGCCCGATAGGCCAAGGTTCCTGATAAGAAAATGTGAATCTAACCCTCAATAAGGAAAATTTTGATGAGGTAAGAGCCCAAGAAGGTAGTCTCAATGGTCAAGTTTCCTGATAAGAATGAAGGTTACATATGAGGGTCAAGGTTCCTACTAAATAACAAAACACAATAGCATTCAAGCCATGGAATAGAAGTGAAAATAGAAAATGATATATATAGTGATAAGAAGAAATCTGGTTGGGGTTCGAGAAAGAGAAGGCTCAATTCTGAATGCAGGAGTCAATAAGGATCAAGATCTGAATTAGAGAGAAGCCTGACCAAGAGTAAAAATATCAAGGGATTCCTACAGGCAAGACAAGATTGAAGTAGTCAAGTAGAAAAATATGGGGTTTCCCAAAGCATCCTTGAGTTTTCCATCTTTTTTCATTAACTGGAAGCCTAGCTCTTGAGTTCCCTTTGTGTTATGTGACCACTGTACATGATCTTCTTCTTAGGCGCGCTCTTCTTGAAGACTTGAAAGATCAGAAGAACCTAGTAAGAAAGTGACCTGGAAATCTTGTTCCTACAACCATAGCAAGAATAAACTTTGTTAAACAAGGAAGGAGATACTTGCTAGTATTTTATAGAATTTAAATTCATTCCCATCACTATTTTACTCATCAAATAAAAAGAGATGAAAATAAAGGCTTTTTTAAATAATGAGGAAATTGAAAGAATGAATTCCTTAGGTACAATGCACAAGCAAGAGAATGCCAAAAATATCCATATGTTCTTCATTCAAGCCAACCATATACTTCTCAATGATGCCATGAGATGGAATTTCAGACCAAATCATAAGAATTAAGGAGGGCCTTAAGAGAGAACACATTCAAAGCATAATATGGGGAATCAATCCTTGCATTAGAATAATATCAGTAATATATTCAAATCCGTTAAGGCCAATTAGTGTAAGGATCAATAGACAACCTGTCAATCTCATCAAAAAAGGTCAAAGAATCATCATAAATCAAAAGTATAACAAAGAACATATGAAAGTACAAAATCAATGAGATTATAAATTGTAACAAACATCCCCTAGGATAAATCATCAATAAATACCGTAAACCCCCAACGCCCTCAAAGTGGACTAAGAATATCAAGTAGGATTAAGTAGTAGTGGATTAGGATTTAGAGTTCAAATTCAGTAGGGGGTCCTTTTCATTTTTCTTATAAAAGAAAAATGAAATGGGAGTGGTTGTGGCCACAAGACACCTCTATGTATATAGGCTCACATTATTCATGACAATTGTCTTAATATTAGCTTCTCCTGATTTGGTATGAACTCCTTATGATCCTCAAAATTGATCCATAGTGAATGGATTTTTATGCATAGTTAATCTATCAATGCAATCTGAATATAGGATTTAGTGATAACTAGGGTTACTTATAAATTTTCTATTATTTTCTTTCTTATCTCCACCTATATCCGTGCCTCGACATTCTCCTTTTGTTCTCTCTATGGCTATGACTTGAGTCTACTTTTCTTTCTTAGAAACCTCCCTTTGTTTTGATTCCTCTATTGTCTCATGGTGCTATAACCCTCATCTATATTATACTACTAAGCGCAATGTGGTCGTTAACATGGTCAACACATTAAAAATATCATCTGCAATCTCAAGGGATTCTAGAATGAAAGCCAATATTTCTTCAAAGTAGACAATCAATTAGCACTCAACTTCATTTATCTTGTAATGAACAATAGTCTCTCTAGTTAGAACATCCCAAATTTTATTTTGCAACGTCTCTTGTCCCGTTGTGGCTTGGTCATCTTATGCCTCCAATTGGTATATTATGTTTTCTTACTTAGATGTTGCACAAAGAGACTCTTTTTCTCTATTTTTTTTAACTGAAACTGGAAGATTTGTATTATCGAAAAAGGGTGTGTCCGAAACACATGGAGTAGTTACAAAATATAAGAAAATTTGGGCCAATCTGGGGCCTCAAATAGACAACTACTACAAGCTACAAATGACTATTTCAAATACTCAAATGGAAACTTTGCATAGAACAACCTTACTAGATACACTTGAAAAATGAATCTAAGAATAAAAATAAAGAGACGGTGCATCTAAATTAACTTGTGGGGGAAGAACTTGCTTTTTTAATTGACTTGCAGGCTTGACTTTATTTTACCATTAGTTGTGATGTTATGTCTGATTTATTCTTCTTTCCGACTATTTGTTGGATCATGTTGTCATTGATGCCAATGGTTTGATTGATTGATGTCAAGTGATTGATTGATGTTAAAAGATTGATTGATTGATGATTGATGTAATATAATATGTATTTTCCTTTATGAGAATGCATAGATGAAGATGGATCAATGAGTTGTCATTGATATGATGAAGATGGATCAATGAGTTGTCATTGATACATGATAAATATGGATCGTTGTGGTTTCATTGGTATATGATGCATTGTTGGAAAACTGTATAAATGACTCATTATTGTCTTATCATGATTGATAATGTGCACAAATGGATGAACTCCAAAGTGGTCCCCTTATGGTGAAAGCCTTCACTATCAAGGAAATTGTTGGTAAAACTATCCTAGATGGATAGTGCTTGTCAATCCATTTCTAGTGGTATGTGGAATGTCACATAACTCCTCGTGGTTTCAGAGTTATGGCCTTACGAAGATGAAGGACCCCCACATGAAGGCTTGAATCCCCCAAGGTCAAAGAAGTCAAAGTGACCTAAAAGAAGAAATCATTACTTAAATGATAAAGTAAAGTGACAAAGTCAAGGTGGATTATTTAAATAATAAAGAGAAGTGACAAAATCAAGAAATGATAAAGTAAAGTGACAAAATCAAGAAGGAATATTTAAATGATAAAGTATTGAAGAACCTTCTATTTATGGAAAGTGGTTAACCCTAAAAATAAGGAAAATATGTTAAGTGACCTAAAAGAAGAAATCATTATTCAAATGATAAAGTAAGGTAACAAAGTCAATGTGGATTATTTAAATAATAAAGAGAAGTGAAAAAATCAAAAAATGATAAAGTAAGATGAGAAAATCAAGAAGGAATATTTAAATGATAAAATATTGGAGAAATTTCAATTTATGGAAAGTGGTTAACCCTAAAACAAGAAAAATAGGTTAAGTGACCTAGAAATGGGTTAAGTGGCCTAGAGTATGAAAGTATAAATAAGATAGCAATGGTCTCTTGTAGATCATCCTTTTTGTGGATCAATGGAGAGCTTCTTGTGAGAATATATTTTGGAGTATTGATGGAGAGCTTCTTGTGAGAGCTTCTTGAGCATTGTTGGTGTGGAAAACTTGAGCATATTGAAGATCTATAGGTGACCGAGGTAACCAAGGATATCCAAGCCGAATTTCAGAAGGAAGGTGAAGAAAAGAGGGTCGGAATTGAAGGGAGAATAAATTATTTTGATGATGGTTTCTAAGGTATGTTATTTACAGGTCATCTCACCATTTTTGCTATAACTTTTTTTCTATAATAATTCAGACCGTGAAAGTGCTATTCCATTGAGAAAACATACCCAAGTAGATGTGGTAAAAAATTCATCTTGTGAGTCATTGTATTTTGGGAGTTACACTCCATGGAAAATAGGGTTTATGGCTAGTCCTGAAACTAGTCAAAAACGGGTGTTTCGGGTAAAACATCATAACTTCTTCATAATAGATCCAAATTCAGTGAGACCAAATGTGTTGGTTAGGGTATAGTCTATATTATGTTTTGTAATGGTTTTATATCAATAAAACTAATATTTTGTGTGAATCACGCTCTACGAGATCGCTCTCTAGAATAAGCCAGAATTCAGCAAGGTATGTGATTTTTTCTATAACTCCTTTTTTGAGAGGTTCCAAGTAGTGCCACCTGGAGGAATTGCATAAAACACACTGAAGAACATTTTGTATCAGTTTCATATATTTATTCATTACAGGTACAAAGTTATGATTATTTCAAGTTGGAGTTGTTGACTAATCCAAAACTAGTCATGGTTGAAACAAGCAGTTGATGAGTTGGCACATACATGAGATGTATACTTGATGATGTTGGTACATATTGATAAGTCATTGTTGATGAGTAGTTGACACATTATTGTTATATACGTTGTACATGGTTGGATGCACTTGTTTATGGTACAGGTTGATTACAGGTTGTTTGGCACAGGTTGGTGCATGGTTGATGCACTTGTTTATGTTGAGAGATTGATATTTATTGAGGATTGTTGCCTCATCTCAGTTGGTGCTGAGAATGTAAGTTGAGTCTTTCATATAGATATGGTGCTCTTGTAGAGTTGGACTCTATTCAGTTGTTGTTGAAAAACCCTCGGATTGAAGTCCATAATAAAAAGAAAAATTGTACATACATCTTCTATTCTTTGTGTTCTTTGTGGAGATGATTTGTTGATGATATGTTGTTGATATATGTTTCTGATATGTATTCACATCTAACTTATTATAAATGACAGCAATGAATAATGAGCAAATGTTGAATGTTAACTAAGGATTTTTTGTGTAAGAGGGAAGTTTTGGGAAAAAGGTCTCCACACTCATTCGCCCCCCTGCCCTACCCCTAAGTGTGGTAGGTGTGTCCAACACTATCGTCCAAACTTCATTTGTAGATGTTGGGTGATTTGTGATTCCTATTATTCATGGATTGTCTTGATCTGAAGCTTCTAGTTTTTCTTGATCCGGTATGTCGGCTTCATCATTCTGATATGTCCATCATGTTGATGGTTGAGGAGATTGTTGTGTTAAGTACATGAGTAGATATACAAATATAATCACCACAAATATTGAATACACAATAGATCTACGTAGAAATATAGAAGAAACCACACTTTTATTATAAGAAAACCCTTGAGGTAAGGCGACAACATACAATGGATCATATTATGGAAGGGATCCTCTCTTTTTCACTTGCCTCTTCAAGGGGGAAACCTTCTAATGATTTTTAACTCCAAATACAATACTTCTATTCATATCCCATTACATTGCTTGAAACTCTTTATATAGTGTTACCAACAACCTAATATCATTCTAGAGGAGGAACCTTCTAGAAGTAGAACATTCTAGTAAGTACTCTTACATTTATTATATCTAACTTCCATATTGGACTTTATTTAATAATATAGTGGATCTAGTCCACCTTACATTGAGTGGCATCCACTATTATTACTATGGGCCCTCCAGGCCCCCCACTACCTCTCTAGATACCTAACATTCCACCCCCCCTTAAGAAAGCGTTGTCCTCAACATTTGTTATGAGGGTGTACAACTATATACCAGGGTCTCATGGATAAGTGTGGACCATAGTGTTGAAGTAAAGTAGAGAACCAGGGTCCCATGTTTGAGTGTTCATGTGAACTCCATGCAAAAGGTATCAGAACCCAATAACAAACTAAAAATGATGCTCCAAAGACTAACACCTGTCATGTAGATCTAAATAAGAAGATTCATCCACATTGTGGGAAAGATTCATAGCTGAATATGGAAGGAATAATACCACTGTAGAATATGCATGATAGACACTAGTAATCATAACTGGCTTCGTATTTGTCACATTGATGTTCTCTACAAAAGGTGGAGTAGAGTCATCAAATAAAATATGAAAGTGGTTATCATCCAAAAAATGAGAACTATCCATATACCAAGCATCACAATCGGCCTCAAAATCATACCAAACATATACTTATTGAATATATTCATCCCTGATGTCTACCATAAGATATATCTCTTGTAGGAGAGCTAATGACCGTTGACTATTGTGATAACTGGCTATGTGGTCGTGTAGACTAGCCTTGAGGCCTTGCAGGTGGTCATGCATATCGGCTTTGAGAGCTTCAACCTTTCGTAGAATTTCCATGACTTGAGAGCATTCCATTGGAAACACCACATATAATGTACAAAAAGAAAAATATTAAAATAATATATCCAATGGAATTTATCTGGTAGCAATATGAACACCTTGTGCAAAGTTATGAACTTTACAATTTTGTTATCGTCACAAAAAACCCCTCAAAATGATTGATCTTAAATCAATGATATCTTCACTTTGGGAGCTCTGATTTGGGTGATTTCTTTTTTGAAATCAACTATTTTTTATAGAGGAACTCAGATATATAATTTGTTTTATCACATTTGGCCTCTAGGTGCTACAAAAATAAAAAAAAACTTTTGTTGCCATCTGTGGAAAAACCCTAAAAATTTGTTGATTTTAAAACTTCAATAACTTTACTTCTCGGACTCTGTTTCAGATGATTTTTTTTTTTTAAATTGGGTGTTTTTCTGAGAGGAACTCATATATACAACCAATTTCTACAAATTTTGTACATAAATACACATAAATCATCCGGACTATATCGGCCCTCTTTGGTTTCTCTGAAAAAAACTTCAAAAATAGAAAAAACAATTGTCCACAATTCTTGCCAAGGAAAGTGTTATGATACCAATTGTTAAATACCTGAATAGATCTAAAAATATAATCACCACAAATAATGAATACACAATAGATCTGTTGATTAATTGAGTTGGTTTTCATTGATGTCAACCCTTAAAGAATATCCGGTAGTGAATTTCAGTAGCACAAATGTTTGGGTAATGGACCCAAATTTGTTTGATGTATAATGGTATGAGTTTGATATATTTGCAGGGGAGACTATTCTAAATGGATAGTACATGTCATGCAATTTTTGGTGGTATGTGGAACGTCACATAACTCCTCACAATTTGAGAGTTATGGCCTTACGAAGTTGGAGGACCCTCATATGTTGGTTGGAAGTCCCAAAAGGTCAAAGAAGTCAAAGTGTTTGATAAGAAGAAATTATTTAAATAATAAAGTGAAGTGACAAAGTCAAAGAGGATTATTTAAATAATAAAGTAAAGTACAAAGTCAATTAGGATTATTTAAATAATAAAGTAAATGGAGAAATTTTTAATTATGGAAAGTGGCTATAAGAAGGTTAACCCTAAAATGGGAAAATGAGTTAAATAGTCAAGTGGCTATTGGATATATGGACAAGTGGCAAATTGGGCAAAGTTGGACATAGGTGACTATGTGGACAAAGTGGTCTAGAAGATGCTTCTAAGGAAGATACATGAAAGTATAAATAAGAGGCAAGGCTCTCTCATTTCAATCACACTTTAGCATATTGAATATCTACAGGTGACTGAGGTAATCAAATGGTATCTAATCCAAATTTCAGAGGGAAGGTGAAGTAAAGAAGGTCGAAATTCAAGGGAGGATAAATTCTTTTGATCAGGTCATCTCACCATTTTCACAATAACTTTTTTTATACAATGATTCAGACCGTGAAATTAGGAGGCCATTGAGGAAACATATCCAAGTAGTTGTAGTATGAATTTCAGCTTGTGGATCATTGTATTTTTGGAGTTACACTCCATGGAAAATAGGGTTTATGGCTAGTCCTGAAACTAGTCTAAAACAGGTGTTTGGGGTAAAAACATCATAACTTCTTCATAACATATCCAAATTCAGTAAGACCAAATGTGTTGGTTGGAGTACAGTCTGTAGTATTATGTGTACAATGTTCATATCCATACAACAAATATTCTATGTGGGGCATTCTCTACAAGTTCACTCTCTAGAATAATCTGGAATTCAACAAGGTATGTCATTTTTGCTATAACTTCTTTTCTGAGAGGTTCCAAGTAGTGACACTTGGAGGAATTGCATAAAACACATTGAAGAATATTGTGTATTATTTTCAAATATTTATTCATTACAAGTACATACTTATGATTATTTCAAGTTAGGGCTGTTAACTAGTCCAAAACTAGTCATGTGAGACTAAAGTAAAGTTTGATGAAAATGTTAGTCTCTTATTGTTAAAGTTAAGGAAGGTTTGTAGGTATGTGATTATATACACCAGGTCTATTACAGAGTTACAAATCAGATTTGCATGATGAAATTGATAAGGTATTTTGGTTGAGGTTGAGGTACAGGTTGGTGCATGGTTGATGCACTTGTTTATGGTACATGTTGATGCATGGTTCAGATTATTGGTACAGGTTATTTGGTGCAGGTTGATTGGTACAGGTTTACAACAATATATCTCATAGCGATAGTGTGGCAGTAGTTCCATTATTCTACTTATACGTCAGGGCGATTGGGCGGGGCAAGGACAAGTGGTTGTAGCCACCTTCTAGTTGTAGTCGAAGAAGATGGGTGCTTGTAGCCTCCTTCTAGTTGTAGCCAGAGAATTGAGGAGTTGGAGCTTCCCTCAGGTTGTAGCCAGAGAAACTAGGGGGTTGGAACCTCCTTCCGGTTGCAGCTGGAAAACGAAGGAAGTCGATGTTTCAAATGATTGTAATTATTCAAGACATATAAAAAAAAAAATTGTGGTTTTCCCCCGCTTGGGGATTCCACGTAAAAACACTAGTGTATTGTATATGTGTATGATTGTTTATTTGTTAATTTTTTATTTACTCTGCAAATATTGGATGATAATGCTACATTGATATAACACTTGCATTATATGGTTAAAAATTATTAGATTGCTCTATTATTGATTCACCCCCTCTCTCAGTAATCCAACAATTGGTATCAAAGCAGACTCCTTTAGAAATCAGTTTAACCACTGAAAAGTAGATCATGGAGAGAAAGAACATGTATAAAAATGGAATACCATAGTTTTATGGACAGAAGTATGCATTTTGGAGCATAAGAATGAAGACATATATACAGAAAAAGGGATTTGAAATTTGACAATCAATTGTAGATGGATACACAGCACCAGCAGTTTCGCCTTGGTCAGAATAATTCCAAAGCCACAAATGCACTTTTCAATGGTCCTGGAGAATCAGTGTTCACCAAATTTGCACATTGTAAATCCGCTAAAGAGATTTGGGACAAACTTCGAAATATTTATGAAGGAGATTCAAAAGTCAAAACAACAAGCTTCAAACTTACAGAGGTCAGTTCGAACAACTAAAGATGAATGAAGATGGGAATATTGCATCTTACTTTTTATGAGTCAATGAAACAGTAAATGTAATATTGGGATTGGGAGAAGAAATCAAAGAATCTTTAATTGTTCAAAAGGTACTAAGATCTCTTCCTATGAGATTTGACCCTAAGATATCAACCCTAGAAAAAATAGCAGATCTAAACTCAATAAGCATGGACGAACTACAGGGAATATTCACAA
Organism: Picea engelmannii; assembly: GCA_009831015.1. Taxonomy (NCBI): domain Eukaryota; kingdom Viridiplantae; phylum Streptophyta; class Pinopsida; order Pinales; family Pinaceae; genus Picea; species Picea engelmannii. The sequence continues at coordinate 9,735 of ML780956.1, read as the reverse complement.
CACATGAAATGAGAACTGAACAGGAAAATCCAAATATAAAAGAAGTAGTCTTCAAAGCATCCAAAAGATCAAAGCAAAAAGAAAGAGAACATAGCAGCAGTAGTGACATCTTGGAAGATGATTAAGAAGTGGCCAACGTTGTCAGAAGATTGAACAAGGGAACCAATGATAGGTATAAAGGTAAGCTTCCTTTGATTTGTTTTAATTGTGATGGTATTGGTCATTTTGCTAACAAATGTCCTCATAAGAAAACGAGAAATGATGAAGGTTACTCAAATAAAAAACAAACATATAAAGGCAAAAAAACCACAAAGAAATTTTTCAAGAAAAGTTTATGCACCAAAGCAGACATCTCATCATCAGAAGAAGATGAAGTCGATGACAATGAGACAAAAATAGTTATATTCATGGAAGTTGAAGATTGATAAAGAAGAATATGAATAAGAATATGAAAAGGTTGAAGAAGAATATGAAGAGGCATAAGTTGACTACCGAGAATAATTGTTGTGTGCCATAGAAGTTATCAGAAGAGAAAAGAAGAAAAACAAGAAACTACAAGAGGAACTAGACAAGAAAGAAGACACTCATGAACTAGAACAAATGATCACAAATTTGAAGGTTCAAATTGAAGAAAATAAAATAATTGAAAAATCACTCAAAGAATATCTAGAAGGAAGAGACAGGATCATTACAAATTTGGAAGCATAAATTGTCACATTAAGAAAGGATCTTCAAAAGAAAAGCATGTAGAACAACTCAAAAGTTTTGAATGACATTATTCGTAGTCAAAAACCTCATCATGACAAGTCTGAACTTGGATACAATCAGACAGAAAATGGATCAAGCTCCAAAACAACAGAACAAGAAACATATTCAAAACGTTATGCAGAAACAATCAAAAGGGATAGGAAGGTCTACAAATAAAATTACATGGACACTCCTCCACCAAGAAGATTCAGATTTCAGAATCAATCACTGACAGAAACAGATAGGCCTCAGGAAGAAAAAATATTCATAAGAGTACCTCCTTTCAGAAGATATTCAACTCCCATGTATCAAACTATCTTTTTTGGTTTATGTTATGCATGTAATAATTTTGGACATAAAGCTATGAATTGCAGAGCTAACAACGAGAACATAAACAAATTTGAATGTCATACACAAAAGGGTTATCCAATAAGGCCTAGTGAAACACAAATAAGAAGTTACAATAGGTTTGAATCTTTGAGAACTTAAGTGGAATGCTAGAAATGTAACAACTTTGGACACATGGTCAAAGATTGCAGAATGGCGGTCCCTCCTAGAGAACCACAACAGAACAACAACAGTCACAGACAGAAACCTCAGAAAAGGACATGGATAAGAAAGCAGAATTAGTATAGTAATGAAGAATGCACACTCATTCTACAAGCTAAACAAAAGAAACGCGGTTGGTATGTTGACAATGGTTGTTCAAAACACATGACAGGTGATAGAGACAGGTTTCTTACATTAAGAAAGGAAAGAGATGAATCAATCTCCTTCAGAAATGATGATTCAGCTAAAATCATTGGAAAATACATAGTCAGAATTGGGAACAAGAATACCAAGGCCGAAAATGTTCTACTAGAAAAAGATATGAAACATAATATTCTAAGTGTGAGTCAAATGTGTGACCAAGGTCATAAATTTACTTTCAATTCACAAAAGTGTGAAATAAAAAAAAAAGGTTCAGGAAAATTGATTGCAACAGCTGTGAGAACTTCAAGCAACATATATGTATTAAGTGAAATTAGAAATGAAAAGTGGTGCCTAAGAAAGGAAGATGAAAGTTGGCTATGGCACAAAAGAATGGGTCACATACATTTTGATAACTTTGTCAAAGTTAGCAAAAGGAAAGCAGTTAAAGAAATGCCCCAAATCACGAAACCAACCAACACTTTATGCAAGCATTGTCTATAAGGAAAACAAACAAAGACCAGGTTTAAATAAAAAGAATATTAAACGACAAGACCATTATAAATTGTGCATATCGATCTAGTTAGACCAACTACAATAAAGGGTTTAAAAGGTGAGAAATATTTTATGTTATTAGTTGATGATTATACAAGAATGACTGCAGTTTGTTTTCTCATGAATAAGTCAGAAGCTTTTGAAAACTTCAAGGTTTACAAGGAAATCGTTGAAAATGAAATGGATTCAAAAATGAAATGCCTGAGATCTGATAATGGAGGAGAGTTCACTTTAAAGGAATTTATGGAATACTGCAGCAGACATGGAATAAAAAGACAATTCTTTGTTGCTATGACACCTCAACAAAATGGAGTTGTTGAAAGAAAAAACAGAATAATACAGGAAATGGCTCGAACAATGCTAATGGATTCCAAATTGACAGATATATTTTGGACACGGGAAGTGCATACAACAATTCACATTCAAAACAGAGTAATGCTCAGAAAAAAAAACTAATAAAACTCCCTACGAGCTATGGAAAGGAAGACCAACAAATGTGAAGCACTTCAGAGTTTTTGGAAGTAAATGCTACATCAAAAGAGAAGATAGCAGAATGGGAAAGTTTAACTCTCGTGTGAACAAAGGAGTACTTGTTGGTTACTTAAGTACAAGAAAAGCATACAAGTGTTACAACATGAGATTGAACAAAGTTGTGGAAAGCGTCAATGTAACAATTGATGAAATAGGTAGACAAGAATTAAAGGAAGAAGAAAATGAATCAATGGAACAACTTTACGAAGAATAAACAGAAGATTAAAAATAAGTAGAAGGGGAAGATGAAGAGGATCCGACAAAAACATAAGAGAAAGTTCACCAAGTGTCTCCAAAGACACCTAGTAGATAAGTACAGAAGAATCATCCTTCAGATCAAACTATAAGAAACAAAGATGCAAGAGTTGAGACTAGAAGAAGAATTTGTTCACCAGAACAAACGCACCTAACACTCTTATCTACGATTGAACCAACCTATTTCGAAGAGGCCAACAAGGATAAATTTTGGAATAAGGCCATGGATGAAGAATTGGATCAAATAGAGAAAAATGACACTTGGGAATTGGTTCCAAGACCAAAGGATAAGAATGTAATCGACACAAAGTGGGTATACAGGAATAAATTGAATGAAGATGGACAGGTGACAAGGAACAAAGCTAGATTGGTATGTAAAGGATATGCACGGGTTGAAGGAATCGACTTTGAAGACACATTTGCCTCAGTTGCCAAAATGGAAGCAATCTAATTGTTTTTAGCTTATACATACTCCAAAAATATTAAAATGTATCAAATGGACGTAAAATCAACTTTTCTAAATGAGAAATTTGAAAAAGAAGTCTACATTGAACAACCAGAAGGATTTCAGTTGTCAGATAATGCAAATTATGTGTGTAAATTAAAGAAAGTCTTGTATGGTCTAAAATAGGCTCCTAGAGCAAGGTACTCTAGATTGGATAAATATCTACAGCAGATAGGGTTTAGAAAAGGAAGCGCAGATGACAACCTCTACATCAAGGTAACTCAAGATAATATTTTATTAATTGAAGTTTATGTTCATGATATTATTTTTGGAAGTACTGATGACAAGTTAAGCCAGAAATTTGCAAACGACATGCATAATGAATATGAAATGTCATTACTTGGAGAATTATCCTTCTTTCTGAGTCTTCAGATATGTCAAAGAAACCAAAGAATATTTATTTCTCAAACCAAGTATATCAAAGAAATGTTAGAGAGGTTCGGAATGGAAGATTGCAAATCAATGATCACTCCCATGAAAACCAGTTGCAAGTTGAACAAAGATGATGATTCAAAGTCTATAGATCAGAGGCAATACAAGTTAATGATTGGTAGCCTACTATATGTGTCAGCATCCATACTAGATGTAATGCAGACAGTTGGACAGGTGGCATGATTTCAAGCAGCACCAAAGGAATCACATGTATTAGCAGTGAAGAGGATTTTCAAATATCTCAAAGGAACAAAAGAGTTTGGATTATGGTATTCAAAAGAAAACGATCTATCACTTATTCCCTACACAGATGCAGATTGGGCAGCTTGCATCGATGAACGACGAAGCACCAGTGGAGCAGCATTCTATTTGGGTGAGTATTTAATATCATGGCTAAGCAAGAAACAATCATCATTATATTTATCTATAGTCGATGCACTGTATATTGCAGTAGCAACATGTTGTACACAGGTTCTATGGATGAAACAAACTCTGACAGATATACAAGTTGAGTATGATGAGACCATTCCAATCTATTGTGATAATACAAGTGTCATCATTATCTAAAAGAACTCGATAATGCACTCTAAGACGAAGCACATTCCAATCAAGTATCACTTTTTATGGGAACAGGTTGCAGAAAAGAACATCAGAGTTGAATATGTGGGCACAAAAGAACAAGTGGCAGACATCTTTACAAAATCGTTTCCACGGGAAACCTTTGAATATATTTGCCAAAGACTCAGAGTTATTTCTACTCCAAAATGAATTCTTTTGAATGATTATCTTATATGTCTTATATGTACATGAGGAAGCACCATAAAGAGGACAGTTCAGGTTGGGAGATAAGACGAGTCATTTAGAGGGAGAAGACCCGAATGGAAAGATACATTTGCCATTAATGACAAAAGGGGGGGGTATTTATCAAATGCAGAGGACAGAGACATGGTTCCATGGGGAGCGTTGGTCATAGAAATCCAGGCATGGTTCCAGGGGGAGCATGAGTGATATGATTTCAGTATTTTATCAGAGTGTTGCCATCAATGCCAAAGGGGGAGATTGTTGATTAATTTGGTTGGTTGTTATTGATGTCAACCCTTGAAGAATGTCCAGTAGGGAATTCTGGTAGCACAAAGGTTTGGGTAATGGACCCAAGTTTGTTTGATGTATTATGTTACGAGTTTTGATATATTTTCAAGTAAGACTATTCTAGATGGATAGTACATGTCATGTTATTTCTGGTGGTATGTGGAACATCACATAACTCCTCACGGTTTGAGAGTTATGGCCTTACGAAGTTGAAGGACCCTCATATGTTGGTTTGAAGTCCCAAAAGGTCAAAGAAGTCAAAGTGATTGCAAAAAAGAAATTATTTAAATAATAAAGTGAAGTGACAAAGTCAAAGAGGATTATTTAAATAATAAAGTGAAGTGACAAAGTCGAGGAGAATTATTTAAATAATAAAGTAAATGGAGAAATTTCTAATTATGGAAAGTGGTTATAATAAGGTTAACACTAAAATGAGGAAAATGGGTTAAGTATTCAACTGGTTATTGAATATATGGACAAGTGGCAAATTGGAAAAAGTTGGACATAGGTGACTATGTGGACAAAGTGATCTAGAAGATGCTTCTAAGGAAGCTACATGAAAGTATAAATAAGAGGCAAGGCTCTCTCATTTCAATCACACTTGAGCATATTGAATATCTACAGGTGACTGACGTAACCAAAGGGTATCTAAGCCGAATTTCAGAGGGAAGGTGAGATAAAGAAAGTCGAAATTCAAGGGAGGATAAAAAAAAATTATGATGCTTTCTAGGATATATTATTTACAGGTCATCTCACCATTTTCACGATAATTTTTTTTCTAAAATGATTCAGACCGTGAAATTGGGAGGTCATTGAGGAAACATATTCAATTAGTTGTAGTATGAATTTCAGCTTGTCGGACATTGTATTTTTGGAGTTACACTCCGTAGACAATAGGATTTGTGGCTAGTCCTGAAACTAGTCTAAAACAGGTGTTTCGAGTAAAAACGCCATAACTTCTTCATAACATATCCAAATTTAGTAAGACCAAATGTGTTGGTTAGAGTACATTATGTAGTATTATGTTTACAATTTTCAGATCCATACAACAAATATTCTGTGTAGGACACACTCTACAAGTTCTCTCTCTAGAATAAGCCATAATTGAACAAGGTATGTCATTTTTGTTATAACTCATTTTCTGAGAAGTTCCAAGTAGTGACACTTGGAGGAATTGCATAAAACATACTAAAAAACATTGTATACTATTTTCATATATTTATTCATTACAGGTACATAGTTATGATTATTTCAAGTTAGGGTTGTTGACTAATCCCAAACTAGTCATGTGAGACTAAAGTAAAGTTTGATGAAAATGTTAGTCTTTTGTTGTTAAAGTTAAAGAAGGTTTCCAAGTATGTGATCATATACACCATGTCTATTACTGAGTTACAAATCAAATTTGGATGATGAAATTGATGAGGGATTTTGGTTGAGGTTAAGGGACAGGTTGGTGCATGATTGATGCACTTGTTTATAGTACAGGTTGATTATAGGTTGAGGTACAGATTGGTGCATGATTGATGCACTTGTTTATGGTGCAGGTTGATTATAGGTTGAGGTACATGTTGATGCATGGTTTAGGTTATTGGTACAGGTTGTTTGGTGCAGGTTTATTGGTACAGGTTTACAACGGTATATCTCACAGTGATAATGTGACAATGGTTCCATCATTATACTTATACGTCAGAGCAGTTGGATGAGGCAAGGACAGGTGGTTGTAGCCAGAAAACATAGAGGGTTGTAGCCTCCTTCTGGTTGTGGCCAGAGAATTGGGGAATTGGATATTTCCTCAAGTTGTAGCTTGAGAAACTAGGGGGTTGGAGCCTCCTTCCAGTTGCAGCTGGAAAACAAAGGAAGTTGGTGCTTCCAATGAATGTAATTCTTCAAGACATATAAGAAAAATAATTATGTGGTTTTCTCCCGCTTTGGGTTTCCACGTAAAAACATTGGTGTACTGTGTATGTGTATGATTATTCATTGTTTATTTACTCTACAAATATTGGATGATAATGCTACATTGATATAACACTTGCATTATATGGTTAAAAATTATTAGATTGTTCTATTACCGATTCACCCCCCTCTCGGAAATCCAACAAGATCCATAGAGAAATATAAAAGAAACCACATTTTTATTATAAGAAAACCCTTGAGGTAGGGAAACACCATACAATGGATCATATTATAGAAGGGATCCTCTCTTGTTCGCTTGCCTCTTCGAGGGGGCAACCTCCTAATGAGCTTCAGCTCCAAATACAATATTTCTCTTCATATCCCATTACATTGCTTGAACCCCTTTAGATAGTGTTACCAACAACCTAAGATCATTCTAGAGGAGGAACCTTCTAGAGGTGGTGGGGGGCCCGAAGAGCCCATAGTGATAATAGTAGAGGCCATTGAATATAAGGTGGACTATATCCACTATAATATTAAATAAAACCCACTATGATAGTTAAATATAATAAATGTAAGAGCACTTACTAGAAGGTTCTTCCTCTAGAATGATCTTAGGTTGTTGGTAACACTATATAAAGGAGTTTAAGTAATGTAATGGGATATGAAGAGAAGTATTTTATTTGGAGCTGAATTTCATTAAGAGGTTTCTTCCATGAAGAGGCAAGTGAACAAGAGATGATCCCTTCCATAATAGGATCCATTGTATAATGTTGCCCTGTCTCAAGGGTTTTCTATAATAAAAGTGTGGTTTCTTCTATATTTCTCTATGAATTTATTGTGTATTTAGTATTTGTGGTGATTATATTTGTATATCTACTCAGGTACTTAAAAATTGGTATCAGATCACTTTCCTTGGCAGACATTGTGGGAAAATATTTTTCATTTTTTTTGCAGATTTATTTTTTCGAAGAAAAAAAAATAGGGTCGCGACATTCTAGATGATTTTTGTAGGTTTTGGTGCAAAATTTGTAAAAAATGGTTGTACATCTGAGTTCCTCTCAGAAAAACACCCAAGTTAAAAAAAATATATCATCTGAAACGGAGTCCAGGATGTAAAGTTATTTGCATTTTAAAATATGTAATTTTCGGGGTTTTTTTCCACAGACGATCGCGTGATTTTTCTGATTTTTGTAGCAACTAGAGCTGAATTTGCCAAAACAAATTATAGATTTGATTTCCTCTCACAATTTCACAAAAATTCAAAAAACGATCTTTCGAATCGGAGTTATGGAAGGGAAGATATCGTTGATTTAAAATCAACCATTTTGAGGGGGGGTTCGTGACGACAACGGGACTGCAGAGTCCATAACTTTTCACACGGTGCTCAGATTGATACAAGATCAGACCCATTGGATAGAGAATTTCCAGAGATTTCTTTTGGTATATTTTATGTGGTGTTTCCAGTGGATGTTCACTCTCAAACCCTCAAGAAAATTCTACACACGATTGAAGCATTCAAATCTCAAATAAACAACACTTTGCATAACTTTCAAGGATGGTTTTCATAGTATTTGTTAGTCCCTAAAGTTGCACTGGACTGCTAAAGGGAAAGCTAGGGCATCATCAAGTTATTGCAATGATTTTTATAAATAAGGATGTTTTTTTGGTTTTGAAAGAAGGTGGATCAGGTAGACTAAAAGAGAAAGAATAAGGGAAACAAGATAAACGTGGATCAATGAAACACCATTAGGCATGGAGTCAAGTAAACGCCTTGTTGATCGAAGGCAATCAAATTGCATATCAAATAAGAAGTTTATATGAAAATGGGTAGAAGAATAGGGAATAAACAAAAAGTAGAATACCCATCAAACAAAGATTCTCTTTGCAAAATGAATGAAAAGGTACTTAAAAAAAAACACAAATAGTAGGCAGTCATAGCAAAATCTTTACCGCTCGAGACTCTATTATCCATGGGCAACCATTGATTCTCAATGTCTGCAATTCGTTCAAGCAAGATGAAAAACATAGTGTAAAACAAGGGAAATCACAATCTGATAAAACAATTGTCATAAATCTTCAATGTCAGAAATGATCACATAAAATTCTCTCAATCTTACAATAACACAAACTGGATGGCTATCTCATCAAATTCCTTATCAGGCCTCACCCCCCCCCAAATTCCAAGATCCCATTGATCCCATTGATAAGACTGCCTAAATACCTCGAAGAGATAATTTTAAACAGATCATGGAATCTGGTCAAAATTCTAAAAAACAAAGCATATGAAAATTAGTTAAGATCGAGCCAGATTTTAAAATAACAAGATATCATCTAGTTGGATGATGTTAATGTTTATGCCATTATTATAGTTCTTTGCATTTCATAAGATAAGAGCATAATAAGAACAAGATCACTGAAAAATACACATTCACAAGAGACACAGCATTTATCCTGGGAAACCCTCTAGGGGAAGAAAACCCAGCAAAAACTTTGTTATCATAAATAGCTTGTACAATGTTCAAGAGATAACTCAAACCAATACAGAAAGTCCTCCCAAAGAGATGCACCACCCTTCTTCTCCTCTCTCCAACTTCTAATTGTAGCTTGCCTCATAAGAGAATGAGCAAGTGAGTTGTGTCTTAGAAGTGAGGCGCTAGCCTCTTATTTATATCAATCTGGCACGTGTGAAAGGTCACAATCTGGCAGGGCCGACCTCTCACTCTGGGTGGGTAAACCTACCTTTAATTAATTCTAGGTCTTCCATTATAACTGTTGGGGCCGACTTCTTATTCAGCACTTTGTAATTGTCCAATGACCAATCTGCAAAAGGGGATTTGGTCCTTATACAATTACCGACATGATTAATCCTCAATGGGGATTAATCCAATCACAATAATAATAATAATGACATGATTAATCCACAATGGGGATTTAATCCAATAATAATAATGACATGATTAATCCACAATGGGGATTTAATCCAATAACAAAATAGTAATAAGAATGCTCTTCGCAGTTACATTATTTCAACA
>ML780955.1:448418-459771 GCA_009831015.1 Picea engelmannii | reverse complement strand
TGGAACACTTGTTTATGACTAGTTTCAGGACTAGTCAAAAACCCTATCTTCCACATAGTGTATCTCCAAAAGTATAGTGAATAAAGAGTTGGAATTTTTACCACAGGTACCTAGATACGTCTTCTCAATACAATACCAATTTCACCATCTAAATCATTCTAGAAAAATGTTATAGTGAAAATGGTAAGATGACCTGTAAATAACATACCTTAGAACACATCACCAAAAGACTTCATCCTCCCTTGAAATCCTTCCTTCTTTGCTTCATATTTCCTTTGAAATTCGACTTGTATGTATTTAAAATGAATGTATAATGATATGTATGTATACCCTTTATGTCACTTCCTTTTAACATTAGGTCTGACCTGACACTTTCTTGTTTTGTAATTCTTTTCTTTAATTATCTTCAGGGTCAACCTGTACTTCCTTCTTCAATTCACTTTGTCATATTCAAAAATTCATTTGTCCTCAACCATGAGGATCCACGTGACGTGCCACCTACCACCGGAATCAATGTGATGTATATTATCTATCCATGGGTGTTGTGTATGCATGTGCTTTTTCCTTCATGTCCAAATACCTTCATCAATCTTGCGGCCCAAAACCAATGACTAGGGTAGACATCAATGACAACAACCAATCTTCCAAAAATATCCCCCTTTGTCATTGATGGAAACACTCATGCTCCCCATGTCATCATGATCCCAAGTTCTCTCCCCCTTTGACATCAATGGAAAATGGTAGGGATTCTCCCTCTGAGTTTAATGGAAAAAGGTAACTCTCTTCTCTGGGGCTCCTCCCCCTGAACATATAGCACTTAATAACACTTCATTTTTTTGGTATCTTTCTTCCTTGGATTTTTTTGTGTGGATTTAGAACGTATATGTTACTTAGTCTTGTTGTTGCAGTTGCAACCATTCTTCCTGAACCTTCTTCTTTTATTTTGCATCTTTGTGAGTCAAACGTGAGAGTATATCCTTGATCACACATTTTACTAACACCGAGTAGATTATGCTTCAAGTCTTCAACCAATAGGACATTCTTTGATTTTAAATTTTTTCTTCCAAGCTCTACTACACCTTTTCCAATTATTTTTGGCAGATGAGTTATCTCCAAATGCAACATTGCCACCCTTTCTCTTCAAGTTGATGAATTTGTCTTGATCCCTAGTCATGTGTGAAGAACATCCACTGTCTATGTACCATTCATCTTCTTCTTTACATTCTTCAGTGGTCAATGCTATTCGACAATCTTCATTGTTTGGAATCTCTTTCCTTCTCCATACTATGGTTTGCATAGGGACATCCTCATTCATATATCTGCAATCTCGTGCTTTGTGACCAAGATAATTACATTTGTATCATACAATATTTGTGTCCATCAATGGGGAAAATGAATTATAACTTATGTTAAAAAATCCATGATTATTTCCATATCTTCTATTTACACTATTCATGTTTCTTGCATAGTTGTTCCTTTCATTTATTTTGCAATTAATTTCCTTATGTCCAAATTTTTTGCAAGTATAACAATGACCAAGAAAGAAATTTTGATACCTGGGAGTAAGTTACCTTCTGTAGTCCATATGGGTTCATGATCTACTCTTTTGTATTTTCCTTCATATTGATTGAAGCTTCTTTGATTCCTGAATGTAGGAGGTCTTCTTGGATATTCACCTCTTTTGTAATCATTCCTTCTTTCTGGTATCCTGGTTCACTTCTCATCAACTTTCTGTGTAGCTCTTTCTTAAACCTTCTTGTTGGTATTTGCATCTTCTTTGTATGAAGTTTCACCCATGCATCCAATATGTGTTAAGTATTTTGGAACTTGAGAGTTTCTTAAGCTCTTCCTCAATGAGACAACTTCTTGTTCAAGTTTCTTACAATCTTCTTATTTCTACATCATTTGGACATTCCTTACTTCTCCTATTCTTATTGCTTCATCGAGTAGAGTTTTCAAGGAAATGGTTTCTTCTCTTAGTTTCTCAAAGTCTTCTAATTGTTTTGTCAAGCTTACACTTGTATCTTCAAAACTACCCATTTCATTTCTTAGTTTTTTATGCATGTATTTGAGCTTGCTATTTTCAATCTCAACATGCTTCATTTTTTTAAGATTCTCATCTTCTTGTTGAATCATTTTTGTTCATGATTTTATTCTTCTTCATTGTACTTTTCTTCTTCATTGTCATCTCTTCCAATCCTTGGATGAGGAAATTCAAATTCAACTTTCCCTACCCCTTCACAATTAAATCAAAAGAATTGACCTCTATTTGCTTCTTTGAAATATGAGATGTTGTAATTTGATTCAACTTCTTATTCTTCTTCTACTTCTTCCCTTGCATAAAGGTCTTGTAGCTTGTCCCAAAACTCTTTTTTTGATGCACATGTTCCCACCTTGGATTTCAGTGAATCTGTCAATCCATCCAAGATGGTATCTATTGCCAATTTGTTGTTCCTTTTTGCTTTCTTCTGAGCTGCAGTATTTGGTTTCTTCAAAGCATTGTATCCTGAAGCAACTGAGAACCAAAAATCCGCCCCAAGACCTTTCAAGTAAGTTTCCATTATATTACTCCAGTATTAAAAATTGCTTCCATCAAATGGTGGAATCCCATTTGGGATGTTGTCTTCCATTTTTTCTTAGGATCTTCCTTCCAGTGGTAAAACTTTACTGAAGGTAACCCACTATGATACCAATTGTTGATACTGAGAGGGGGTTGAATTAGTATCAAGTACAATTTACAAACTTTTTTAACTTATACTTAAGCCATTCAATTATATCCAATGAGAAATGAACAATACTATAAGAGTTACACCAATACATGACAATATACTATGCACAATATATGAGAAATAATCAATAGTTATTTTTCAAGGGAAGTAATGACTTCCAAAGGTAGTTCCATATTCCAAATATAAAGGGAGGGATAAACCTCCAAAATGAAGATACAATCATCCAATATCAAGAGAGGGTTTACCTCTCTATCATTTCCCCTTCTTTCCACCCAAGAATATATGATAGATAATAAAACTTTACATTAAATCATCGCCATAAGACTTCTTCAACTTCTGCAATTATTCACTTCTTATAATACTATGATCCAGTAGATAATATAACTCAATGTTTTCTTTGAAACTCCTCCAATTTTCACTCCTTGAGTCCTCCCCAAAAATAATTTATAAGAGAGAATGGTAGACCTTATTCAATTTTGGTTTATTCAGGAGAGTGAACTTGTATAGAATGCCCCGTTCTCAATATTTAACATCTGATTCTAAAATTCATACAAAAGAAACTATAGCCCGTACTCTTTCCAATGAAATTGGTCTCACCCCATTTGGATTCTCTATGAAAATGTTATGACTGTTTTACCCAGAACACTGTTTTATGACTAGCTTCAGGACTAGTCAAAAACCCTATCTTCCATAGAGTGTATCTCTAAAACTATAGTGAATAAAGAGCTGAAACATTTACCATGGGTACCTAGATATGTCTTCTCAATGCCATACCAATTTCACCATCTGAATCATTCTAGAAAAAACATTATAACAAATATTGTAAGATGACCTATAAATAACATACCTTAGAAGACATCACCAAAAGACTTCATCCTCCCTTGAAATCTGGCCTTCTTTACTTCAGATTTCCTTTGAAATTTGACTTATGTGTATTTAAAATGAATGTATAATTATATGTATTTATAGCCTTTATGTCACTTCCTTTTAACATTAGGGATGACCTAACACTTTCTTATTTTGTAATTCTTTTCTTTAATTATCTTCAGGGCCCACCTGTACTTCCTTCTTCATTTCACTTTTTCATCTTCAAAAATTCATTTCTCCTCAACCATGAGGATCCACGTGACATTCCACCTACCATCGGAAACAACATGATGTATACTATCCATCCATGGGTGATTTGTATGCATGTGCACTATCCTACATGTCCAAATACCTTCATCATTCTTGCGGTCCAAAACCAATGACTAGGGTTGACATCAATGACAACAACCAATCTTCCAACAATATCTTGTCATGAGGGTTTTAAACAATATGCATTTGAACTCACCAATATTTCCTCTATTTTTCTAATCATTTCAACATCAAACACACAATAAATGAGTGTAATTTAATCATCCTGAGTATTTTTGTAAGTGTTGATATGAAGCTAGTGATCAAATCATATTTAATTTCACACATGCTTTATAGATAATCCTACAAAAGAAATCAAATATGGAGCATTTAAACATGGGTCATATAACATTTTGACAAGCCTTTTTTGTATATCTCATTAGCACTATCACTAACAATGTCTTTATTTTTTTAGGCCCATATATTCCACATGTCAACCCTAATTAGTTCGAGGACATGGAAGGGAAGTCCCATTTCATATCTGCAATGAATTCTAACTTCCCTAGCTAAAAATTCTTCCACCTTAGTCATCCATTGTTTCCTTGAGGTTTTTCCATAGGGATGTTGGAGTAATCCCTTTCTTTCCTCAACAATGAGAACTTTTCTATATTTTTTTAGATTGTAGACTAGTGAGGGATTTTCCTAAAACAAGATTATGGTATCCTTCAAATCTCCCAAATGCCGAATATTTACTCTATATTTTATCCAATCCTTGATCTTTCCTAGGATAAATGGGGCAATCTTCAAAACTCCTTGAAGGAACTATGTCAACTCTTATGCAATGTCATCAGGGCCTCCAAGTGATTTCCCACTTGTGTGGGGTTTCCTAGTTAAATCCAACTCCATTATACTTCATAATTTCATTAATAAAATCAATCCCTTTGTCTCATGCTCAAGTTGGATGGTTTTGCGAAGTAGGTTTCAAGACAACTCCAAAAAATCCCTAGGAACCTTGAAAATTCCACAAGTGAAAATAAGCATCTAAGGGACTAAAGCATAAGAATAATTATATGGATTGCTACATATGTATCCTTATGCCTCACAAATACATCTACTTGCACTCTTGTTTCCACATGTGATGCAACCCCCCTACCCTCCTGGGGATTCCGCAACCTCTCGGTCTTGGATCTTTTTGAAATGATTTCCTATGAACTTGTGGATCTCTGTCGTGTATCTTCCTAGATCTGATGGTCGAGTTGTATTTTAGGTTTCACGACTTCATGAATATTTCACCTACTCCACATGCAACTTCTTCAGACCTCTGTCTCCCATATTTTTTAATACGCTGCCACATATCCTCCTCATAGCCAATGGCTAGGATTCGCTTCACAACTTCAATTATTCCACTTCTCAACACTATAAACACTCTGAACTCAGAATTTATGAAATACTTCACAACCAACCTTCGTGCAACTTTCCCCATATCTGACGGTCTGGAATGATCTTGATCCCTCTCGGACGGATCTTGTTCATTGATTATGGGAAAAATTAAAGGGATTCTACCTTTGAATATTTCTTACTTCTCTCCCTCCTAAATTTTTTTCCTTCTCAAACTTTTTCCTCCTTAGAGTGCTCTCTTCGACACTTAGTCAAAATTCATCCTGTGCACACCTTGCAATAGGTCCTCCTCCACAACTTAGCTTCTCTATAGATGAATTTCGCTATTTCTCCTTAAATTTCAAGTCAAAAGACTCTATCGCACACTCCTTGTGGACAATATGCACTCTTTTCATGCAAAGCTCCAAATTACCTTTCTTGGACTTGCTTCTCCCCAACATTCCGAACTTCTTCAGAATGACTCCTTCGATACCCAACTAAGTATTGATTATGTGCACACCTTGCGACCTAACTCCTTCAGCTTAATCTCTTGAAGGTGACTGTGCACTCCTTACAACAATTCTCAAGGGCTCAATTGGTTCCTCCTGAACAATACGAACTTGATTGAGGTTCCTCCTACACGCACTCTCAAACTATTTTTTTTGAACTTTTGGAGTCACTACGGACTCTGTCAAGCACACCTTGCGGACACTATGCACTCTTTGCACAAATAAAGTTCACGTTATCTCTTCTTAGCTTATGAGTCGAAATAGACCCTGTCAACGCACTCCTTGCGGACACTATGCACACTTGCACTTGCTTGTAGAAGAGAAACAATTGAAACTTATCTAAATCTTCACAGATTCATACACTCAACCATGTAAACACGTTCAGACATAAGAACAAGGAAATAACAGAGAATTGCAAACAAACAAAAATTCTACCATTCATTCATTCAGATAGACACAACAACACCAAACACTTGGGATAATGCTCCTCTATCATATTCATTCAACTATTATATGGATGGGTTCATAAAATGCTTCCCAGTAGCTCTCAACTCTTAGCTACAATGTCAACAACTATCAACAACTAGAATTCCAACAATAATAATAACTTCTACAACTATATCAATAACTTCAACAACCTCTTATGGGAAACAATACAAAGCTTTATACAAGAGGGGATCTTAGAGCCTTTCCCTCCGACTACTCTAGAGTTATCCTATCGAAATAAAAGCATTCAACTACTTAGGATTTATTACAATAAATATTTGTGACAGACAGATAAGATCAAACACACCGAATCTGTACTGCACACAGCTTCATTAAAAGAAAATACATCTTTCAACGCTCTCATGCGATCATCCAGCTCCAAAACATTAAGGATGTTCTTTAATTATAATTGTTTCAAAAGATTTACGTGATATGCCACTTTAAAATTTAAAATTCACTTCAAAATGTGCACCAGGTGCTAAGTTGTCCTCCACTCATGCTTTGTTGGTGGTGCTCCCACATCAACATGCCACCTCTTATAATGCCACATGTACGATATCCAATTGCATAATGGAATATATTCTCAACCAATTGGATTAAGGCATTCCATGGATAAAAAAATATCATTCAACAAACCATGGGGCATGACTTCTTTGATATAATACACACAAGAACAACAATATGATGGAATAGGATCACTATCCAACTCAATTGTATTCATACCAATGGTACATATTTATAGTAAAATGGTTGATGCCACCTCATAGAGAGATTTCTCTAGGTCCTAAAATCATGTATGATGACTAGGCTAGAAAATCTTAACTAACTCATTAGTCATCACTTGAGGATATATTACTAATATCCTAAATGAATAATACAAATATAGTTGAAAACTAGACTTAGTGATTGGTAAGGTAAGCCATAGGCTAACATTCCCCCCCTTAATCACAAGTTCGATCAATAATACCAACAATGAATCATAAACTGGTATCATTTGCAAGTCTCTGTATTGAAACTCCTGAACTGAGCTTCATTGAAGGACTTCCTAAAAAAATTCCAATCTGGATGTTTAATGATTCATTTGATATGAACTTGAAGAGAGATGAGATATGGAAGTGAATAGCTGCAATATTTGAACATTCCATGATTGCTTGACAATTCTATCATTTTGCTAAGTATTTGAGCTAGAAGAATTTGATGTCTTTTGCTAATTTGTGAACATGTAGTATCACCACTCTATTATTAGTGTATCACTGAAGTGCTCTATGAATCTATGGTTTGGGATAACCACTGACCAATTGATACCATGTATTTGATGGTTTTTGTATGACCACTAACCAATTTTGACACTTTTAATTGTCCAACAACATCCCAATGTCTCATGTGTATGATTCAATTGCAATTTATTGAATCATAATTCTTCCAAAGTTTTTCATCTACAAACTGTAGTTTCCCATATGGAAAATTTGATGCCCATTTGAAATATTTGTTGTCAAAACTTTCGGTATGACAATCATCTTTAATTTCATCATTAATTCCCCCCTTTGCCAGCTCAAAGGAGAGACCACAAGTGGTTTCTTAAACCATATTCACTTGAATTTTGAACTTCCCCCCCTTAAGGTACAAAAGAGTTGCATCATTGTACTCCCCCTTTTGGACTCAAGAGAGTACCATACTTACTCCATCTGTGTACAAAACAAAGTGGGCATGTGGAAACAACCACATGTTATCTCATCTTGTGAGGACCATGCTTAAAAGCTATGCCATAAGGGGACCACTTTGATTTATATACCGTTATGTCAGGTACAAAAAATGTTATGTGTTGCAAGATTGGTCTTTACTCGAGATTGAATTCTACGATAAGACGTATATAGTCGCTTGGTTGTTAAAGACCATTTCCAAGGGTCGATCCACTCATAGTGAATCTAAAATCGTATAGGTTTCTTCAGTGTTGAACATCTATCTGGAGAATGGTTATGCTTTCCAAAATGTTGGAAATGATGAAGATCAAAACACTAATTCTCCATGTGACCAACGTGATTGCAATGTTGACTCTTATTATTCTAATGCTCAATCGGAACAATTGAAGTTGAATCTTCTTGAAGGAATCCAACACTTTGGAACTGGATTGATCTGGAATAATCATGAATATGAAAGGAAACTTCCTTGTCATATCCAAGTCCTATTATGTGCTTGTTGTAGACTATTTCTTCCCAATTTCGGATGATGGGATTGGAAAGACTATTCTGAACCTTTTTCTTTGACATATATGAAAGTTGATTTACTCCATGTTGTTGCATCATTGAAATATTTCCTTCATCTTCATGTGCATTTGGAGTTGTCTTACTGAGTTTCCCTTGCATTGATTGTTGATAAAAAAACATCATCATCATCATCATCATAGAGAGGGTTATTTTAAAAAAAACTAGTTACTTTACAAGTAGTTGATTTTTGAGATCCCCAATTTCATCATTTAAGAGTTGGGATTGAGATTGCAATAGATGAATCCTTGTTTGTCTGACTGACAAACATATAATAACATTTTCCAATGTTTCACTAGTCAATATGACCAAACTATTATGAGTTGTTTCTAACGAAGTTTCCAATAAGGAAACCATCTCCATGATTTTAGCCATCACTGTCACACTCGATTGAAGTTTTCTTGAGATTTGTAAAGAAAAGTGTGATCAACATTATTAAATTGTTTTCCAAAGGGAGAAAATGTTAAATGAGAAACCTCACTTCCTACCATGTATGAAGTGGAAAACTAATGGGAAAAGGAAAGGGGGTCCAAAAGGGCCTCTAAGTATCATAAGGATAAAATAGCTTAGTGTGGTCTAAGGATATTCAACAAAAAAAATTTTGACCCAAAAGTTGGCCAACAATTGCATAGGCCTTAAAGATTTTTTCCCTATTGGGGGTGTTTCTCCTCTTGAGGTCCTCCTTAGACTCAGATAGGATTGAAACTTAGTTTTGTTAAAAATGCAAATCTTATGCATTGAAACCTTTCTTCCACTACATTGTGGAAACCTAGTTGAAAAAACCTATATCTCCTAGGTTAGGACAAATTAGCTAAACCATGACACCACTTAGATAAATAAATATCCTACATTAAATCTTGCCATATAAGACGTCAAAAAAATGTTGAATACTTGAGCTAACAACAAAAGGTGGCACGATGATGATGGTAGTGATTAGGATTTGCTAACTAATAGGTGGTAAATTGTTGCATCTTAAATTCATTTATTGCATCATTATTCCACTCTCTTATCCTAGATAATTTATGTTGGGTTAAAACAACATTATATTTTATTAATTTTCAATTTACCTAATAGGTGGTAGGTGGTAGATTGATGTATCTTAAATTCATTTATTCCAACATTATTTCACTCTTTGTACTAGGTAATTTGGTAGATAATTACATCTTAAATTCATTTATTTATTGCAACATTATTCCACTCTCTTGTCCTAGGTAATTTGGTAGATGGTTGCATCTTAAATTCATTTATTGTATCATTATTCCACTCTCTTATCTTAGATAATTTATATTGGATTAAAAGAACGTTATATTTTATTAATTTTCATTTTAACTAATAGATGATACATTGCTGCATCTTAAATTCATTTATTGCACCATTATTTCACTCTATTGTCCTAAATAATTTATATGTTGGGTTAAAATAACATTATATTTTATTAATTTTCAATTTAGAAGGCTATGGCCACATTACTCTAATTTTGATATGGTTATTGATCATGGTCAAAGATCCTTACATGAATTCATATATGTAAGAATTTCTGAAATTTCAATATGCCTATATCTCACATCCCTAGCATCTATACAAATGCCTGCAAACCACCTTTACTCAAAACACTACATATATTGCCAACTTCCACTACAGTACAAGACCCTCTAAGATTAGCACTTCATCCATACCGGCACCACATCTGCGTCATTTTACTCCTATCCAATGCAAAATATGGTACTGATACAAGTCATCATTTAAGTCCTATGAATATAGGCCAGCAAAGGAGCATAAACGTCCAAATCATATATTGACCAGCAACTACAAAATTCTGATAAGTTTAGTACTCAATTTACATGTTTAGTACTCAACCACGGAAGCCTCATCTCAAACTTCAAAAGTCCAAGGAGAATTAAGGATAGAGAACATAGTTTCAAAAAGGCAAAGCAAAGTACAAGGCTTTTCAACATAAGACTAAGAAGTTGTAAGAAAATCATCCTCCACTTGAAAGAAGAGAATAATATCCCCAATGAAGGAGGCAATGTGTGACTAGGGTTACATGGTAAATTGATAAACAGATTGGTAGGTTGCAAACTTGAAATAGCAAATTGGAATCCCAAATTAGGTAAATGATTGTGCAGGTGAATGAACATTGTCTTCAAAAAAACGGATTGGAATTGACAGCAGTATTGCAAGCTTGGGGTAAGATAGTCCAGAAGATTGAAATGGAATCTCTAGATCTGCAGAAAAAAGCTCCATATCTCAGAGAAAGTGAATACTGAAATTCAAAGGTGCCATTAAGAATATGAAATCACAGAAAGAATGATTAGAGATGCTAAATAATACTTCAACTCAAGAGGCGCAATTTTGCAAGTTAGAAGTTGTGATTGAAAATATGAAACAGAAACTGTCAAAAATTTATCCAGAAGAACGTATTGAGTGGAATTGAAGTCCAGATTGAATCTTGGAGTGTCAAGGAAAATATCCTAGAAGCTTATAGTGTCCAGCAGCAAGAACAGAAACCTTGACTTGAAAAATTATGTCAGAAGAAGAAAATGGTCATTGTAAACATTGGTGGAAATGAATACAGCCGCTCCTGAAAAAATTCCTGAGCGTTGAAGTTAAGAATTAATACCTATCTCTGTCAGACTTGATACCATGCAAGAGCTTGAGAAACGGGTTCTCTGCTGATGTTGGATCGCTGATGTTGGATCCAACATGTGAAATGTGAAACCTCGACTCTGCTGATGTTGGATCGCTGACAGAGAAGACTAAAAATTCACGTTGCTAATGAATGCAGCTATTTCAAAGAGAACCCATCAGAAACTCTAGTGAATTAGTACTCATCATGAAATATGTACAGATAAAAGTGACAGTGAAGGATCTTCAT
>ML780955.1:424278-436750 GCA_009831015.1 Picea engelmannii | reverse complement strand
TGAGCTTTATCATGTGTAGGAATATGTGAAGGATTAATTCAAAAGACTTATCGAATACTTCCTCCACCATTTCAAGATGTGAGGAGATAATTCAATCCTAATCCAAGGAGAAGATCATGGAGATTTGGTTGTCATATCTTATCCAAGATATATGAGAGATATGTGTGAGGATTTGAAGGGATTATATTTTGTAATAAAGGGAAATGGGTTGAGAGAAAAGTAGATCTGTAATTATGAGATGTTTATCTCCTTTTCAAAGCTCTTGTGTATAAAAGAGAGTGCCCTCTCTTCATAAGGAGGAGGAGAATCATTATTATGTAGATTAGAGGAGAATTATTATGATGTAAGATAGGTTCTTTAAGAGAATTGTTATGATGCAGATTGGATTCATGAAGAGACTCTTTTTGTAAACCTACTTGTTGAAGATTAATGCAAATTTGAATTCAGTGATTTTGTCTCTCGTAGAACTTAGCATCTGGTGATCTAAAGATTCCATGTTGGCATGGGTAAGGGCCACCGATCCAGCTTGGTAAGCTTATTGTAAATTGTTAGTGTAGATTTTCATTTCATGTACCTGTTATTTTGATTTCATGTTATTTTGTTTGATTTCACTATTTGAATATGTTGCAAAGTGTGGTAATGCAAGAACGGTTGGATCTCTGTATTTCACCATACATGAGATTTAATGGAGCATCCCACTTGTTAGTTTAGTTTCTCCAGGAGATAGAATGAAAGTTCATATTTTCTTTTCATAAGCCATCCATGAACAGTTCCATCACCTGAGCAAGAGCTTTTGTTTGTTTATGAGTTTTTCTTTCCAGCTTTCGAGTTGTGTGAAGATTGTTATTTTTAAGTGTGTTGGTTTCTAAATGGTTTTCTTATATAATCTATACTAAACAAACATAGGAATCTATATATTATCGACACATATAGTGCATCAAATCTACTGAATATGAATCCCGGTTGATAATTTATGTTTGGTAATATATTATGCAAATAATTGCACCAACATTTTGGCCCCACTGCAGTAAAAAAAAATGCTTAAAACTTAAAAATCAAAACAACAAAAACGAATAAAATTGCAAATGGACATTCTCTAATTTCTGAAAACAATGTTCTTGACATTAATTTGTTTTTCTTAAGTCACTTCAAGAAGCAATCAACAATGGAATAAGTGTGCATCGACAACAGGTAAAACACATTTTTTTTATCTCATTAATTTGCCGCATTCATACTTAATCTCGCATTTTCTTCTTTACGATGATCTCACAAATTTGATTGCAGGATTAGTACTAAGTTTGATTGTAGGCATGAATACACTCTCATTCCATGATACAATGATTCTCAAGAATTGCAAAACTCTTCAAAAAAACATGCATTATTAAAATCTTGAAGGAGCTAAATTTTTCATCGCACATGTCATAACATTTGCCGCTCCACCGCCATATTTAATAAAACTAATTACACCATGAAATGATCATTTACCTTTCTCCTTCCAAGCTTATCAATCATCCATGCCTTCAAGTCCACTTTCCATTTCCTTCTCCTTCATGACTTCGCACGCACTTATCTTTCTGAGTCGCATACATCTCTTTATCTTTTTCAATTCATTTTTCCTTGTCAATAAGCCTATCCATCTCCCTTTCCATGACTACATTGCCTTGCCATAAACACTATTTCTACTGAGATATTTTCATTTATAGTCCTACCAATATTTTTACAAAACTCACGTTGACTGATGTGGGATTTCTTAAGGCCCACCTTTCAACAAGTCTTGCCCCATCGACCTCAACACCTTATCTGGTATATAGACTAGAGTCCATTTGAGTACCTAGAAGCTTGCATACCTTAATGGAAATTTCTCTTGCTGACAATCATGGGAATACATCAATGTCCCTTGATCGTCAGATCTTGCAAGTGGCTCGACATCAGCTCATTCATTCACACTTCGCACGATGTACTCAGGTACCTTGGCACTCATTGACATCAACGATGAGTTTCCTTGCATTGGTTAATGATATTGATCAATGGTCGATAATCCAATGACTTCTCTTCATACTTGACATCGACACATTCATTTGCATGACTAGGATTGTACCATCGGGTTTCACAGCGGGTGAAGACTATACACTTTTCCATGAATCCTTAGCAGTTACAATAGCATGACTTCAGCTATATGAGAGTACTACAGTTCCACTTCCTTACTTCCTCTTTTCCATGATTCATCAACAGCAGTTTAGATTCCTCCACTTCACATTCTTTGATCCAACAGTTGCAGCTACAACAACAGTCTCCTTTCACATGATCCTGCAGCATTGACATCTTCCATGCTCCAACAACCACATCAGTCATATTCCTATTGCATAGTTCATCAACATTTTGGGTAAGTGGAGGTATGTTGTTTTATAATCTTTAATCATGCAATTCCTTACATGCTAGAGTGAAATATGAACTTCTTTGCTTCAAATTTCCTCTGAAATTTGACTTGTGCGTATTTAAAATGAATGTATAATGATATGTATTTATAACCTTTATGCCACTTCTAAGTATGACCTGACACTTTCTTATTTTGTAATTCTTTTCTTTAATTATCTTCAGGGACGACCTGTACTTTGTTCTTCAATTCACTTTGTCATCTTCAAAAATTCATTTCTCCTCAACCATGAGGGTCCATGTGATGTGCCACCTACCACCAAAAACAACATGATGTATACTAACCATCCATGGGTGTTGTGTGCATGTGCACTGTCCTTCATGTCCAAATACCTTCATCAATCTTGTGGTCCAAAAACAATGACTAGGGTTGACATCAATGACAACAACCAATCTTCCAACAATATCCCCCTTTGTCATTGATGGAAACACTCATGCTCCCCCTGTCATCATCATCCCAATTTCTCTCCCCCTTTGACATCAATAGAAAAGGGTAGGGTTTCTCCCCCTCAGTTTAATTCCAAAAGGTAAATCTCTTCTTTGGGGTTGCTCCCCCTGAACATATAGCACTTAATAACACTTCATTTTTATATTATATTTCTTCCTTGGAGATTTTTCGTGGATTTAGGATGTATATGTTACATGGTCTTATTGTTGCAGTTGCAACCAATCTTCTTGAACCTTCTTCTTTGATTTTTCATCTTTGTGAGTCAAATGTGGGAGTATATCATTGATCACACATTTTACTAACACTTAGTAGATTATGCTTCAAGTCTTCAACCAATAGGACATTATTTTCTTTTACATTTTTTCTTCCAAGCTCGACTATACCTTTTCCAATTATTTTGGCAAATGAGTCATCTCCAAATGCAACATTTCCACCCTTTCTCTTTAAGCCGATGGATTTGTCTTGATCCCCATTCATGTGTGAAGAACATCCACTATCTATGTACCATTCATATTCTTCTTTACATTCTTCAGGGGTCAATGTTATTCGACAATCTTCATTGTTTGGAGTCTCTTTCCTTCTCCATACTGTGGTTGGCACAGGGACATCTTCATTCATATATCTGCAATATCGTGCTTTGTGACCAAGATAATTACATTTGTAGCATACAATATTTTTGTCCATCAATGGGGAAAATGAATTATAAATTATGTTGACAAATCCATGATTATTTCCATATCTTATATTTACACCATTAATGTTTATTGCATAGTTGTTATTTCATTGATTCTACAATTATTTGCTTATGTCCAAAATTTTCGCAAGTATAACAATAACCAAGAAAGAAATTTTGATACCTGGGAGTAGGTGACCTTCTTTGTGATGTAGTCAATATGGATTCATGATCTACTCTTATGTAGTTTCCTTCATATTGATTGAAGTTTCTTTGATTCCTGAATGTAGGAGGTCTTCATGGATATTCAACTCTTTTGTAATCATTCCTTCCTTTTGGTATTTTGGTCCACTTCTCATCAACTGTTTGTGTAGCTCTTTCTTAAACCTTCTTGTTGGTATTGACATCTTCTTTGTATGAAATTTCACCCATGCATCCAATATCTGTTAAGTATTTTGGAACTTGAGAGTTTCTTAAGATATTCCTCAATGAGACAACTTCTTGTCCAAGTTTCTCACAATCTTCTTATTTCTTCATCATTTGAACATTCCTTATTTCTCCTATTCTTCTTGCTTCTTTGAGTAGAGTTTTCAAGGAAATGGTTTCTTCTCTTAGTTTCTCAAATTCTTCTAATTGTTTCTTCAAGCTTACAATTGTCTTTTCAAAACTACCCAATTCACTTCTTAGTTTTATATGCATGTCTTTGAGCTTGCTATTTTCAATCTCAACATGCTTCATTTTTTTAAGATTCACATCTTCTTTTTGAATCATTTCTTCTTCATGATTTTCTTCTTCTTCATTAGAATTTTCTTCTTTAGTGTCATCTCTTTCAATCCTTGGATGAGGACATTCAAATTCAACATGTCCTACTCCTTCACAATTAGAGAAAAAGAATTGACCTCTATTTGCTTCTTTGAAATATGAGATGTTGTAATTTGCTTCAACTTCTTCTTCTTCTTCTTCTTCTGCTTCTTACCTTGCATAAAGGTCTTGTATCTTGTTCCAAATCTCTTTTGATGATTCACATTATCCCACCTTGTATTTCACTGAATCTATCAATACATCCAAGATGGTATCTATT
The DNA here is from genome assembly GCA_009831015.1 of Picea engelmannii. Classification (NCBI taxonomy): domain Eukaryota; kingdom Viridiplantae; phylum Streptophyta; class Pinopsida; order Pinales; family Pinaceae; genus Picea; species Picea engelmannii. Next base: position 432,115 of record ML780955.1, on the reverse strand, counting down.
GTTAATTTGTTGTTCATTTTTGATTCCTTCTGAGTTCCAGTCTTTGGTTTCTTCAAAGCATTGTATCTTGAACCAAATGAGAACCAAACATATTCCCCAAGATATTTCAAGTAAGTTTCCATTAGATTACTCCAGTATTCAAAATTGCTTCTATCAAATGGTGGAATCCCATTTGGAATGTTGTCTTCCATTTCTTCTTAGGATCTTCCTTCTAGTGTTTAAACTGTACTAAAGGTAACCCGTTCTGATACCAATTGTTGATACTGGGAGGGGGGTGAATTAGTATCAAGTACAATTTAAAAACTTTTTCAAATTATACTAGAACCATTCAATTATATCCAATGAGAAATGAACAATAGTATAATATTTACACCAATACACCATGCACAATATATGAGAAATAATCAATAGTTATTGTTCAAGGAAAGTAATGAATTCCAAAGGTAGATCCAACTTCCAAATATAAAGGGACAGATAAACCTCCAAAAAGAAGATACAATCCTCCAATATCAAGAGAGGGTTTGCCTCTCCATCTTTTCCCCTTCCTTCCACCCAAGAATATATGAGAGATAATAAAACTTTACATGAAATCATCACCATCAACTAACCATCACATAGAACCAGATAATGCTTCCTAAGACTTCTTCAACTTCTACAATTATTCACTTCTTAGAATACTCTGATCCTATAGATAATATAACTCAATTTTTTCTCTGAAACCCCTCCAATTTTCACTCCTTTGATCCTCCCCGAAAATAATTTATACAGAGAATGATAGGCCTTATTCAATTTTGGTTTATTCAGTAGTGTGAACCTGTACATAATGCCTCGCGCTCAATATTTAACATCTGATTCTAAAATTTGCACACAAGAAACTACAGAAGATACGATTTCCAATGAAATTGGTCTCACTTCATTTGGATTCTCTATGAAGAAGTTATGATTGTTTTACCCATAACACTTGTTTATGACTAGCTTCACGACTAGTAAAAAACCCTATCTTCCACATAGTGTATCTCCAAAAGTATAGTGAATAAAGAGTTGGAATTTTTACCACAGGTACCTAGATATATATTCTCAATACCATACCAATTTCACCATCTAAATCGTTCTAGAAAAACATTATAGAAAAAATGGTAAGATGACCTGTAAATAACATACCTTAGAACACATCACCAAAAGACTTCATCCTCCCTTGAAATCAAGCCTTCTTTGCTTCAGATTTCCTTTGAAATTCAACTTCTGTGTATTTAAAATGAATGTATAATTATATGTATTTATACCCTTTATGTCACTTCCTTTTAACATTAGGTCCGACCTGACAGTTTCTTATTTTGTAATTCTTTTCTTTAATTATATTCAGGGCCGACCTGTACTTCCTTCTTCAATTCACTTTGTCATCTTCAAAAATTCATTTCTTGTCAACCATGAGGATCCACGTGACGTTACACCTACCACAAGAATCAAAATGATGTATACTATCCATCCATGGGTTTTGTGTATGCATGTGCACTTTCCTTCATGTCCAAATACCTTCATCAATCTTGTGGTTCAAAACCAATGACTAGGGTTGACATCAATGACAACAACCAATATTCCAACAATATCCCCCTGTGTCATTGATGGAAACACCCATTCTCCCCATGTCATCATGATCCCAAGTTCTCTCCCCCTTTGACATCAAGGGAAAAGGGTAGGGCTTCTCTCCCTGAGTTTAATGGCAAAAGGTAACTCTCTTCTTTTGGGTTGCTCCCCCTGAACATATAGCACTTAATAACACTTCATTTTTATGGTCTCTTTCTTCCTTGGAGTTTTTTTGTTGATTTAGGATGTATAATGTTACTTAGTCTTATTGTTGCAGTTGCAACCAATCTTCCTGAACCTTCTTCTTTGATTTTGCATCTTTGTGAGTCAAATCTGAGAGTATATCCTTGATCACACATTTTACTAACACTGAGTAGATTATGCTTCAATTCTTCAACCAATAGGACATTCTTTGCTTTTAATTTTTTTCTTCCAAGATCTGCTACACCTTTTCCATTTATTTTGGCAGATGAGTCATCTCCAAATGCAACATTGCCACCCTTTCTCTTCAAGTTGATGAATTTGTCTTGATCCCCAGTCCTGTGTGAAGAACATTCGTTGTCTATGTACCATTCATCTTCTTCTTTACATTCTTTAGTCGTCAATGTTATTCAACAATATTCATTGTTTCGACTCTCTTTCCTTCTCCATACTGTGGTTGGCATAGGGACATCCTCATTCATATCTCTACAATCTCGTCCTTTGTGACCAACATAATTACATTTGTAGCATACAATATTTTTGTCCATCAATGGGGAAAATGAATTATAACTTATGTTGACAAATCGACGATTATTTCCATATCTTCTATTTACACTACTCATGTTTCTTGCATAGTTTTTCCTTTCATTGATTCTGCAATTAATTTTCTTATGTCCAAATTTTTTGCAAGTATAACAATGACCAAGAAAGAAATTTTGATACCTAGGAGTAAGTTACCTTCTTCGTGATGTAGTCCATATGGGTTCATGATCTACTCTTCTGTAGTTTCCTTCATACTAATTGAAGTTTCTTTGATTCCTAAAGGTAGGAGGTCTTCTTGAATATTCATCTCTTTTGTAATCATTCCTTCTTTCTGGTATCCTGGCCCACTTCTCATCAACTATTTGTGTAGCTCTTTCTTAAACCTTCTTGTTGGTATTTCCATCTTCTTTGTATGAAGTTTCACCCTTGCATCCAATATGTGTTAAGTATTTTGGAACTTGAGAGCTTCTTAAGCTCTTCCTCAATGAGACAACTTCTTGTTCAAGTTTCTCACAATCTTCTTCTTTCTTCATCATTTGGACATTCCTTACTTATCCTTTTCTTATTGCTTCATCGAGTAGAGTTTTCAAGGAAATGATTTCTTCTCTTAGTTTCTCAAAGCCTTCTAATTGTTTCGTCAAGCTTACAACTGTCTTTTCAAAACTACCTGATTCATTTCTTATTTTTCTATGCATGTCTTTGAGCTTGCTATTTTCAATCTCAACATGCTTCATCTTTTTAATATTCTCATCTTCTTATTGAATAATTTTTGTTCCTGATTTTATTCTTCTTCATTGGACTTTTCTTCTTCATTGTCATCTCTTCCAATCCTTGGATGAGGACATTCAAATTCAACTTGCCCTACTCCTTCACAATTAAATCAAAAGAATTGACCTCTATTTGCTTATTTGAAATATGATATGTTGTAATTTGATTCAACTTCTTCTTATTCTTCTTTTGCTTCTTCCCTTGCATAAAGGTCTTGTAGCTTGTCCCAAATCCCTTTTGTTGATGCACATGATCCCACCTTGGATTTCACTGAATCTGTCAATCCATACAGGATGGTATCTATTACCAATTTGTTGTTCCTTTGGTTTCTTCAAAGCATTGTATCCTAAAGCAACTGAGAACCAAAAATCTGCCCCAAGATCTTTCAAGTAAGTTTCCATTCTATTACTCCAATATTAAAAATTTCTTCCATCAAATGGTGGGATCCCATTTGGAATGTTGTCTTCCATTTCTACTTAGGATCTTCCTTCCATTGGTTAAACTGTATTGAAGGTAACCCGCTATGATATCAATTGTTGATACTAAGAGGGGGGTGAATCAGTATCAAGTACAATTTAAAAACTTTTTTAACTTATACTTAAGCCATTCAATTATATCCAATGAGCAATGAACAATAGTATAAGAGCTACACCAATACACCACAATACACCATGCACAATATATGAGAAATAATTAATAATTATTGTTCAAGGGACGTAATGACTTCCAAAGGTAGCTCCAACTTCCAAATATAAACCTCCAAAAGGAAGATACAATCCTCTTATACAAGGAGAGGTTTTACCTCTCCATCTTTGTCCATTCTTTCCATTCAAGAATATATGAGAGATAATAAAACTTTACATTAAATCATCGCCATCAACTAACCATCACATAGAACCAAATAATGCTTCCTGAGACTTCTTCAACTTATGTAATTATTCACTTTTTAGAATACTATGATCCAGTAGATAATATAACTCAATGTTTTCTCTAAAACTCCTCAATTTTCACGCCTTGAGTCCTCCCCAAAAAGAAGTTATAGAGAGAATGGTAGACCTTATTCAATTATGGTTTATTAAGGAGAGAGAACTTGTACAGAATGCCTTGTGCTCAATATTTAACATCTAATTTTGAAATTTGCACAAAAGAAACTACAGCCCGTACTCTTTCCAATGAAATCGGTCTCACTTCATTTGGATTCTCTATGAAAACGTTATGATTGTTTTACCTGAAACAATTTTTTATGACTACCTTCAGGACTAGTCAAAAACCCTATCTTCCATAGAGTGTATCTCCAAAACTATAGTGAATAAAGAGCTGAAACTTTTACCACAAGTACCTATATATGTCTTCTCAATACCATACCAATTTCACCATTTGAATCGTTCTAGAAAAAACGTTATAGAAAATAGTATAAGATGACTTGTAAATAACATACCTTAGAACACATCACCAAAAGAATTCATCCTCCCTTGAAATCTGGCCTTCTTTACTTCAGATTTCCTCTAAAATTTGACTTATGTGTATTTAAAATGAATGTATAATGATATGTATTTATACCCTTTATGTCACTTCCTTTTAACATTAGGGATGACCTGACACTTTCTTATTTTGTAATTCTTTTCTTTAATTATCTTCAGGGCCCACCTATACTTCCTTCTTCAATTCACTTTTTCATCTTAAAAAACTCATTTCTCCTCAACCATGAGGATCCACGTGACGTGCCACCTACCACCAGAAACAACATGATGTATACTATCCATCCATGGGTGTTGTGTATTCATGTGTACTGTCCTTCATGTCCAAATACCTTCATCAATATTTCGGTCCAAAACCAATGACTAGGGTTGACATCAATGACAACAATCAATCTTCCAACAATATCTTGTCCTGAGGGTTTTAAACAATATGCATTTTAACTCACCAATATTTCCTCTACTATTCTAACCAATTCAATATCAAACACACAATAAATGAGTGCAATTTAATCACCCTAAGTATTTTTCTAAGTGTTGATATGAAGCTAGTGATCAAATCATATTTAATTTCACACATGCTTTATAGCTAATCCTACAAAAAAAATCAAATATGGAGGATTTAAACATGGGTCATGTAACATTTTGACAAACCTTTTTTGTATATCTCATTAGGACTATCACTAACAAAGTCTTGATTTTCTTAGGCCCGTATATTCCACATGCCAAGCCTAATTGGTTTGAGGACATGGAAGGGTAGTCCCTTTTCATATCTGCAATGACTTCTAACTTCCCTAACTACAAATTCTTCCACCTTAGTCATCCAATTTTTCCTTGAGGTTTTTCCGTAGGCATGTTGGAGTAAACCCTTTCTTTCCTCAACAATGATAACTTTTCTATATTTTTTTTAGATTGTAGATTAGTGAGGGATTTTCCTAAAACAAGATTATGGTATCCTTCACATCTCCCAAACGCATAATATTTACTCCATATTTTATCCAAGCCTTGATCTTTCCTAGGATAAATGGGGCAATCTCCAAAACTCCTTGAAGGAACTATGTCAACTCTTATTCAATGTCATCAGGGCCTCCATGTCATTTCCCACTCATGTGGGGTTTCCTAATTAAACCCAAGTCCATTATACTTCATAATTTCATTAATAAAATCAATCCCTTTTTCTCAGTCTCAATTTGGGTGGTTTTGCGAAGTAGGTTTCAAGACAACTCCAAAAAATCCCTAGGAACCTTGAAAATTCCACAAGTGAAAATAAGCATCTAAGGGACTAAAGCATAAGAATAATTATATGGATTGCTACATATGTATCCCTATGCCTCACAAAGACATCCACTTGCACTCTTGTTTCCACATGTGATGCAGCCCCCCTACCCTCCTGGGGATCCTACAACCTCTCGGTCTTAGATCTTTCTGAAATTCTTTCCTCTGAATTCGCGGATCTTTGTCGCGTATCCTCCTAGATCTGAAGGTCCAGTTGTACTTTGGGTTTCATGACTTCGTTAATATTTCAACTACTCCACACGCAACTTCTTCAGACCTCTATCTCCCATATTTTCTAATCCGCTGCCATGTATCCTCCTCGTAGCCAATGGCTAGGATTCGCTTTGCAACTTCAATTATCCCGCTTCTCAACACTACAAACACTCTGAACTCAGAAATTCTGAAATACTTCACGACCAACCTTCGTGCAACTTTCCCCAGATATGACAGTCTGGAATGATATTGATCCTCTCCTGGACGGATCTTGCTCATTGATTAGGGGAAACCTTAAAGGGCTTCTACCTTTGAATATTTCTCACTACTCTCCCTCCTGAACTTTGATCTTTCTCAAAATTTTGCCTCCGTAGAGTGTTCTCTTTGAAACTTAGTCGAAATTCATCTTGTGCACACCTTGCAATAGGTCCTCCTCTGCAACTTAGCTTCTCTATAGATGAATTTCGTTATTTCTCCTTAAATTTTGAGTCAAAAGACTCTGCCGCACACTACTTGCAGACAATATGCACTATTTTCATGCAAATATCCAAGTTACCTTTCCTGGACTTGCTTCTCCCCAACACTCTGAACTTCTTCAGAATGACTCCTTCGATACCCAGCTAAGTATCGATTATGCGCACACCTTGCGACCAACCTCCTTCAGCTTAATCTCTTGAAGGTGGCTATGCACTCCTTGCAACAGTTCTCAAGGGCTCAATTGGTTCCTCTTGAACAATATGAACTTGAGTGAGGTTCCTCCTACACGCACTCTCAAACTATCTTTGTTGAAATTTTGGAGTCACTACGGATGTTGTCACACACACCTTGCGGGCATTATGCACTCTTTTCACAAATAAAGTTCATGTTATCTCTTCTGAGCTTATGATTCTAAATAGACCCTGTTAACGCACTCCTTACGGACACTATGCACACTTTCACTTGGTCATAGAACAGAAGCAATTAAAACTTATCTAAATCTTCACAGATTCATACATTCAACCATGTAAACACGTTTAGACATAAGAACAAGGAAATAACAGAGAATTGCAAATAAACAAAAAGTCTATCATTCATTCATTCAGATAGACACAACAACACCAGACATTTGGGACAATTCTCCCTTGTTATATTCATTCAATTGTTATATATGGGTTCATAAAATGCTTCCCAGTAGATCTCAATTCTTAGCTACAATGTCAACAACTATCAACAACTAGAATTCCAACAATAATAATAACTTCAACAACTATATCAATAACTTCAACAACTATATCAATAACTTCAATAGCCTCTTCTGGGAAACAATACAAAGATTTATACAAGAGGGGCTCTTCGAGCCTTTCCCTCCAACTACTCTAGAGTTATCCTATCGAAATAAAAGCATTCAACTACATAGGATTTATTACAATAAATATTTGTGACAGACAAATAAGATCAAACACATCGAATCTATATTGCACGCAACTTCATTAAAATAAAATACATATTTCAACGATCTCATGCGATCATCCAGCTCCAAAACATTAAGGATGTTCTTTAATTATAATCGTTTAAAAATATTTACGTGATATGCCACTTTAAAATTTAAAATTCACTTCAAAATGTGCACTAGGCGCTAAGTTTTTCTCCACTCACGCTTTGTCGGTGATTCTCCTCCATCAACATACCACCTCCTCTAATGTCACATGTATGGTATCCAATTGCAAAATGGGATATCTTCTCAACCAATTGGATTAAGGCATTCCATGGCTAAAAATTATCATTCAACAAACCATGGG
>ML780955.1:379438-419336 GCA_009831015.1 Picea engelmannii | reverse complement strand
CCTTTGGATTTGAACTTGTAGTCTCTTAAGAAGAAACAAGTGTTATTAATCATTAGACCACTCAATAAACACTCCATGGATAAGAAATTTATGATTAACTTGATCTTTCACAATAAACAATTTACTACAATTTATTGCATAATGTCTTCTCACTTCAAACCACTTATTTGTTATTAAAATTGCCATGCACAATTCACAAGCTTAGATTGGTCAAACTAAATAGCTTAATTTATAAATGGAAAATCCAAAAATATTTCATTAAGTAGATATTTTATAATAAATAATAAGTAAATTGAGTAATTTCACCTTGATGAAATCTATAATAAAATAAATGCTTAATAACAATGTTATTAGACATTTTTAAATTTAGTTATCAATATGTATTTAACTGCAAAGTAATTAGACACTCCTAAACTTTGCAATAATTGTATCTCTACACAATTGACTTAAACTTCTCCAAAATAGTTAAGATTAAGGATAAATAATATGCAAAAGCAATTAATGCTCTATAAGTTTGGATATATACCATTATATTTGAAATATTTTCATATCGATGATATATGTCTCAACATATACAACATTAATTTTGTTAGGGATCTAACCTCTGTGACCCCTCATATATCTCTGTGTAATAAAGGCAAATATTAATAAGACCTAGCAATAAGGAAGAATAAGTCAAATGTAAGAAGACCTAATAGAAGCTTCCACTTCTAGAAGGATCTTCCTCTTGATTGTTCTTTTGGATAGACATGTTTAGTATAAATATGAGTAGAGGGTATGATAAGTTTTGTCTTGAATATTACTGTAAGAGAGCTCTTCTCTGCTGGAGGTTTCCCCCTCGAAGAGGCAAGTGAACATTGTTATCATTAATCAAGGTGCTCTTTCTAGTGTTATTTGGGTATTATTCTAGTATTGCTCTCGTTATATCATTGTTGTTTTGCCATTTCTATGCTAAAATATTTATGTTCTGCATACTCTTTTATATCTGGAATACTACAAGTGGTATCATAGCACTTTCCTTGGAAACAAATTGTGGGTTAATTTTTTTTCAGGGTAGAGACTTATTACGACGTCTTAAAGCTACAAAGATCTTTCGTAACGCGCATAAACCTGCGATCAGGGAGTCATACATGCAGGAAATATAAGTGGTACTCAAGCGTGCATTTGTTGGCCACCCTTGTAACGCATGTTGGTACCCCTTCGAGTTGTAGTGCATCAAACAACACCTGTATACAGATCGGCCTATATCCCCCGAATTCCTCCATAGATAAACCGATTGATCGTCTAACTGTTATAGTGCCATCGAGAACAACACTCGAGAAGATACTCTCTAGTACCTGGATAGTCGGGTAGTACGGCTAAGGGCATGGTCTAGCCTCCTTAGTTGGTGCCCTGAGATATTGGATCGAGTATTATTGTTGGACCCTGAACGTATATTAGAGAGCTACAACACAGGGAAAACCATTGTCTGTAGAACCCTTGAATACCTTAACCCTTGGGATGGAAACAAAAATAGAACATACATGATCTATTGTCGCGCAACTGTGCCTCCTACATTCGGGTCGCAAAATTACTACACATTTCTTCTTGTTAAGAATTTGGGCTTTTCAACACTACAATATTCTTCATATCGGAGTATAACTCCACAGGAGTTAAAAAAAATTTAGATCCTATTGGCACCATTATTTGAGCCATATCCCATTGGATGAACCTCTCTTCGCCCTTATCGTAGTCATACTTATCATTTTTCAACAAAAAAAAAATTCTCGTGGACCCAACCCCCTTCCAACACCCTTATTTGGGCCTTACCCCATTGGATTCCCCTTGTCGCCTTGATCGTCATGATACACTTCACCCATAACCCATTTTCTTTGTGGTCCCACCTGTCCTTTTTTGTTTTCCCTCTTCATCATGGCCCACACCCGTAGCCAAGACTTGGAAGCTTGCTTCAATTCCTTGTATTCTAATTTCACAGAGACCCAACAAGAAGTGAGGCAACTCAGTGCCAATTTTTCCACCATCAATAAAAGCATGCATTCCTCCATCGACGCCAAAATGGAAACCATGAAACAGGACCTTGCTACCCAGCTTGAATCCTTCAATACCCATCTCGCATCCTTCACTATGATGATCTGCACCAAGTTTCATATCCCTGCAGATCTTCCCTCCTCTAACCCACCTTTGCAATCCGAAGGTGAAACTTCCTCTAATTCCCATAATTTTCATCCCCATCACTTTCAACGTGACCTACACCTTCTGTGTGTGGATGTGACCAAATTTGATGGCTCGGATCCCACTCGTCGGGTAACTCAAATGGAACATTATTTCTCTTTGTATGGCATTACCGATGAGTTGGAAAAACTCGAGTATGGTGTTCTCCATCTAGATAAACAACGTTAGCAATGGTGGAAATGGAGAAAAAAATCCCACCAAGGGTATGTGGCTTGGACACAATTTGTGGCAGAGCTTTATGAACGCTTTGACATTGACACCAACCATTTAGGCCATTTGAAAAAGTTCAAACAATCTAGCATAGTGGAAGACTTTATAACTGCTTTTGAGCGATTGGATTTACGTACAAAGGGCATTTCTGATGTTTTTTTCTGAGAATGTTTTATCAATGGCCTCAAGGATGAGATTCGTGCCCATGTCCTCATGGCTTAGCCTAAGAGTTGGGTGGATGCTACTAAAAGAGATAAGGAATCACAACAGGTTGTCTCTTATCAAACCCGAAAACCCTCCTTCATTCCTCGCTCTAAAACAGTCACTCCCACTCCTCCTTCTACTCCACTAAAGATCCATAAATTGACCAGGGAAGAAATGGTTGAACACCAACTCAAAGGCCTTTGTTATAATTGTTATGACAAATATTTTCCTGGGCACAAGTGTAAGGAACAAAATATTTTTATGGCCATCTCGGAGGATGTTTTAGAAGACGATGTTGAGGCCCCCCTTGTGGACGAGTCACATGAACCTACTGACATGACCCCACCCTCCGACCCTCCCGAAGTCGAACCGGTCATTTCCCTGAATGCTCTCACTGGGTTTTCTACTCCCCAAACCATCAATATAATTGGTTGCATTAAGCATCAGAAGTTCATCATTCTTGTTGATAGTGGAAACACTCATAATTTTATTCATCGCCACATTTCCCAAGAAACTAACGTCAATAATTTTCAAATCATGATTGCCAATGGTGGGTCCATGAATAGTGGGGAGCGTTGTGAAAATGTGTGTCTCCAAATTGGTCAGTACCACATGAAATATCATATGTTTTCTATTGACATTGGAGGTTGTGACATTGTGTTGGGTGCAGAATGGCTAAGGACTTTAGGTCCTATTCTCATGGATTTTAAGGAATTAACCATGCAATTCCACCAGGAGGGCCAAAAATATCAGTTCCAAGGCATCATTGTCGGTTCCCCATAGATCATAAGTTCCCATCGCATGGAAAATCTCCTCAAAAAAGGTCATTCTAGCATTATTTCACAACTCCATGCCATTCAAGACACTGTGACAGCCTGTGTGCCGCAAGACCTCCAATCCATCCTCTCTAAAAATCAAGTTGTTTTTTCCACCCCTGGGGACTTCCTCCTTCCCATGGTGTTCATGATCATTCCATTCCCCTTGTCCTCGACATCCTTCCTCCCAATATCCGTCCCTATCGTCATCCCTTTTCCCAGAAAAATAAAATTGAGAAAATTGTTCAAGAATTGCTCACCGCAAGTGTTATCCTTCCTAGTATGAGCCCCTACTCTTCTTCTGTGGTCATGGTCCTTAAGAAAGAATATTATTGGTGCTTGTTTCCAGAGTTTCGCGCCCTAAAAAAACTCACCATTAAAGAAAATTTTCCTAAACCTGTTATTGATGACCTCTTGGATGAATTGAGTGGTGCCCAGTTCTTTACTAAACTTAATATTCGTTCTGGCTACCACCAGATATGTATGAATGAATTCAACATTCCTAAGACTACATTTCGAACTCATGAGGGCCACTATGAGTTTTTTTCCATGACCTTTGGCTTATGTAATTATCCCTCCACTTTCCAAAGCCTCATGAATCATGTCTTCTGCCATTTTCTCTGTCATTTTGTCTTAGTTTTCTTTGATGATATCCTCATCTATAGTAAAACTTGGGCAACCCATCTTTCTCATGCGGATCGATTTCTACATATACACTCTCAGCACCAACTTTTCCTCAAACAATCTAAATGTGCTTTTGGAGGTTCAGACTGTGGCATTAACTTGGTAGATTTTTTGATGAGCGTAGATCTTTATGTCATGATATTATGATCTTATGACATAGTGATTGGTATGGACTGGCTAGAATCACATGATGTGATACTTAAATGTAAGACAAAATGGTTAAGTTTGACAGATGAGTTGGGACAGAGTAGAGTGACTGTAGGAAGAAACCAAGGGGTGTCCTTGAGATTTATTTATTCCCTACAACTACATAAGAGTATGCGCTAAACAGAAAGGGCAAGGCGGAAGGATCATAAAACCTTCCTGTAGTGAAAGAGTTTGCAGATGTGTTTCCAAAAGAGTTACCAAGTTTACCGCTCAAAAGATAGTTGGAGTTTACAATAGACTTGAATACTAGAACTGAACTAATAACAAGAATGCCATATCGGATGTCAACACCTAGATTGAAGGAGTTGAAATTGTAATTGAAGGAATTTTTGGACTTGGGACCTATACATTCAAGTGTGTCACCTTGGGGTGCACCAATTATTTTCATGAGAAAGAAGGATGGATTGTGGAGACTTTGTATTGACTATCGTCAATTGAACAAAGCGAGGATTAAGAACCAGTATTTGTTTCCCAGAATAGATGATTTTTTTGACTATATGAAGGGAGTGATGATATTTTCGAAGATTGATTTGATATCAAGATATCACCAATTACAAATTAAGGAAGAAGATATCCCTCAGATCGCATTTAAGACAAGATTCAGACACTATGATTTTACAGTTTTACCGTCCAGATTGATGAATTCCCCAAGGGTATTCATGAGTTTGATGAATGGGGTGTTCTGAGAATACTTAGAAAGGTTTTTCCAAGTATTTATTGATGACATATTGATTTATTCTAAGACAAAATAAGAGAATGATGAACACTTGAGATTGGTTCTACAGTGTCTATGAGAAAAACAATTGTACGAGAAGCTATCAAAATGTTCTTTCTACCAATCTAAGATTCATAACTTGGGACATATCATATCTGGTGAAGGTATCATTATGGATCCAGTGAAATTTGAGGCTATTATGGAATGGCCAACACTGACAAACGTACAAGAAGTACGTAGATTTATGGGATTAGCATAATATTACTGACGATTCATTGAAGGTTTTTCGAAGATAACAAATCCGATCACGAAATTGCAAAAGAAAAAAAAAAAGAAGTTTGTTTGGACAGAGAAATGCACAGAAGAATTTCAAAAGATTAAAGAGTTATTGACGAAAGCACCAATACTGAAATTCCCTGACATGGACAATGAATTATTGGTATGCACGAAGGCATCCAAGGGAGGGTTAGGTGGAGTTTTGATGCATGAGGTCGAGTGATCGCTTACATTTCAAGGAAGTTGAGAAAGCATGAAGAGAACTACAACACATGACTTGGATTTATTAGCAATTGTATATGCCTTGAGAGTTTGGAGACATTATCTGATTGGACAAAAAATTGAATTAAAGATAGATAATTGTGGATTGCAACATATATTTATGAAAAGTGACTTGAATGCGGGACAGAGGCACTGGTGAGAATTACTTAGCGAATATGACTTTAAGATTACTTACATTAAAGGAACGATGAACATAGTGGCGGATGTGTTGAGTCAGAGACCACACATATTCTCGGTAATACCTCTTAAGATGAATATTTGTGAAAATATTCTAACTTTACAGATAAACGATGAATGGTATAAATAAGTTTAGGATAATATTGGACAAAATACCATGATGTTACCGAAGTTTGAAGGTTATTCTTTGGACAACGATGGATTGTTGAGATTTAACGAAATAATTTATGTACCGCATAACGATGAATTAAGAAGTTTGATTCTAAGTGAATCTCATCGAACAATATACATGGCTCATCCGGGAGTCACGAAGATAAAGGAAGACCTTAAACCTTTATTTTTCTAGAAGGGAATGAAAGTAGACATAGTTAGTTACGTGGGGACATGTATATAATGTCAGCAAGTTAAGGTTGAACATAGACCTCCAATAGGATTGTTACAGCCACATGTTATTCCTGAATCAAAATGGGAAGTCATTTCGATGGAATTTATTGTTGGATTTCCATTGATGACAAGGAGACACGAATCGATTTTTGTGGTAGTTGAAACTCTGACGAAGAGTGCACACTTTATTCCAGTGCATACAACATATCAAGTGCCAGATATAGCCAGAGTTTTTGTTAACTAAATTGTGAGGTTACATGGAGTACCAAGAAAGATCATATCCGATCGGGGATCAGTGTTTACAATATAGTTTTAGACTAGTTTCCAGGAGGCCTTGGGAACACAACTAAACTTTAGCACAACATATCACCCACGGACAGATGCAAAAACAGAAAGAATGAACTAGATTTTGGAGGATATGTTGTGTATGTATGTAATGGACCAACATAAATGTTGGGAAGATTTCTTGCCACTAGTAGAATTTGCATAGAACAACAAGTGATCCACTTGAGGATAGGGTCATGGTAGGACCAGAAGTGATCCAAGAAATGGAAGAACATATGCAATCGATAAGACGGAGGATTAAAGAAGTTCATAATCAACAAAAAAGCTATGTTGATGCGCATCGCATTGACCACAATTACGAAGTTGGCGACCGAGTTTTCTTGCGGATAAAAACGCACAAGATTTCGATCAAGTTTGGAAAAGGTACTAAACTCTCTCCTAGGTTTGTGGGACCTTTCAAAGTTGTGGAAAGGAAAGGACCTGTGGGTTATCAACTAGCCTTTCCTAATTATTTGAGGCGTATGCACGATGTATTTCATGTATCTATTTTGTGACATTATATTAATGATCCTTCACATGTTATTGACATGACTTCTTTGCAGGTGTCGGATGAGGGTGCTCTCATGAAGGATCCAATACATATTCTGGACCATCACATTCAACAACTATGACATCGAATAGTCGATTAGGTCAAGGTCTAGTGGGACAACTATATTCCACACTCGGCTACCTGGGAGGACACATACGAGATGTGTTAACAATTTCCTTACGTGTTTGATAGATTAGACATGTAGATCTATGCATGATACATTTATTTACTTGTATTTATATATTGTACAAACTTCAGGATGAAGTTTAAAACAAGAGGGGGTGTATGTAACATCCCTCTCTAATGAGCACATTTTTATTTACATATTATTTGAGGACACTTGCGTGCAAGTGATCCGGTTATGGTATATTATGATTTCGTTTCGTTTATGGGTTACATATGATGATGATGATGTATTGTGACTTATATATATTTGATGTAAATGTATTGGAAGATGCTATTGAAGATTTTTCTTGAGTGTGCAGGAAAGATAACGGGTTATGGATGTTGATGGAATCAATGGAATTCCTTGGACTGTAGATTGAGTCAGGGAGTGGATTGTATTTTGATTGAGTATTTAATTTTACGCACGTGTGACATATGATTGATTATAGTATGATTTATGTAAATGGATTATTTACACGATTTTTGTTAGTGGATGCAGGCTTGATGATGCTTGCTAATACGATTCATATACAGAGTAGAGGGGCCATGCACAAAAACCATACATTGAGGGAGAGGTGTGGAAGCGTCCCTGTCACAGCCTACTAGCACTCTCGTTGTGGCCGAATGGTAGGGTAACAATTATCTATTGAGAGGTCCACGATGTCATGAGGGAGGATTGAGACAGTCACTCACGAATATTTCTAAGGGGCGTGGAATAAGGTGAAGTCCTTATTCCTTAGAAGCCCTTAGTCTCTCACAAGGTCTACCGAGTGGAGTATTGACTCCAAGGGTCGGAAAAACTTACAAAAATAGTAAAAGGCAAGTGACATCCTTGGACCACGGAGGTGAATCTTGGAGGGAATGTTGTGTAATTAAAATTTGAGTCAGTAAATCTAGGTGGCATAGAAAACGTTGAAATGATTAGACCTTGTTGGAATAAAATGATTAATTAAACAGTAAATTATTAATTATAAAGCTCAACAAAAGTCTAAGACTAAGTCTAAGTCTAAATTTAATTAAAGGACTAAATGAACTATGACATAAGTCAAAAGATTGGAGAATATAATCAAACTCTAAGAAAATGGGGGGAAAAATTTAAAGGTTGGATAAAATGCACATGTGTGCATGAAAATAATAAAATGGATTTTTAAAATAGAAAGAAATAAAATATGAGAGATTAGGTGTACACATAGAATAGTATCTAGAGTTAATCTACCACTAGTCTAACTAGAAGAAGACTCTTAATCCAACTCTATCTAAGATCTAGTTAGGAGACACTCATTAAATGAGAATTTGGGGAACAAGGGGTCGATTCATAATAAATTAATGAAAGAGAGAGATAATGGTTAAGAAGAGAGATGATATTAGAATAGACAAAGGATAAAGATAGAGATAATTAAAGAGTGATAGAAAAGAGAAATGAGAAAAAAAAAAGAAAAAATAATAATAATAATTAAAGAGATAGATAATGCTCAAAGACAGATAATCTTAGAAGAAATTCAAATGAGATATAGAGAGCACATAGAGGATAAAATAAGAAGTAAGAGATAAACAGGGGAGGAAAAAAAGAGAAACACATAAGAGATAGAGATTAGGAGAAAATATGCTAAAATAGGAGCATGTGGAAATTAGGAACCTGTTTGGATAGATAGATTGGAGGGAGAGGTTGGAGGGTAATCTTGAAGGTAGAGGTCTAATGGTCAAGGTAATGGATGGTGTATTTCTAAGAATGACTAATTTTTTATCCATCTTCACAGTTGAATTTATTAGGATGTTTTTTTATTTCAAGGGATTCTCGAATGAGACATGAGGAGTAATGAGGGGTTGGGGATAATATTTTAGTTTGGTCAAAGTAGATAAGGTGCTTTGATTTAAAAGAGTGTTTGGTGATACCTGATTTAGATGTTCAGTTATGGGTAGTATCAACTATATGCTCTATGAGCTTGGATTTAAAGGTTCTTCTAGTTTGGCCTATGTAAGATTTACCACGGGAGCAAGGAATATGGTAGACTCCTAGGCCAAGCATCGGGTCAGATTTATCTTTGTTGTTCTAATTTTTTTTGGAGGGTTTTGTAGGGCTTGAACATAGTTTTGATATTTTTCTTAGTTAATATTTCCTTGATGTGAGCAATGGTGACTTGGATGTAAGGAAGAGAGAGGAGAGTGTGAAGAAGAGAGGAGGAAGAGGAGGTTTTTGGTTTAGGTTCATTGGATGAGTGAAAGGATTGGTTAATTTGAGAGAGAGAGAGAGTGGCCATCAGACATACGAGATTTTTTTAAATGGGTTTTTTTCCTCTGCGAGGAATTAAGGGGTGGATATTCAGATGGCATGAGTAATCAGGGTTTTTAGGAAAATAAAGTTTTGAGTTGGGTGATGGTGGGAACTGACATTTAGATATCTCTCAATGTAGGTTTTCTTCCTATAGACTTGGTGGGAGATGGAACCATTAGGAAGGCACGATATGAGAACATCCAATAAGGGTATGGAGTTGTCTTTTTGGGTTTCCATAGTGAATTGGATGTGAGGGGAAATGATATTTATATGATTGAAGAAAGAGGTCGGGTTGGCTTGGCCATGGGGCCATATGACAAACATGTCATCTACAAATCAAAACCAACATTTGGGTTTGAGATGAAAGTTAATTAAGGCTAGAGACTTGAAATGTTCCATAAAAATATTAGCCACCACTGGGTAAAGGGAGGAACCCATGGATATACCTTCGGTTTTTTCATAGAAACCCCCTTAAAGGTGAAGAAAGTAGAAGAGAGGCATATTTTGATTAGGTTGAGAGTTTCAGGGTCTACTAGTTTGGAGATAAGGGTTAGGGAATCCAAGACTGAAATTTTGGTGAACAGAGAGACCACATCAAAGTTGACCATGAGGTGATCACCATCATGGTGAAGATTCTATGTTTTATGAATGAAATCTACATAATCTTTAATCGAGTAGGTTTTAGCTACGAAAGATTGAATCTTGTCAATGAGAAACCAAGCCAAGGCATGAGTGGGGGATCCTATGGTGCTTACTATAGGTTTGATAGGAATATATTTTTTGTGAATTTTGGGTTGCCAATAGATCCTAGGGGTATGGGGGTTATGGGGCATGAGACATTTTTGTATGAAAGGACCCAAATAAGAATATTTGATGGCTTTGGTGACGATGAAGGTAATGGTATTCAATTCTTCATAGGTAAAACCTCTTCCTTTATTAAATATTATGTGCATTTCATTCATAAAACCCAAAATCTTCATTGATGCAAGAGCATCTAGCGATAAATATCAAGATTAACCCCAAGGGTCACAAACATTTACCAAGGTATTTGGTTCCCTAATATTTTTTTTTATGTTTGTAATAATTATGAAATGTGTCTAAAAGACATTTTCATAGAGTTTGTTTTCTAGGTGTCGAGTTGTTGTGATAAGTGTTAAATATGTTGCTAAACCTTAGGAACATATCTTTAGTTTAGACATTTGTTGAGATAGCTCGAGATTTGTTTGTTTATGAGATATCTGAGTGATAGAGATATATTGGATGTTTTGTAAGAGTTAGAAGGTTGGAAAGTGAGGGAGAGAGGGACATAGGTTAAGAGGATATTAGACAAAGTTTGGATAGACAGAGGTGCAATAGAGAGCTTTGTAAAGTGATTTGTGTGTTGTATGTTTAAGGTATGAGCGACCAAAAGAAACCAGTGTAATTATGATATGTTTTAACTGAGATCTCTAGTTATATGTGTGTAAATTTATTAATATATGTCGTTGACATCATTCAATATCTTGTCTCATGGATATTTTAATCTATGCATTTGTAGGAAATACCATGCAAAATTAATTCCATCCAAGTTCTAAACCTTTGTTTAAAAATATTTCCTGAGTATTTGTATTCGCAGGGACATACAATCACAATTTGGTGCAGTATAATCACCCCTTAAGGATACGCGACACATTGGTATTGTTTACTAAGTTCCACATGAAGAGTTGTTCGTGAACCGTTGGTATTATTTGCTATTTTCTGCACATAGAGTGATCTACAGATCTCATCGGTATTTTTCATTGATGCTTCCACGAAGAGGTATATCCAAGTGCAGTGGTTTTTTCACTTAGATTTATCTATGAAAGAGGGAAAACCATCAATATAGGAAAAGAAACTTTGAACGCTTGTTTGTATTGATCTGAGGCAGATAAGAAGACCAAATGTTAGCTGCTAACAGAGTATTGAAAACTATGTGATTGTGAGTTGAAGTTGGTGGTTCATCCCATCATTTTTTGTATCAAAGTAGTATTGTATCTAAGGAATCATGCCACCCAGGCGAGGAGGTAGAGATAGGAATTTGGTAACTGATGAGTTACGCTACGATATTAAGCGCATCTAGGAAAGGATGGAGGCCATGGAGACAGCTTAGAGGAGAGAACATGACATAGGAGATGTGAGTGGGAGTGGAGATAAAAGATCTGATGAGGAAACAAAAGGAGCTCTAAGAGGAGAAACAACAGAGGAATGACTAGTAAGATTGATCACAAAGGTGGGATCCAGGCCTAAGATGGAAGTGCCCATGTACGAAGGTAATTTAAATGTTAATGAATTACTTGACTAGATAAATTCCATGAATAAATATTTTGATTATGAATATGTAGAAGAGGAGAAGAAGGTGAAGCATGCAATGACTAGGCTAAAGGGATATGCAACCTTATGGTGGGATGAACTGCAAACATACAAAAGAAGAAAGGGAAAAGCTAAGATGAATTGGGACAGAATGGTGGCCATATTTAAAGGTAAGTTCATGCCTAAGTATTATCAACTAAATTTGTTTAGACAATTACAAAACCTTATACATAAAACTATGATAGTAAAAGAATACACAGAGGAATTATTTAGGTTGAACATTAGAGTTGGTCACATTGAGGAAGATGATGAGAAGGTTTTTAGATACATAAATGGTTTGAGATACGAAATTAAAGATGGAATCAACCTTTTCTCCCTGATAACTGTTGAATATGCATACCAAGTAGCTTTGAAGGCAAAAGAGAAGCTAGTAAGAAAGTAGAGCCATAGAAATAGAGGAAGGAGACCAACAAGAGGTAAAGGGAAATCTAACAGAGGAAGATTTCAGCCTTTAAAAGAAGAGGCATGAAGTTCAAGCAGACAGTTACCAAGAGGAGGAGAATCAAGAGGAAGAATATGTTTCTCAAGAGGTTGAGGAAGAGGAAGAGAAATGAGAAGTTATACACGTGGTAAATTAGGACATATGTAATGGGAATCTTCAGAGAATAAGGAAGAAAATCATAGGAATGCAGATGTCGCGGAGGATTAAAGGAAGAAGATGTGAATGCAATAGCAAAATAAGAAACTCCATAGGTAGGGAATCATTGTTATTGAAGAGAGTTTTGGTTAAGGAAGAAAAGGGGTTTCATGAACTAACTCAAAGGAAAAAATTGTTCAGGAATATATGTAAGTCAAGAGGTAAGTGCAATAAAATTGTCATTGATAGTGGTAGCAAAAAAACTTTGGTCTCCATAGAGATGGTGGAGAAGTTGGGATTGCAAAGGCTAGTATACCCTACTCCCTACAGAGTGTCCTAGTTTCATAAGGGACATCATATTTTGGTGAATGAACAATGTAGACTGGAATTACAGATTGGTAGCTACAAGCATGAGGTGTTATGTGATATAATGCCCATGGATGTCTACCATATTTTGTTGGGAAGGACATTGAACTATGACAGGAAATCCATTCATGATGATAGGAGGAACACTTATTCTCTTGAAAAGGATGTGAACAAGCATGTGTCATTGCATTTGAAGGATGAGACAACCAAGGAAGAAGATGGTCTGAATGTATTGCTAATAAGTGGGAAGGAGATGTTGCAAGAAGTCAAGAAAGAAGAAGAGGTGCATTTTGCATTAATTGGTAAACCAAAGGTAATACTCACTAACAAAAATATGGATGATTTACCTACAGAATTTAAATTTATGCTTGACGAATTTGCTTATATTATAGTGGATGATTTTCCAAATGCCTTACCCCCTGTCTACAAGTTTTCCTAATAAAGTAGATTATAGAATGACCCCACAAGAGAATGAAGAGATTAGAAGGTAGGTACAAGAACTATTAGATAAAGGATTGGTGAAGGAGAGTTTGAGTCCATGTGTTGTACCAACAATACCCATCCCAAAGAAGGATGGAGGATGGTGCATGTGCACTGACTCCAGAGAAATCAACAAGATTACCATAAGGTACAAATTTTTATGAGCTCATATTGATTATATGATAGATTTGTTAAGTGGTGCTAAGTATTTCTCAAATATTGATATAAAGAGTGGATATCATCAAATAAGTATAAGAGAGGGTGATGAGCGGAAAACAACTTTCAAAACTAATACTAGACTATATGAATGGTTGGTGATGCCTTTTGGGCTAAAAAATACTCCAAGTACATTTATGAGGTTAATGAATGAGGTTTTGAAAGAATTTATTAGGAAGTTTGTGATAGTGTATTTACATGATATCTTGATATACAACCAAACAAGAGAGGAGAATATGAGACATCTCAGAATGGTTTTGACTACTCTGCAAAAAGAAAAATTGCTAGTCAATTTAAAGAAGTGTAACTTTATGAAGAGTGAGTTGGTATATTTGGGATTTTTAATATCTGAAGGAGGATTGAAGATGGATCCAAAAAAGGTTTGATCCATAATGAATTTCCCTACTCCCATAAATGTATTTTAGGTAAGAAGTTTCCATGGACTAGCAATTTTTTATAGTAAATTTATCAAAATTTTCAGCTATATTTGTGCCCCAATTATTGAGACCATCAAAGAGGATAAAAAACCGTTTAAATGGATAGTGGAAATTGATCGAACTCTTCAGGTTTTGAAAAAAATGATCATTGAACAACCTGTGTTAGCTTTACTAAATTTTGATAAGTTCTTCCAGGTTGAGGATGATGCCAATGGGACTCCAAGAGGAGCTATCATGAGCCAGGAGCAAAGACCAATTGCATATTTTAGTGAGAAGCTGGATGAGGCAAAATATAAGTTTTCTTCTTATGATGAGGATTTTTATGCAATTGTGCATGCATTGAAAAAATGGAGACATTGCCTTATGCCCAAAGAGTTTGATATTTACACTAACAATCATGCATTACAATTTATAAGAAGTCAACCAAAAATGAATCAAAGACATACTAAGTGGGTTGAATTTCTGCAAAATTTTACATTTGTAATTAAGCACACTAGTGGGAAAGCAAATAAAGTTGTTGATGCATTAAGTAGAATTAATTTTCTTTTGCAAGAATTTCAAGTCAACACTTTAGGCTTTGATGATTTAAAATAAATGTATCGAGATGATGTTGATTTCAAAGGTTCCTATGTAGCTTGTGAAAATACGGTTGCTGGTAACAAAAGTCAATGGTTGGACTATATGATACATGAAGGAATATTGTTCAATAGCAGTAAATTGTGCATACCAAAGTGTTCATTGAGGGAGAATCTGATCAAAGAAAAGCATAGTGGAGGAATGTCAGGACATTTTTACCAGTATAAAACTTTTTCTTAGGTAAATGCTTTTTAATTTTGGCCTGGTATGCAGAATCAAGTGAAGAATTTTATGGAAAGGTGCAAAATTTGTCAGCATTCTAAAGGGAGGAGTCATAATATAAGGTTGTATCAACCACTTCCCATTTCAATTAGGCCATGGGATGCAATGAGTATGGAATTTATGTTGGGATTTCCAAGAAACATAGAGGTAATGATTCTATCTATGTTTTGGTAGATGGATTTTCAAAAATGGCTCATTTCATTACTTGTACCAAGACTAGTGATGCGACAAATGTTGCAAATTTGTTCTTTAAAGATGTTGTAAGGTTGCATGGTTTACCCAAAATAATATTTTCTAACAAAGACACTAGATTTATGGGAAAATTTTGGAGAACCTTATGGAAGAAGCTTGGTACTAATCTCAGTTTTAGCTTGGCCTATCATCCACATAATGATGGACAAATAGAGGTAGTAAATAGTAGTGTGGGAAATATTTTAAGAAGCCTTGTGAATTAGAAACCTAATCAATGGGATCAGATACTTTCTCAAGTTGATTTTTCATATAATGACTCACCAAATAGAAGCAGATGGATAAGTCCATTCTAGATTTTGTATGGAATTCATCCTAGGGGAGTGTATGAGTTGAGGTATTTGGGAAAACATGAATTAAGAAGTGTTGATCGTGAAGATTTTGCAGTGACTATACGTGAATTTCATAAAAGGATCAATTTTTTTTGAAAGAGAACAACCACAAGTATAAGCAAAGAGAAGATCAGTGGATTTTGAGGTTGGGTACTTGGTCTCGACATATTTTAGGAAATAAATATTTCTTGTAGGGGCATATAACAAATTAAAACTCAAAAATATTGAACCATGTAAAATTTTAAGAAAAATTTATTCTAATGCATATGAAATAGAACTTCCAAGTGGTGTTGGAATTTATCCAATCTTTAATGTTGCATATGTGTACCCCTTCAAGGAAACAAAGGATGTTTCAACAGATGAACCTGTAAGTGATGAAAATCATACCATAGGATGGAAAGAACAACTACCCAAAGCAGTGCAAAAGGAGATTGACACAATAATAGATATGAAGGTACTAAAGAAAACCATAGGAAAAGAGTACTTCCAGTACTTGGTCAAATGGAAAGGTCAACCAGTGGAGGATGCTACTTGGATGAAAAAAAAACAAAATCCAAGTATGGCGCAAACCTTGAAGACATGACAAGTAGTTATTTTCTTCCCTGGGAGTCTGATGCATGAGCATCTAGCGGTAAATCTCAAGATTGACCCCAAGGGTTAAAAACTTTTACCAAGGGAGTTGGTTCCCTAATTTTTTTTATATTTGCAATAATTATGGAAATGTCTCTAAAAGACATTTTCATTGAGTTTGTGTGCTAGGTGTTGAGTTGTTTTGATAAGTGTTAAATATGTTGCTAAACCTTATGAACAAATCTCTAGTTTAGACATTTATTGAGATAGCTCAGGATTTGTTTGTTTATGAGCTATCATAGGGCTCGAGATATATTGGATGTTTTGTAAGATTTAGAAGGTTGTCAAGTGAGGGAGAGAGGGACAGAGGTTAGGAGGAGATTAGACAAAGGTTGGATAGATAGAGGTGCGATAGAGAACTTTGTAAAGTGATTTGTGTGTTGTATGTTTAAGGTATGAGCGACCAAAAGAAACCAATGTAATTATGATATGTTTTACTTGATATCTCAAGTTCTATGTGTGTAAATTTGTTGGTGTATTCCTTTGACTTCATTCAATATCTTGTCGCTTGGAGATTCTAATGTATGCATTTGCAATAAATACCGCACACAATTAATTCCATCCATGTTCTAAAACTTTATTTAAAAATATTTCCTAAGTATTTGTCTTCGTAGGGACAGATAGTCACGATTTGGCACAGTGGAATCGCCCCTTAAGGATCTGCAACACATTGGTATTTTTTCTTCAGTTCTGAGTGTAGATTTGTCCACGAACCATTGGTATTATTTGCTAATTTTCATGCGCAGAGTGATCTAAGACATATATCATCAGTATTTTTCACTGATGCTTCGGCACAAAGGTATATTCATGTGCAGTGGTGTTTCCATGCATAGTTATCTATGACAAAGTGAAATCCAGTGCTGTAGGAAAAGGAATTATGAATGCATGTTTGTATTGATCTAAGGCCAGATAAAAAACCTGAATGTTAGCTTCTAACAAAGTATTGAAAACCTTGTTATGATCGGTTGAAGTTAGTGGTTCATGCCATCATTCACCTTGATGATGATGACCTCATGTTCGGCTTTGATGTGGTCTCTTTGTTCACCAAAATACCAGTCTCGGAATCCCTAACCATTATCTCCAAAACGGTAGACCCTTAAACTCTTAACCTAATCAAAATCGTCCTCACTTCTACATTCTTCACCTTTAAGGGGGTTTTCCATGAAAAAAATGAAGGTACAACCATAGGGTCCTCTCTTTCACATGTGGTGGATAATATTTTTATGGAACATTTTGAGTATCTAGCCTTAATTAGCTTTCATCTCAAACCCAAATTTTGGTTTCGATTTGTATATAACATGTTTGTCATCTAGCCCCATGGCTAGGCCAACCTAACTTATTTCTTCAATAATCTTAATAGCCTTTCCCCTCACATCCAATTCACTATGGAAACCCAAAAAGACAATTTCATCCCCTTCTTGGATGTTCTCATATCATTCCTTCCTGATGGTTCCCTCTCCCACCAAGTCTATAGGAAGAAAACCCACACCAACATATATCTAAATGTCAGTTCCCACCATCACCCAAATCAAAAATATGTTGTCCTAAAAACCCTGATTACTCGTGCCATCTGAATATCCTCCCATCAATTCCTCGTGGAGGAAAAATCACATTTAAGAAAATCCATTATGTCCAATGGCTACTCTCTCTCTCAAATTAACCAAGCCTTCCACTCATCCAACAAACCTAAACCAAAAACATCCTCTTCCTCCTCTCCTCCTCACACTCTTCTCTCTCTTCCTTACATCCAATGCACCATCGATCAAATCGTGAAACTCATGGCTAAGAATAATATCAAAACTATGTTCAAGCCCTACAAAACCCTCACACAACTTTTCAGAACAACAAAATATAAATATGACTCGATGCTTTGCCCATTAGTTTACCAAATTCCTTGCTTCTATGATAAATCTTACATAGGCCAAATTGGAAGAACCTTTAAAGATAGGCTCAAAGATCATATAGTTGATACTACCTATAACCAAACATTTAAATAAGTTATCAACGAAAACTATTTTAAATCAAAGCACCTTATTTTCTTTGACCAAACTAAAATCTTAGCTCCAAGCCCGCATTACTCCTCCCGTCTCATTCAGGAATCCCTTGAAATCGAAAAACATCCTAATAACTTCAACCGTGAAGATGGCTACAAACTTAGCCATTCCTGGAAATCCACCATCCATAACCTTGACCATTATACCTTCACCTTTGAGATTACCCTCCATCCTCTCCCTCCAACCTATATATCCAAACAGGTTCCTAATTTCCATCCACTCCTATTTTAGCATATTTTCTCCTAATATATATCTCTTATGTGTTTCTCTTTGTTTCCTCCCATGTTTATCTCTTACTTCTTAATCTACCCACTATGTTCTCTCTATATCTCACTTGACTTTATTCTAATATTATCTCTCTTTGAACATTATCTATCTCTTTAATTATTTTATTATAAATCTCCCTTATCTTTATTTTCTTTTCTTTTATCCTTTCTCTTTTCTATCAATCTTTAATTATCTCTATCTTTCTCCTTTCTATATTCTAATATCATCTCTCTTCTTAACTATTATCTCTCTCTCTCTAATTAATTTAGTATGACTAGTCCCCCTTATCTTCATTGAATATTGTCATATTATCATCTCCCCCCATCTCTTTCACTCCATCATATCCCTTATATTCTTCCCTAGTTATTTTAATTTTATTCAATACTTTAATTTTATTTAATTTAATACTTTATCTTATTTGTATACATTATTATTATTCTAATTCAATTTAATACTTTATTATTAGTTTAATTTAATCTAATCCTTTATCATTATTTTATTTATTATTTCTCGATTTTATTATATTACTTAACTTTCTCTTAACAAACTTGTCCAACCTCATCCCCCTTTATCTTTACTTTATTGTTTACCTAAATATTTTAATTATTGTTTATCTATTCTTAACAACCTTGTTCACCCCATCATATTAACTTTATGGATTACCTAATGCCAATGGCTATTCTCAATTCATAAATGGTAAATTTTCAATATTCTTCTATATTTAAAAACCTCAACACTCTTTTACAACCTATCAACTTCTTATGTCCTTGATGATGGGCGGTGATTAAGGTTGGTTGTCATTGATGTCAACCCTTGAAGGAAGTTGGAGAACCTAGGTTTGGGTAATGGACCTGTTAGCGTCAGAAGTCACTCCTAGATTGTTGTAGTAGCAGAGTCCGATGCCCATCAGTTTTATGTCACGATTTGTTTAATGGGGTGATCGAATGGATAGAGGCTCAAGAAGATATCGCTCTAACTCAGAAAACCGGGCTTGGTATGTGAAAAACAAGGGAGGTCTTGATCCAACTTTCGTCACTAAGTTGAGTATAAGATGGATAGATGGAAGACTTAATGAGATGAGTGAGCAAGACTGCCTCGGGCATCAGGCCTTCGACATCTTGAGGAGGAAAAACTCAGAAGACAAGATCCTCTTGACCCCAAGTTTCAAGGAACTGAAAGGTGGCTTGACTGGATCCTCCAATTCCAAGCCATTCAGCGTTGAGAAAGCACAAGAACTGATTAGAAACCCTGCGACTATTACAGTGATCCAACCTACATCATCCTATAAGTAAGGGATGGAAAGAGGCTGACATCCATAAAGTAAGAAGTTTCAAATGCCAATAAATAACCATAGCGACCAACGCTTCATCAAAAATTTACAATCGGGAGCCTAGATCAACCATCGATGATTACAAAAATACAAAGACTGAGTCTATATACTCCGAAAAATTCACCTAACAAAGGTGTGCTCAGTCATCCAAGGCGTGGTGTCCCTTCAGTCAAACTCAGATGGATATTCTTTGTCAGACTCCACCTTAACTGCACATGGCTCCTGCAAGGGGAGTAGTTGAGCCATTAAGTGTCGAGTTAGCATGTGCAGACCTCTCTGGCTAGTCGAGGACTTGGCATGGCATCTTTGGAAAAAAATGGTACACAGGACCTTCTCGGGCAGACAGCTTGCCAGATCCTCTATACTTTATGCTTAATGAGTGAGGAGAGGTTTCAACCACCCCCTCTCACCTTCATTTACTCCAATCGAGAACCAGGATTGAGATTGAATTAGATGGCACCTGGAGATCGTGATGATCCCTTATGTGACTAAACCCGATGCCTTTGTCCCCTCTTGCACAGTTATTTTATTTCCTAAGTGACCACAGGCTGTGACCCTGCGTTTATTCTCAAAGGTTCTTTTCGGCATTCGTGAATAGGAAGGATTTGATCCTTTCTTATCATAGTCGCGATGAGCGAAACACCGAGATGGATTAATTGGGAACCACGCATCCCTCTCAGATCTGACGGTCCTGAAATCACTGGGCGATACTGTGGGCCCGGGTCCTGGACGCTCTTGGCACTTCGCTTCTTAGGGATATGAAGGAGATGCTCCTTGTGCTTCGAAGTCGCAACGGGAGAAAAAGTGAGAAGCCTAATCGCGCACCAGGTGTCCCCTTTGGATGAACGACTGAGACTGCTCCGGGATACTGCGGGCCCAAATTTGTGCGCTTTCGACACTTCGGGGTTTAGGGTTTTGAGATGTAGCATGACATGGAACCCTCCCCCTTCGAACTCCCGAATGTCGAAATGCCGACGTGACTAGATCTTGCACCACGCATCCTTTGGATGGACGGTTGCTATCCTTTCCTGCATGTAATATAGGCGTTATCCATCACGCTAATCCTGGCGCAACTCTGCTAACCGCGATTTCCCGTCGTCCGTTGATATGCTTCTATAGATGAATCTGGGCCGTTGACAATGTAATTTCGCCCGCTCACTTGATTTTTAGCCTGAAATGGGGTTTTACATGCTACGCTTGGGCGTTCTTCGTGCAACCTACATACCTGGATGCTCTCAGGCCCAAGACAATAATTTTTGCTAACATTAGGCTCCATGGGGGATAGAGTCGTCCCTGTGATGCTCTAAGGACTCATTTTGTAGTTCTAGTGCCTTGTTGTTGGGCTACGGAGTCAAGCTCAAAACATCCCGCTGCTGAAAATACAGGCCGAAAAATAAAAGCAACAAAATAAAGATACATGTTCAAAGGAGCTTATTTATATACAATCCTAAACTAATAAAATATTTTACATGGGGCTAGGTGAAAGAAGACTTCCACCATAGCCATTCAAGCAGCTTCCTGGATAGAAGCTCCTTCCTTCTATCGATGATCACCAGCAGATGGTGTAACCGTGACAACAGAATGGCTACACTCTTCAACTTCTCCTCACGGGCTGAAGTTGATATGAAATAGGGTGGCTCCAAGGCATAAAGGACATGCCACTCCATGTATTCACTGACAGGGTCATAAAATGAGTGGCAAATTTCGAAAAATTGGTGACAGGCAGCCTCCTCTGCTACACAGTTGTTCCCATGTGGCTGAATATCTCTGACAAGCATAGGTGAGTGGACAATTGTCATAGGCTAACTGATCTCGAGCAATGGTTTCTCGTTGACTGGCTCTGGATAGGAAAAGAAATGTGCGCTCAGCTACTCTTCTGGTTCTTCCTCGTCTTCTTCGTGCACTTCCCCATCTTGTAAAAAGGGAACGGTCTCCCAATCCTTCCTCTCAATCCCAAATGTAAATACATCATGGGAAATCTCGTGAAGGAAGAAAGAACAATCCTCTTCCACAATGGCTTCTTCGTTTAATTCTGAGATAGCAGGCTCATCGGGGGCAGATGCTAACGCATCTAAGAAATCTTCGATAATCTCTTCAAAAGAGTTGCTTAGATCATCTGCCTCGAAGACTGGAAAATCCTCTTCGTTTCCATAAGATTCCAATTTTGCACATTGGGGAGTGGGGAATATCGCATGCTCCACTAGTTCACTCAGGTCATCTTCTTCCTCCCAGGCTGGAAAATCCTCTGCACAGTCTTCATATTTCAACCTTTCTAATTGGGCAGAGAGATATTTCACCTGCTCCATCAGCTCACTCAGGGAATCCTCTTCCCCCCTGGGATATTCATCACTTTCATAACCCACCTCTGATGCAGACGAATGGGGAGGAGAAAGGACTGAGTTCTAATCCAGGTCATCAGGATCATCCCCACAGCCTACGTCAGAAATAGCTTTCTCTTGTATAGAGTTGTGGTATCCCTCACAACAATTCTGACAAATTAAATCAGAGGGATACAACTTCTGACAATAGGCGGTGAAAGCTACATGGAATCCATTGAGTGAAGAAATGCTAGCAGGGGGTAAAGAATGATACCATTTACGCACATCCCCTGCTAACGATAACATGAACATATTCAGTAATACATCCTCATGATGTATCTCCCACTGACGCATGAGTTCATGAAACTCACTGAGGTGTTGAGCAGGGTTGTCCTCTTCACATTTTCCAAATATGGGCAAATAATTTCCCCATTCATTCGGAGAGGGGACAACATTAGGAAAACCAGGAATAGCAGAAAAATTAAAAGGAGCAAACCTGCGAGCAAGGATTTTCTCCATATCGAACCAGTGGAGTCGCCAATCAATCCTTGAATCATGGAGTCACCAGGTGAAAGATGCGCAAATTCGAATGTGTCTGGTCCTTGTTCACCATCAAAGGCCAGATCTTAACATTGTTGTTACCCCAGGAAGCTTCTCAGGCTGAGAAAGCAGCGGCTGAAGCCTTCTCGAGAAAGCTCCTTAGGGTTAGCTTTCAGGTGTGCTAACAGTAGCCACAGCTGAAACAATGATGTGGAAACCTTGGAGTCACCTTAATGGAGTCACCAGGTGCATAGTAGCAATCTTGAAGGGCTCTGATGTCTGATGCACCTTCAGAATTAGAGGCTCAATGTCGTTATGCCCAAGGAAAATCTTCAACTTCGTCCCCGACAACGGCGTCAGAAATGTTAGCGTCAGAAGTCACTCCTGGATTGTTGCAGGAGCAGAGCCCGACGCCCATCAGTTTTATGTCACGATTTGTTTAATGGGGTGATCGAATGGATAGAGGCTCAAGAAGATATCGCTCTAACTCAGAAAACCGGGCTTGGTATGTGAAAAACAAGGGAGGTCTTGATCCAACTTTCGTCAGTAAGTTGAGTATAAGATGGATAGATGGAAGACTTAATGAGATGAGTGAGAAAGACTGCCTCAGGCATCATAACTTTGATAGCTTGAGGAGGAAAAACTCAGAAGACAAGATCCTCTTGACCCCGAGTTTCAAGGAACTGAAAGGTGGCTCGACTGGATCCTTCAATTCTGAGTCATTCAGCGTTGAGAAAGCACAAGAACTGATTAGAAACCCTGCAACTATTACAGTGATCCAACCTACATCATCCTATAACAGTGCAACTCGACTGGATCCTCCAATTCCGAGTTGTTCTAACATAGTGTAAACAAAGGGATGGAAAGGGGCTGACATCCATAAAGTAAGAAGTCTGAAATGCCAATACATAACCAAAGCGACCAGCGCTTCATCAAAACTTTACAATCGGGAGCCTAGCTCAACCATCGATGATTACAAAAATACAAAGACTGAGTCTATATACTCAGAAAAATTCGCCTAACAGAGGCGTGCTCAGTCATCCAAGGCGTGGTGTCCCTTCAGTCAAACTCAAACGGATATTCTTCGTTAGACTCCACCTTAACTGCGCATGGCTCTTGCAAGGGGAGTAGCTGAGCCATTAAGTGCCCAGTTAGCGTGTGCAGACCTCTCTGGCTAGTCGAGGACTCGGCATGGCATCTTTGGAAAAAACCGGTACACAGGACCTTCTCGGGAAGACAGCTTGTTAGATCCTCCATACTTTACGCTTAATGAGTGAGGAGAGGTTTCAACCACCCCCTCTCACCTTCATTTACTCCAATCGAGAACCAGGATTGAGATTGAATCAGATGGCACCTGGAGATCGTGATGATCCCTTCTGTGACTAAACGCGATGCCTTTGGCCCCTCTTGCACAGCTCTTTTAGTTCCCAAGTGACCACGAGTTGTGACCCTACGTTTATTCTCAAAGGCGCTTTTCGGCATTCGTGAATAGGAAGGATTTGATCCTTCCTTATCACAGTCACGATGAGGGAAACGCTGAGATGGCTTAATTGGGCACCATGCATCCCTCTCATATCTAACGATCCTGAACTCATTGGGCGATACTATGGGCCCGGGTCCTGGACGCTCTTGGCACTTCGCTTCTCAGGGATATGAAGGAGTTTCTCCTTGTGCTTCGAAGTCGCGACGAGTGAAAAGGCGAGGAGCCTAATCGCGCACCAGGTGTCCCCTTTGGACGAATGACTGAGACTGCTCTGGGATACTGTGGGCCCGACTTTGTGCGCTTTCATCACTTCGGGGTTCGGGGTATCGAGATGTAGCATGACATGGAACCCTCCCCCTTCGAACTCCCGAATGTCGAAATGCCAACGTGACTAGATCTCGTGCCACGCATCCTTTGGATGGAAAGCTGTTATCCTTTCCTGCATGTAATATAGGCGCTATCCATCACGCTAATCCCAGTGCAACTCTGCTAACCGCGATTTCCCGTTGTCCGTCGATCTGCTTCTATAGATGAATCTGGGTCGTTAACAACGTAATTTCGCCCGCTCACTTGATTTTTAGCCTAAAATGGGATTTTACGTGCTACGCTTGGGATTTCTTCGTGCAACCTATAGACCTGGATGCTCTCAGGCCCAAGATAAGAATTGTTGCTAACAGGACCCAAGTTTGTTTGATGGATAACGGTATGATTTTTGATATATTTGCAAGTAATACTATTCTATATGGATATTACATGTCATGCAATTTCCAATGGTATGTAGAACGTCACATAACTCCTCACGGTCAGAGAGTTATGGCCATGTGAAGTTGGAGAACCCTCATGAGTCATCTAGAAGCCCCAAAAGGTCATAGTCAAAGTGGTTTAGGATATTTTTAGAAGGTAAATAATAAAGTGAAGTGATGAGTGTGCTATAATTCAAAGTGAATACAAAAGAAATTATTTAAATAATAAAGTTAATGGAGAAATTACTAAGTTGACAAGTGGTTAGAAGTGGGTTAACCCTAAAATAAGGAAAGTGGTTTAAGATGGTTAGAAGGTAACCCCTTGAGGTAAAGTGAAGTGATGAGTGTACTATAAGTCAAAGTGGATACAAAATAAATTATTTAAATAATAAATTTAATGGATAAATTACTAATTGGACAAGTGGTTAGAAGTTGGTTAACCCTAAAATAAGGAAAGTGGGTTAAGATGGTTAAAAGGTAACCCCTTGAGGAAGCTACATGAAATTATAAATAAGAGGCAAGGCTCTCTCATTTTACATCACACTTGAGCATATTGAATATGTACAGGTGGTTGAGGTAACCAAAGGATATCTAAGCCAAATTTCAAAGAGAAGGTGAAGTAAAGAAGGCCAAATTTCAAAGAGAAGGTGAAGTAAAGAAGGCCGAAATTCAAGGGATGATAAATTCTTTTGATGATGCTTTATAAGGTATGTTATTTACAGGTCATCTCACCATTTTCACAATAAAAAAATTTCTAGAATGATTCAGACCATGACATTGATAGACCATGGGAGAAAAATTTTTCAAGTACGTGTGGTACAAATTTCATCTTGTGGTTCATTGTAGTTTTAGAGTTACACTTCGTGGAAAATAGGGTTTGTGGCTAGTCCCGAAACTAGTCTAAAACAGGTGTTTCGGGTAAAAATGTCATAAATTCTTCATAACAGATCCAAATTAAGTAAGACAAAATGTGTTGGTTATAGTACAATCTATAGTATTCTGTGTAAAATTTTACAAATCCATACAACAAATATTCCGTGTGGGGCACGCTCTACAAGTTCACTCTCTAGAATAAGCCAGAATTCAACAAGGTATGCCATTTTTGCTATAAATCCTTTTATGATAGGTTCCAAGTAGTGAAACATGGAGGAATTGCATAACATACACTAAAGAACATTGTGTACTATTTTCATATCTTTATTCATTATAGGTACATAGTTATGATTATTTCAAGTTAGGGTTGTTGACTAATCCAAAACTAGTCATGTGAGACTAAAGAAAAGTTTGATGAAAATGCTAGTCTCTTGTTGTTAAAGTTAAGGAAGGTTTTCAGGTATGTGATCATATACACTAGGTCTATTACAGAGCTACAAATCTGATTTGGATGATGAAATTGATGAGGGCTTTTGGTTGAGGTACATGTTGGGTATATGGTTGAGATAAGTAGTTGATGAGTTGGCACATACATGAGGTGTATAGTTGATGATGTTGGTACATATTGATGAGTCATAGTTGATGAGTAGTTGACACATGATTGGTACATACTTGGTACATGGTTGGATGCACTTATTTATGGTACAGGTTGATTACAGTTTGTTTGGTATAGGTTGGTGCATGGTTGATGCACTTCTTTATGGTACAGGTTGATTATAGGTTGAGTTACAGGTTTATGCATGGTTGATGCATGATTCATGTTTATTGGTACAGGTTTACAACGGTATATTTCACAGTGATAGTGTGACAGTGGTTCCATCATTCTACTTCTACTTTATGGCGGTTGGATGGGGAAAGGACAGGTGGTTGTAGTCGGAGATCATAGGGGGTTGTAGCCTCCTTCTGGTTGTAGACAGAGAATTGGGGAGTTGGAGCTTCCCTCGGGTTGTAGCCTGGGAAACTAGGGGGTTGGAGCCTCCTTCCTATTGAAATATTATAACTGCAAAGAGTATTCTATTTATTATTGATGTATTATTCATTAGATCAATCCCCTTTTGTGGATTGATCATGTCGGGTATTGTAACTGACCAAATCCACTTTTGCGGATTGGTCAAACCGTAATTGTAATAGACTAAATGAGAAGTCAGGCCCAGAATATATTAAAGTGATTATAACCACCCAGAATGAGAAGTCGGCCCTGCCAGTGAAAATACACCTCAGTTCAGTGCCTACCAGATTGTATAAATAAGAGAGGCTAGCGCCTCATTTGTTCAGTCACTCACTTGTTCATCAGAGCGCAAGTTTGGAGCTGCAGTTGGAGAAGAAGGAAGAGAGAGAGAGGCACATTCTTGGGAGAGGAGTTTCTGTATTGTTTGAGTTATCTCTTGGCATTGTATTGGCTATCTATATTAAGGAAGTTTTTGTTGGGTTTTCTCTCCCATGAGGGTTTCCCAGGATAAATTATGTGTCTCTTGTGATTGTGTATTTCTTAGTGATCCTATATATGCTATGGTTATCTAGTGAATTGAAAAGAAACCTAATAATAGCTTAAACCTTAACATGGTATCATAGCTAAGCTGAAGAGAGCATATTTCACAAGAGGAAGAAAAAAGTCATTGTTGTCGTACATGCAAATTAGGGCTTTTTATTGAAGAATAATTTCAGCCCCAAAGTCATCTAGAAAAGTGCACCCTTCCTCAAGGAACACTTTGGCATCATCAGCGCACCTTTTCAGTGGCTAGATCTCCTGGAAAGTGAAACCCTAGTTTTCACCAGGTACCAGAAAACCAGAAGTACCAGAGTACCAGAAGTACCAAAAAACTAGAAGCACCAGTCCAAAAATTCGTTGATCAAGTTTGGAGTAAAAGTTGGATTTTTTGAAATCTAACCACACCAGGATACTCGCCTCAGCCAAGTGCACCTCCTAGTAAGTTCAAAATTCAAATCTGAGCATTTTCATTTTTTGGTCATTTTCCTAGCTCCAGGTAAAAGATGTCAGCAGGCACTAAGCTTGTTGGCAAGCTAGAAGGTGTGGAAAAATTATGTGCTTGGAAGTATAAGATTGGAATCATTCTTGAAGAGAATGACCTAGCAAGATTCATTAAAGAAGATGTACCAGAACCCATCGATGAAGCAGATAAAGAAAAGCACCAAAAGGACACAATTAGGGCTAAAAGAATCATTGCAGATTCTATTAAAGATCACTTGATTCCTCAAGTGTATTCAAAGAAGAATCCAAAAGAAATGTTTGAGGCCCTAACCATTTTATATGAAGGAAAGAACATAAATCAGAAGATGACTCTAAGAACTCAACTCAAGAATACAAGGATGCAGAAAGGAGAATCAATCCAAGAATATTTCTCCAGAATATATCAATTCAAAGAACATCTAGAAGCAATTGGAGATACTATAGACGAAGACGAACTCATAATGACGGCCCTTAATGGTCTCACAAGACCTTGGGATTCATTAATCCAAATTATTTGTGCTAGAACGGAGAAACTAAAATTTGACAGTCTTTGGGAAGAATGCATTCAAGAAGAATCAAGAGTAGCTAACCGAGAAGATTTACTATCAAGAGATGAAGATAAATCCCTAGCTACTCACACTAAAGGAGGAAGAAAGAAGTATTACTTCCAGAAAGAAACTCATAAAGAGTCTCAATCCCAAAACAAATGTATACATAAAGAATCTCAACCAAGGAGATTCCAGAAGAAAGGACAAAGAAAAGAAAGAGACTTCTCATCTTACCAATGATACCATTGTGACAAGATGGGACATATTGCGAGACATTGTCCATCTAGACGAGAAGAATACAAGAGGAAAAACAAGAGGAATCATGCCCATGCAGTTGAATATGAAAAGCCACCCACAAAGATGATAAAAGAATGAATTGAAGACTATGTCTTAATCTCGGCCCTCTCAGGATCAGTATCACTTGGAGAGGACACTTTGCTCATTGATAATGGTGATTCCAAGCACATGACAAGTCAAAGAGACATTCTCTCTTGCCTTTCAGAAAATAAGTTTTCTCAGAAAGTTACATTTGGAGAGGATTATCAATACCCTATCAAGAGAGTAGGAGAATCAAACTACAAGATGAATTCAAGGACTCCAATGAAGATGAAGGATGTACTCTATGTACCAGGTTTGACAAAGAACCTACTCTCCATATCAGCTTTAGAAAATAAATGCTTCAGAGTTGCCTTTATAGATGGAGAATTTATTATGTGGGATAAAGGAAAAACCATGAAAGAAGCAATCGTTATAGGAAAATAAGAAGGTGGCTTGTATAAGCTAAAGGGTCACTCAGAAGCAGCCATGACCCATGCCATTGAGAATCCATGTGAACTTTGGCATAGAATATTATCCCACATAAAATTCAAGGCATTACCGTATGTATGCAAGATAGTCACAGGTCTACCAGAACTCAAGGTTGGCCATGAAGGTGTGTGCAATGGATGTGCACAAGGGAAGAGCATCAAGAACCTTTTTTCGAAGAGAGACAGTAAAGCAGAAGGAGTCTTAGAACTCATTCACTCAGATGTGTGTGGCCCAATGCCATCATCCTCCATCAGTGGGTATGTATACTATGCATCTTTTATTGATGATTATTCTCCTAAAACCTGGGTTTACATTTTGAAATCAAAAGATGAAGTGTTTAGTAAATTCAAGGAATTCAAAGCCTTGATAGAGAATCTTTCTAAAAGAAAGATCAAGATACTCAAGTTAGATAATGGAGGATAATACACCTCAAAATAATTTGTAAACTTTTGCAAGGATGTCGAGATTAAGAGGGAGCTCACCACTCCTTATAATCCTCAACAAAATGGTGTAGCAGAAAAAAAGAACAGAACTATAATGGAAGTACTGAAGACCATGATCCATGATCAAGATCTTCCAATGTACTTATGGGTAGAAGCAACAAAAACAACAGAATATGTACAAAACCTATTGTCCCATAGTGCACTTGGGTTCAAGACCCCGAAAGATATGTTCTTCGGAAATACGCCAGAAGTAAGCGATCTCAAAATATTTGGCTGCCCAGTATTTGTACATATTCCAAAAGAGAAGAGAAACAAGTTGGACCCTTCAAGAAAGAAGGGAATATTTGTTGGATACTATGAGGTCTCCAAGGCCTTCAGAGTTTACATACCAGGTCACCATCATATTGAGATCAATAAGGATGTGACCTTTGATTAAGATGCAACACTCAAGAAATCAAGAAGATGCAAGCTTGAAGAAGTATATGAGGAGGAACATGTAGCTCCCAGAGTTGCAGAACCAGTGAGGGAAGTCATAGCTTCCCCTGATGAGGAAATTCTAGAAGATCATGACATAGTAGAATTTCAAGAACCTCCTCAGATGACGATCTCCCACAAGAGAAAGCCATCTTGGGCAAGGGAACTTATTCAATATGGAGAGAAGTATGGTGTCCCTGAAGGAACCACGAGACACATGAAGAGACCTAATCCATTCTCCAGTTATATGGATTTGATGTGTGATCTCTTAGAGAAGGATCCTACCTGCTTTGAAGAAGCCATTCAGAAGAAAAATTGGGCAGATTTCATGATAGAATAATACCAATCCATTATAAAGAATGATGTATGGGAAATATTTCCCAGACTGAAGAGCAAGGATGTGGTATCTTCCAAATGGATTTTCAAAATAAAACATGTTGATGATGGAAGTATTAAGAAGTATAAAGCAAGGTTTGTCTCTCGTGGCTTTTCTCAAAACGAAGGCATTGACTATGAAGAGACATTTGCTCTTGTATTCAGATACACTTCGATCAGAACCATCATAGACCTTGCAGCTAAGATGAAGCGGAAGTTACACTAGATGGATGTAAAGACAACTTTCATAAATGGTGTCATTGAAGAATAAGTGTATATAGAACAACCTCAAGGATTTTAAGTTGAAGACGGGAAGATTCATGTCTGCAAGTTGAAGAAGTCTTTGTACAGATTGAAGCAAGATCCTAGAGCTTGGTATGGAAGGATAGACAGTTTTCTAACGATCTTGGGATTTACCAAGAGTAAAGTTGATTCTAACCTCTACTTCAAGGTTATGAATGATACGCCTTTTATATTGTTGGTGTATGTGGATGACTTATTCTTAACTGGAGAAGAAAATATCATCATCGAATGTAAGAAGAATATTGCTGCAAAATTTGAGATGAAAGACCTTGGCCTAATGCATTATTTCTTAGGTCTTGAGGTATGGCAGAGCCCAGAGAGGATCCTCCTTAACCAAGGGAAGTATGCAGTTGAAATCCTGAAGAGATTTGATATGTTGGAGTGAAAGTCCACAAATACACCCATGGAAACCAAGTTGAAGCTCATGGTCGACACTTCATCAAAATTGATTGATGTTATGTTGTATAGACAGATCATTGGATCCTTGATGTATCTGATGGACACCATACCATATATATGTTTTTTTGTGAACACTTTGAGTCAGTTTCTGTTAGAACCCATGCATGTTCACCTAGTTGTTGCAAAACATTTACCTTAAGGGTACATTAGATTGTGGTCTCAGTTATGATGGAGATCATGAATTCAGACTGAGTGGGTACACTGATTCAGATTAGGATGGAAGTGTATTTGACAAGAAGAGCACTTCAGGATGTTGTTTCAGTCTGGGGTCAACCATGATCTCATGGAAGGTTAGGGAGCAATCAAGCATTTCTCTCAGCACAGCGGAAGCAGAATACATTGTTGCATGTTCTGCCAGTTGTGAAGCCATATGGCTTTAGAAGTTGTTGACAAGTATATTCGAACTAGAGATGGAAGCAACCATGATCCTATGTGATAACCAAAGCTGCATAAAGATGACAAAGAATCATGTATTTCATAACAATTCAAAACACATAGAGATCCGATATCACTACATCTGTGACATGGTGCAGAGAGGAGCCATAAAGATCCAATATGTTAGCACAATTGAATAGGTTTCTAATGTGTTGACCAAGCCTCTATCTCGTGTAAAGTTTGAGAACTTTCGATATAATCTTGGTATAGTCCGAAAGGACCTCCCTCAAAAGGGGGAGTAGTGTTGTGTTGTCATCCTAGTGTTGTGATGCCAACTTCATGCTGATGATATTCCGGCTTAATTGTTGTGATGATGTGCTAGCTTAATTGTTGTGATGATGTGCCAGCTTAATTGTTGTGATGATGTACCAGCTTAATTGTCGTGATGATGTGCCAACTTAATTGTTGTGATGATGTGCCATATTAATTGTTGTGATGATGTGACAGCCTCGTGTTGTGATGATGTGCCAGCCTCGTGTTGTGATGATGTACCAGCCTCGTGTTGTGATGATGTGACTAGCCTCGTGTTGTGATGATGATGTATTATTCTTTATACTAATCCATGTTGATGCAGATGATGATACCATTCCAGCTCTATGTTGTGAATGATGATATTGATGATGAGAAAAAATTTCGATGATTTATAGATACACCAGTCAATGTTCCAAGATGTTGTTGATGATGATGTCCTCTCTCTCTCCTGATGCTGTTGTAGAATACCATTATTGTTAAGGGGGAGTGTTGAAATATTGTAATTGCAAAGAGTATTCTATGTATTATTGATGTATTATTCATTATATCAATCCCCTTTTGTGGATTGATCATGTCGGGTATTGTAAATGACCAAATCCCCTTTTGTGGATTAGTCAAACACTAATTATAATAGGATAAATGAGAAGTCGGCCCCATAATATATTAAAGTGGTTATAACCACCCAGAATGAGAAGTCGGCCCTGCCAGTGAAAAGACACCTCAGTTTAGCGCCTGCCAGATTGTATAAATAAGAGAGGCTAGTGCCTCATTTGTTCACTCACTCACTTGTTCATCAGAGCGCAAGTTTGGAGCTGCAGTTGGAGAAGAAGGAAGAGAGAGAGAGAGAGAGAGAGAGAGAGAGAGGCGCATTCTTGGGAGAGGAATTTATGTATTGTTTGAGTTATCTCTTGGCATTGTATTGGCTATTTATATTAAGGAAGTTTTTGTTGGGTTTTCTCCCCCATGAAGGTTTCCTAGGATAAATGATGTGTCTCTTGTGATTATGTATTTCTCGGTGATCCTATCTATGCTATGGTTATCTAGTGAATTGAAAAGAAACCTAATTATAGCTTAAACCTTAACACTTTCAGCTGCAGCTGGAAAACAAAGGAAGTTGGTGCTTCCAATGAATGTAATTCTTCAAGACATATAAGAAAAAGAATTATGTGGTTTTCTCTCACTTTGGGTTTCCATGTAAAACACTGGTGTACTATGTATATGTATGATTGTTCATGTGTTCATTGCTTATTTACTCTGCAGTTATTGGATGATAATGCTATATGGATATAACACTTGGATTATATGGTTAAAAATGATTAAAGTGCTCTATTATTGATTCACCCCCCNCCGCTCAGTAATCCAACAATTGGTATCAAAGTCGGTTCCTTCATAAATCAGTTTAACCACTAAAAGGTAGATCATGGAGAGAAACAACTTGTATAAAAATGGAATACCATAGTTTGATGGACAAAAGTATGCATTTTGGAGCATAAGGACGAACACATATATACAGGCACAGGGATTTGAAATTTGGAAATCAATTGTAGATGGATACATATTACCAGCAGTTCTTCCAACAAATGACAAAGAAGTGAAACTCGGTCAGAATAATTCCAAAGCCACAAATTCACTTCTGAATGGTCTTGGTGAAACGATATTCACCAAAGTTGCACATTGTAAATCTGCTAAAGAGATTTGGGACAAAATTTGAAATATTTATGGAGGAGATTCAAAATTCAAAGAAGCAAAGCTTTAAACTTACAGAGGTCAGTTCAAACAACTAAATATGAAGGAAGATGAGAATATTGCAGCTTACTTCTTACAAGTCGATGAAACAGTAAATGCAATCATAGGATTGGGAGAAGAAATTCAAGAATTTGTAATTGTTTAAAAGGTACTAAGATCTCTTCCTATGAGATTTGACCCTAAGATATCAACACTAGAAGAAAGAGAAGATCTAAACTCAATAAGCATGGACAAACTACATGGAATCTTCACAGCATATGAAATGAGAACTGAACAGGAAAATCCAGATGTAAAAGAAGCAGCCTTCAAGGCATCCAAAAGATCAAAGAAAAAGGGAAAGAAACAAGAATACGAACATAGCAGTAGTAGTGACGTCTCAAAAGATGATGAAGAAGTGACCAACTTTGTCAGAAGACTGAAAAGGGGAACCGACGGTAGGTATAGAGGTAAGCTTCCTTTAATTTTTTTTAATTGTGATGGTATTGGTCATTTTTCTAACAAATTTCCTCATAAGAAAAAGAGAAATGATGAAGGTGACTCAAAAAGAAGACAAACATATAAAGGCAAAAGAACCACAAAGAAAGTTTTCAAGAAAATATTATGCACCAAAGAAGACATCTCATCATCAGATGAAGATGAAGTCGGTGACAGTGAGACAGAAAGGGTTCTATTCATGGTAGTAGAAGACTCTGATAAAGAAGACTTCAAATTAGAATATGAAGAATCCRAAGAAGAAAATGAAGAGGCCTAAGTTGACTACCGAGAGGAATTGATGAGTGCCATAGAAGTTATCAGAAGAGAAAAGAGGAAAAACAAGAAGCTACAAGTAGAACTAGACAAGAAAGAAGACACTCAGGAATTAGAACAAATGATCACAAATTTGAAGGTTCAAACTGAAGAAGATAAAATAATTGAAGAAACATTCAAATAACAACTAGAAGAAAGAGACAAGATCATTGAAAATTTGGAAGTAGAGATTGCCACATTAAGAAATGATCTTCCAAATAAAAATATGCAGAAAAGTTCAAAAGTTTTGAATGACATTATCAGTAGTCAAAGGCTTAATCATGACAAGTTCAGACTTGGATACAATCAGAAAAAAAAAGAGATCAAGCTCCAAAACAACAAAACAAGAAACATATCCAAAAAGCTATGAAAAAACAATCAAAGGGGATAGGAAGGTCTACAGAGAAAATTACAAGGACACTCCTCCACCGAGAAGATTAAGATTTCATAATCAACAACCAACAAAAACATATAGGTCTCAGGAAGAAGAAGGATTCATAAGAGCACCTCCTTTCAGAATATCTTCAACTCCTAGGTATCAAACTATATTTTTTGGTTTATGTTATGCATGTAATAATTTTGGACATAAAGTTGTGAATTGCAGAGCTAACAATAGGAACATAAACAAATTTGAAATTCATACACAAAAGGGTTATCCAAGAA
Organism: Picea engelmannii; assembly: GCA_009831015.1. Taxonomy (NCBI): domain Eukaryota; kingdom Viridiplantae; phylum Streptophyta; class Pinopsida; order Pinales; family Pinaceae; genus Picea; species Picea engelmannii. The sequence continues at coordinate 384,378 of ML780955.1, read as the reverse complement.
GGCCTAGTGAAACACAGAGAAGAAGTTACAACATGTTTGAATCATTGAGCACTGAAGTGAAATGATACAAGTGTAACAACTTTGGACACATTGCCAAAGATTGAAAAATGACAAACCCCCCTAGAGAACCACAACAGAACAACAACAATCACAGACATGAACCTCAAAAAAGGACATGGATAAGAAAGCGGAATCCATACAGCAATGAATAATGCACACTCGCTCTACAAGCTAAGAAGAAGAAATGTGTTTGGTATGTTGACAGTGACTGTTCAAAACACATGACATGTGATAGAGACATGTTTCTTACATTAAGAAAGGAAAGAGATGGATCAGTCTCCTTCAGAAATGATGATTCAGCCAAAACCATTGGAAAAGGCACAGTCAGAATTGGGAACAAGAATACAAAGGAAAAAAATGTTCTACTAGTAGAAGATATGAAATATAATCTTCTAAGTGTGAGTAAAATGTGTGACCAAGGTCACAAAGTTACTTTCGATTCACAAAAGTGCGAGATAATAAAATAAGATTCGGTAAAATTGATTGTTACAGCTACGAGAACTTCAAGCAACATATATGTGTTAAGTGAAATTGGAAATGAAAAGTGTTGTCTAGGAAAGGAAGATGAAAGTTGTCTATGGAAAAGAAGAATGGGTTAGATACATTTTGATAACCTTGTCAAAGTCAGAAAAAGAGAAGCAGTCAGAGAAATGCCTCAGATCACGAAACCAACCAACACTTTATGAAAGCATTGTCAACAAGGAAAGAAAACAAAGACTAGGTTCAAATCAAAGGAATATTCAATGACAAGACCAATGGAAATTGTGCATATTGATCTAATTGGACAATACTTTCCAATTAGATCAACCTACAACTACAACTACAACTACAACCAACTTTAACTACAACTACAATTAGTTGGAAAGACCAACTACAACAAAGGGTTTAAAATGTGAGAAATACTTTATGTTATTAGTTGATGATTATACAAGAATCACTGCAGTTTGTTTTCTCAAGAATAAGTCAGAAGCTTTTGAAAACTTCAAGATCTACAAGGAAATGGTTGAAAATGAAATGGATTCAAAAATCAAATGTTTGAGATCTGATAATGGAGGAGAGTTCACTTCAAAGGAATTTATGGACTACTGCAGTAGTCATGGAATAAAAAGGAAATTCTTTGTTTCTAGGACACCTCAACAAAATGGAGTTGTTGAAAGAAAGAGCATGATAGTACATGAAATGGCTCGAACAATGCTAATGGATTCCAAATTGACAGATATTTTTTGGACACGGACAGTTCATACAATAGTTCGCATTCAAAATAGAGTAATTCTCAGAAACAACACTAATAAAACTCCCTACGAGCTATGGAAAGGAAGACCAGCAAATTTGAAGCACTTCAGAGTTTTTGGAAGCAAATGCTACATCAAAAGAGAAGATGGAAGAATGGGAAAGTTTGATTCTTGTTTGGACAAAGCAGTACTTGTTGGTTACTCAAGTACAAGAAAAGCATACAAGTGTTACAACCTGAGATTGAACAAAGTTGTGGAAATCATCAACGTAACAATTGATGAAACATGTAGACAATAATTGAAGGGAGAAGAAAATGAATCAATGGAACAACTTTACGAAGAGGAAACAAAAGATGAAAAAGAAGGGGAAGACGAAGAGGATCTGACAGAAGCAGAAGAGAAAGTTCAGCAAGTGACTCCAAAGACACCTAGCAGACAAATACAGAAGAATCATCCTTCAGATCAAATTATTGGAAACAAAGATGCAAGAGTTGAGACTAGAAGAAGAATGCGTTCACCAGAACAAACACACCTAGCACTCACATCTACGATTGAACCAACCTATTTTGAAGAGCCAACAAGGATGAATTTTTGAATAAGGCCATGGATGAAGAATTGAATCAAATAGAGAAAAATAACACTTGGGAATTGGTTCCAAGACCAAAGGATAGGAATGTGATCTGCACAAAGTGGGTTTACAGGAATAAACTGATTGAAGATGGACAGGTTACAAGGAACAAAGCTAGATTGGTATGTAAAGAATATGCACTGGTTGAAGGAATCAAATTTTAAGAGACATTTTCCCCAGTTGCCAGAATGGAAGCAATCCGATTGTTTTTAGCTATGCATGCTCCAAAAATATTAAAGTGTATCAGATGGACATAAAATCATCTTTTCTGAATGGGGAACTTGAAGAAGAAGTCTACATTGAACAACCAGAATGATTTCAGTTGTCAGAGAACGTAGATTATGTGTGTAAATTAAAGAAGGCCTTGTATGGTCTAAAACAGGCTCCTAGAGCATGGTACTCTAGACTTGATAAATATCTACAGTAGGCAGGGCTCAGAAAAGGAAGTGCAGACAATAACCTCTACATCAAGGTAAGTCAAGATAGTATTTTATTAATTGAAGTTTATGTTGATGATATTATTTTTGGTAGTGATGATAACAGGTTAAGCCAGAAATTTGCAAAGGATATGCAGAATGAATTTGAAATATCATTACTTGGAGAACTATCCTTCTTTATAGGACTTCATATACATCAAAGCTACCAAGGAATTTTTATTTCTCAAACCAAGTATATTAGAGAAATGTTAAAGAGGTTCGAAATGGAAGATTGAAAACTAGTTATCACTCCCATGCAAACCAATTGCAAGTTAAGAAAAGATGATGATTCAAAGTCTACAGATCAAAGGAAATACAGGTCAATGATTGGTAGCCTACTATATGTGAAAACATCCAGACCAGATGTAATGTAGGCAGTTGGAAAGGTGGCACGATTTTAAGCAGCACCAAAGGAATCACATGTATTAGCAGTGAAGAGGATTTTCAGATATCTCAAAGGAACATAAGAGTTCAGATTATGGTATCCAAAAGGAAAGGATCTGTCACTTATTTCCTACACAGATGCAGATTGGGCAAGTTGTATTAATGACCGACGAAGCACCAGTGGAGCAGTGTTCTACTTGGTTGAGTGTTTAGTATCATGGCTAAGCAAGAAACAATCATTAGTATCTTTATCTACAACCGAGGCAGAGTATATTGCAGCAGCAACATGTTGTACACATGTTCTTTGGATGAAACAAAATCTGACAGATATACAGTTTGAGTATGATGAGCCCATTCCAATCTATTGTGATAATACAAGCTCCATCAGTATCTCAAAGAACCCGGTGATGCACTCCAAGATGAAGCACATTCCAATCAAGTATCACTTTCTACGAGAACAGGTTGCATAAAAGAACATCAGAGTTGAGTATTTGGGCACAAAAGAATACATAAGGTTTCTTGGTTATTGCCAAGATTTCCCCTCCAATCTAAACTTTTATAGTTACGTGTGTGATCTTAGTTATCAGAAGGTTTCCACCCCAGCCTAAAGTAATAATTCGAAGATAATGTAAGAGTGAGTTACTCTGATCACCCAAATATGACTAATTATAATCGCAAAAACATCTTAAATTTTCAAGTACCCAGAAAGAAATCTTCACACTCATACGAGCAATGAAAAATACAAGGCATGATCGTTCAATAATCGATCAACATGTTTATAAACATTGAAGTAAAACAATGATTCGTTAATCAAGATCTCGTACTTAAAGCATGACCAGGTTAATTATTTTTCAAGATTCGAAATCGACGCAATTTGTCGATGATAACAGAGGTAGTCTTGAAGAGAAGAATATTATGGATACAACATCGATATACTCTTGTTTTGGACATAATGCATAGGCTAGTTAGGAAAAGCTTGGATCTTTAACAGTAACAAAGATGTTGAGTCTACTAGTCATAAACAATTCAAGAACTAATCAAAATCTGGTGGTTACACACACATAAATATAAATTGAGAATGGAAGAATAGTAGCGCACACTTCATCTAAAATTCACCCGATAGGCTTTAAGGACCTCCACTCATTTTCATATATTATAGCCCATTGAAAAACGAGTGAACAAATTAAAATACTATTAGCATTACAGAATTATAAACATTTCATCCATCGATCCAATGTATAGTCATTACAAAAATTAGTTGAATCAATCCAGTAACTACTCTAATGTGTACCATAACCAAATGCAGTTTGTTGATGTTGAAATTCAATCTGGAACCTTTGCAACACTATTTTCTTCACCGCGCTTGCAAAATCCAAGACTTCACCGGTACCTCCCAGCCAACATTATGTAATGCCCATATAGATATAGATATAGATATAGATATAGATATAGATATAGATATAGATATATATATATATATATATATATATATATATATATATATATATATATATATATATATATATATATATATATATATATAAACATCGTTATCCTCATAAGCAATTTATTTCTTAACTAAGACAATATCTATTCAGCATAATATTGATATTCATACCAGCCACTTCAGTAATTTAGATTCATCAAAGATTAGCGACTTCATAGCAGAATAAAATAAATGCATAATTTAACAGGTTACCTGGTTCTGATGTTAATTTATGTTGCCAACTGCCTTGCTGCTACTCTCCTGCTACCTGCTACACAGTCCAGTCCTGTTGCAAACACAGAAAAATAATTGCCCAAAACTATTGTCCACCCTGCCAACTAGGAAAACGAACTAGCTCCGGGATATCTACAGATATCCTGGCCCCCCGTGCCCAAAACCTCTAGCAACTCGGTGCCTGCCTGATCAATATGTCACAACCAGAAAATCTCGTGCCTCAATCTGAGCACACCAATCTCACAGCCCCTCTCAGCTCTCTGCCGATAGCAAGAAAATAGTCCCCCCGTAGAATCCTCCTCCCCTCCAACTCCTTTCCTTCCTTATCCCTCCTTCACCGACACTCCTCCCCCCATTAACTCCCTACCTAACTCCTTTATTACCCCTTATCCTCCCGCCGTTAATACCCTTATCCCTCCTTTATTATTTTATCCCATTTA
>ML780955.1:300911-361618 GCA_009831015.1 Picea engelmannii | reverse complement strand
TTTTTTTTTTAGAAATTTTTTTGTTTTTTTTGAGAAAAAATATTACAAAGAACTTTTCTATATTTTTTTTAGTTTATATGATTTAAAAGGTTATGAAGTTTAATAATCTTAAAAATATTGTAAAATTGAGACCTATTGCATTATATAGGAAGGGCATCATAAGAAAAAATTATTTTCATCCTCTACTTTCTTAGTATCACAAAGATTATCAATTCTTTCTCATAGTGTTTTAGGTCTCATCTAACAACTAGTTTCACTGTGAAACTAGTGAAAGCTCATTTTTGTTTTAGCAATGTTACCTCTCTTCTTTAAGATAGGTAATTAATAATCCATATACATAAATCATATTATAATCAATCATATGTCGTGTGTGTGTAAAATGAAATACTCAAACAAATACAATCCACTCTCTGACTCAATCTGGGGTCCAAGGAAGTCCATTGATGCCATCATCATCCATAACCTATCATGTATCCTGCACACTCAAGAAAACTCCTCAATAGCATCTACCAATACATATACATCAAAATAAAAATAAGTCACAATACATCATCATCATAATATATAACTCATAATCAAAACGAAATCATAATGTACCATAACCGGATCACTTGCACGCAAGTGTCCTCAAAGAATAAGTCAATAACAGTGTGCTCAGTAGAACGAGATGTTCCAAAATTCTCCTAGGGAAATAAAATGCAAAATAATCCCATATGAGAAACCACTAGTTCCATCATGAGAGTTTCATTATGACTAATTCTCATCCTATAGAGAACCATATATCTATGGTGATTTCCACAAAAATTACCTATTGGTTGGATTCTAGTTTAACATTTCATTGTGTAACTAGATTTTTTTGAACTTGATGGATGGCATGCTCTTATGTCCACAAAAGGTGAGGGAAAGGTTGTCATTGGAATGTTTTTGGAGAGACAAATTGTTGACAAACATAATGGAGTGGATGACTCATTGAGTAAAGGTGCAACTTTTTTCTACAAGTTGCAACTCACTTACAAGAGAACTTTAGGGACACAAGTATTAAGTGCATATGGGGACTTAAAATTCAAGTTATATTTCTAAATGAGGAACCATGAGTTGCATCACATGATTTTCAATGTGCCTTTCTGGAATTTGCAAATTAGTAACCATCTACCCAAGGTAATTTTTTTCAAAAATGACTTGTTATTTGAATTCTAATTTAGTGTTTCAATGTGTAATTGGCTTCTTCTAAACTTGGTAGTTGGCATGCCCATATGGGAAAAAAAATAAGGGAAAAGGATGCCTTCAACATTGTTCCATGTAAACAAATCCAATAGATAACATGACCTGTCAAATGGAGGTGTGCATTTTGTTCACAAGTTATAACTTGCTTATAGGAGTACTTTAGGGACACAAGTCACAAATGATTACATGGGAATAAAATGCAAATGGTAAACACAAATAAGGAATTATGACTTATAGCATGTTATTATCACAATGAATAATTGACATTTATAGAGAACCATCTTCCTAGGGTCATTTAACTAGTAAAAATGACCTACCTATCAAAAATTGGTTCAATGTTTCACTCTGCAACTAGCCCCTTCCAAACCCGATAGCTAACATGATTGTATGGCCATGAAAATTAGGGAAAAGGTCATTATACCACTATTCTATGAAGACATATCCAACAGAGCATACATGTTTTCAAATACAAGAACAAAAACTTGGTTTTGCCTAGTTGTGGCTCTCTTGTAGGAGCACTATATGAAAGAAAATCTTGAGTGCTATAAGGGGCATAAAACACAAATGGTATGCCAAAATGATAATTTATGATATGAACCACATGAGTTTCACTACCACTGAGAAACCTCCATAGAGAAGAATATTCTACCTAGGGTGAGTTTTAAAAAGATTATATGTCAATGACATTTGATTTGTAGACACTATGTGAGAGGCATTGTGAATGGATAGCAAAAGTTCTCTATAATGTTTCTCAACTTAACCAAGGAACATTACTTGCAGAAAATACACATAAATTTGAAAAATAAATCTACTAATTAACTTCATGTAGCTTACTAGCTACATGATTATACACAAATTTAGCTATTTTATGATACCCATTATTAAATGCATCTACAAGATTCTAAATGAATATGAAGGAAACTAATAAATTATCTACAACAACACATACAACCATTCTCATACACAGGGTAAAGGTACAACCATAAAACTCATAAGATAACTCAAAAAATAGATAAACACTTATCTTTTTAAAATGTTTGTACAACAAACTACTTGTGAAGGATGTTCCACCAAACCATAGACTTGTTGTTCTAGATCTCAACAACAAGTCACCCCCAAGTTGGTGCTAAGAATCCACAAAAGAAGGGTGCCTCTCACAGTCCAGTCATAGCTCAAAATCCCATAACCCATTGATATTCTCCTACAAATATCCTAAATTTTCTTCAGCTCTCTTCCTCTTGACCCGCCCAACCTAAGGAATGTACCCCTTCACTTCTCTTAGTACATCGGGCATCCCATTCGTTTTGTCAGGGTCTCTCGGGCACATGTAACCAGGAATATCTCTATTGGGAACTCAAGGGAACTCGCTGCTAGGAAAACTACCAACAAACAACAAAAAACACTTGTTGTTATAGTGCAACTCCCATAGGAGTTCACTCTTCAGGCCTGACAACTTGTCTCTTCAATATTTAGCTCCAAAAACACTCCAGAATGCTCCAGAATTTTCCCAGCCTTCTTGCTCTAGTTTCAGTGCTCTTCTTCCCTCTTCTCTTCTTGGTGTTCATGTCAATACTGATTGTGAAAAATTGTTTGTTCCTCCCATATGAATTTCCTCTATTTTTCCAAGACAGTTGACTGCTCACTCTACCTAATGTTGATTGTAATTCAGCCCCATGCTCCCCAATAACTATGGGATGTGACTCTCACAGCCACCCTCATACATGAGTTTAATGATTGGGCTCTCATATGCTCAAATAAAAAATAGAAGCTAACCCCAATGATAATATAATTCAGGAAAATGGGTTGAATTAATACCCATAAATAGTTTCCCCTCTGACCCCTCTTAGACACTCTCTTCTCTTGCGGAAAACTCAACCCCCCATCTCTGTCCATAGTCCCCAACAGTTGGCATGAAACTTTATTTATTAAAATTCAGAAAATACAATTTGCATATTACATCATTTGGCCATATCCACATTCATATCTACATTATGCATTAATTAAAATGGGGATTATAGAAGGAATGTTACATTCTCCATTTATCCTCATCAATTCTATTTATTAGCATGGTTGAATAAACTATGTGACTTTATCTCATTGACCACCACCAACAAACTTCTAAAACAAAATTGTTGTGGTAAACTCAATGATAGATCATGATGAACATAAATGGTAATGAACTTTTTCATCCTCTAGGGTAGACCCCAAGACCATAAACAGGAAAGAAACTGCTTAAGATAAAATTTCTTTGCAATAATTCTATGGAGCATGATTTTAGGATCAATCTTAGTTCACTTTCTATTGGGTAGGATTTGTAAACAAAACTATGTCTATTGAGAGGAATTATTCTTATAACTTCTCAAAGAAAAAAACTCCCCAAAGTGATGTACCACTCAAGAGTTACACAATGTTACTAATGGAATGACAATGTTAACAAAAGAGAGATAGATTGGTCAAGTTCTTAGAGCAATTTATTGTTTCATAACAAAATGGGATTAGATAGATTGGTCAAGTTCCATAGCAACTTATTGTTTCATAACAGCATGGGATTTCGAAACAAATTGAGGAAACTAAGAGGCATTACTAATATGAACTTGGCGGAGCAAAAAAGAGCTCCAAAGAAGTGTATGGTTTGAGAGTTAAAGGATGTTGCTATTGGCATGAAAATGTTGACACAAAGATTAATATTAACCTAGTTTGGTAGTTGCTTCATGTTTCTCTTTTATACAGATTTTGGAAACAACCCTTTGTCTACTAATAGACCCAAACTTTAAAAAGAATGACAAACTCCAAAATAATATGTATCTTGAGAGTAACATAATGTAACGCGTTAATGTTTATAAATAAAAATTGATGCAATGTATTCATTCTTTGAATTTTGGGATGTTATTTATCCATTTCAAAAAAATTAAACATAATATTTTGACCAATATTAAAAAATTTAAAATAAAAATTGTATTATAGATATGAGATGAAATAAATCAAATTTCAACATTTGTTTAAGTACCATTACAAGTTCAACAAATAAAATTTTCCAACTATCGAGTACACTCGCTTTGGCCTATATTAGAATTATAATCTCTTCCAATTTTCTAACTAGATAGAGTTTTGAAATGAAACTTTAGTAAGTAAGAGGAACCATTATTACCAACTCAAAAAATCACATGGAACTTAGTTCAATGTTGTATGGTTCAAGAGTTGAGCAATGTCGTGGGGAAAAAATATTGACAAAACATAGTTATATTCGGTAAAGCCCAAGGAGCATAAACAAGAAAGAAACTTTTAAGATACAATTCCTTTTAAAGAATATTATAACACAATATTGACAAAACATAGTTATATTCGGTAGAGCCCAAACAAGAAAGAAACTTTTAGGATAAAATTCCTTTTAAAGAATATTATAAAACAATATTGACAAAACATAGTTATAAAACAATATTGACAAAACATAGTTATATTCGGTAGAGCCCAAGGAGCATAAACAAGAAAGAAACTTTTAAGATAAAATTCCTTTTAAAGAATATTATAAAGAAGGAAAACATAAACTTTTCAACATACAATTATTTTTCATAGTTTTTTATCTTAATAAGAAAATATAATATTTTTAGATATTAATAAGAAAACATAATATTTTTAAAATAATATGGTAAATTATAATTGTCCTAATGCATTGTAATATATGATTTTTTAAGTTTAACATTAAGTTAAGAAGAGTTAAATAATATTGATTTATTGAACTTTAAGAAAAAATTGATGAATAATTCTTTTTTTTAGATATTTTTTTATGAGAAAAAATATTACAAAGAACTTTTCTATATTTTTTAGTTTATATGACTTAAAAAGTTATGAAGTTTAATAATCTTAAAAATATTGTAAAATTGAGACCTATTTTATTATATAGGAAGGGCATCATAAGAGAAAGTTATTTTCATCATCTACTTTCTTCGTATCACAAAGATTATAAATTCTTTCTCATAGTGTTTTAGGTCTCATCCAACAACTAGTTTCACTATGAAACTAGTGAAAGCTCATTTTTGTTTTAGCAATGTTACCTCTCTTCTTTAAGATAGGTAATCAATAATCCATATACATAAATCATATTATAATCAATCATATGTCGTGTGTGCATAAAATGAAATACTCAAACAAATACAATCCACTCCCTAACTCAATCTAGGGTCCAAGGAAGTCCATTGATGTCATCATCATCCATAACCTATCATGTATCCTGCACACTCTGGAAAACTCCTCAATAGCATCTGCCAATACATATACATCAAAATAACAATAAGTCACAATACATCATCATCATAATATATAACTCATAATCGAAACGAAATCATAATGTACCATAACCGAATCACTTGCACGCAAGTGTCCTCAAAGAATAAGTCAATAAAAGTGTGCTTAGTAGAACGAGATGTTACAAAATTCTCCTAGGGAAATAAAATGCAAAATAATCTCATATGAGAAACCACTAGTTCCTTCATGAGAGTTCCATTATGACTAATTGTCATCCTATAGAGAACCATATATCTAGGGTGATTTCCACAAAAATGACATATTGGTTGGATTCTAGTTTAATATTTCATTGTGTAACTAGATTTTTTTGAACTTGATGGATGGCATGCTCTTATGTCCACAAAAGGTGAACGTAAGGTTGTCATTGGAATGTTTTTGGAGAGACAAATTGTTGGCAAACATAATGGAGTGGATGACTTATTGAGTAAAGGTGCAATTTTTTTCTACAAGTTGCAACTCACTTACAAGAGAACTTTAGGGACACAATTATTAAGTGCATATGGGGACTTAAAATTCAAGTTATATTTCTAAATGAGGAACCATGAGTTGCATCACATGATTTTCAATGTGCCTTTCTAGAATTTGCAAATTAATAACCATCTACCCAAGGTAAAAAATTTCAAAAAGTACTTGTTATTTGAATTCTAATTTAGTGTTTCAATGTGTAATTGGCCTCTTCTAAACTAGGTAGTTGGCATGCCCATAGATAACATGACCTGTCAAATGGAGGTGTGCATTTTTTTCACAAGCTATAACTTGCTTATAGGAATACTTTAGGGACACAAGTCACAAATGATTACATGGGAATAAAATGAAAATGGTAAACACAAATAAGGAATTATGACTTATAGCATGTTATTATCACAATGAATAATTGACATTTATAGAGAACCATCTTCCTAGGGTCATTTAACTAGTAAGAATGACCTACCTATCAAAATTTGGTTCAATGTTTCACTCTGCAACTAGCCCCTTCCAAACCCGATAGCTAACATGATTGTATGGCGGCCATGAAAATTAGGGAAAAGGTCATTATTACCACTATTCTATGAAGACATATCCAACAGAGCATACATGTTTTCAAATACAAGAACAAAAACTTAGTTTTGACTAGTTGTGGCTCTCTTGTAGGAGCACTATATGAAAACAAATCTTGAGTGCCATAAGGGACATAAAACACAAATGGTATGCTAAAATGATAATTTATGATATGAACCACATGAGTTTCACTACCACTGAGAAACCTCCATAGAGAAGAATAGTCTACCTAGGGTGAGTTTTAAAAAGATTATATGTCAATGACATTTGATTTGTAGACACTATGTGAGAGGCATTGTGAATGGATAGCAAAATTTCTTTGTAATGTTTCTCAACTTAACTGAGGAACATTACTTGTAGAAAATACACATAAATTTGAAAAAAAAAAAAAAAAAACTACTAATTAACTTCCTGTAGCTTACTAGCTACATGATTATACACAAATTTAGCTAGTTTATGATACCCATTATTAAATGCATCTACAACATTCTAAATGAATATGAAGGAAACTAATAAATCATCTACAACAACACATACAACCATTCTCATACACAGGGTAAAGGCACAACCATAAAACTCATAACATAACTCAAAAAATAGATAAACACTTATCTTTTTAAAATGTTTGTACAACCAACTACTTGTGAAGGACGTTCCACCTAACCATAGACTTGTTGTTCCAGATCTCAACAACAAGTCACCCCCAAGATGGGGCTAAGAATCCACAAAAGAAGGGTGCCTCTCACAGTCCACTCATAGCTCAAAATCCCATAACCCACTGATATTCTCCTACAAATATCCTGAATTTCCTTCATCTCTCTTCCTCTTGACCTGCCCAACCTAAAGAATGTACCCCTTCACTTCTCTCAGTACATCGGGCATCCCATTCATTTATCAGGGTCTCTCTAGCACATGTAACCAGGAATATCTCTATTGGGAACTCAAGGGAACTCACTGCTAGGAAAACTACCAACAAACAATAATAAACACTTGTTGTTACAGTGCAACTCCCATAGGAGTTCACTCTTCAGTCCCAACAACCTGTCTCTTCAATATTTAGCCTCCAAACTCTCCAAAAACAATCATGAATGCTCCAGAATTTTCCCAGCCTTCTTGCTCTAGTTTCAGTGCTCTTCTTCCCTCTTCTCTTCTTGTTGTTCATGTCAAAACTGAATGTGAAAAATTGTTTGTTCCTCCCATATGAATTTCCTCTATTTTCCCAAGAAAGTTGACTGCACACTCTACCCAATGTTGACTGTACTTCAACCCCATGCTCCCTAATAACTATGGGATGTGACTCTCACACCCACCCTCTTACTTGAGTTTAATGATTGGGCTCTCATACGCTCAAACAAAAAATAGAAGCTAACCCCAATGATAATAAAATTCAAGAAAATGGGTTGAATTAATACCCATAAATCATTTCCCCCTTGGACCCCTCTTAGACACTCTCTTCTCTTGCGGAAAACTCAACCCCCATCTCTGTCCATATTCCCCAATAGTTGGCATGAAATTTTATTTATTAAAATACAGAAAATTACATCATTTGGCCATATCCACATTCATATCTACATTATGCATTAATTAAAATGGTGATTATAGAAGGAATGTTACATTCTCCATTTATCCTCATCAATTTTATTTATTAGCATGGTTGAATAAACTATGTGACTTTATCTCATTGACCACCACCAACAAACTTCTAAAACAAAATTGTTGTGGTAAACTCAACGATACATCATGATGAACATAAATGGTAATGAACTTTTTCATCCTCTAGGGTAGACCCCAAGACCATAAACAAGAAAGAAATTGCTTAAGATAAAATTGTTTTGCAATAATTCTATGGAGCATGATTTTAGGATCAATCTTAGTTCACTTTCTATTGGGTAGGATTTGTAAACAAAACAATGTCTATTGAGAGGAATTATTGTTACAACTTCTCAAAGAAAAAAACTCCCCAAAGTGATGTACCACTCAAGAGTTACACAATGTTACTAATAAAATGACAATGTTAACAAAAGAGAGATAGATTGGTCAAGTTCTTAGAGCAGTTTCTTGTTTCATAACAAAATGGGATTAGATAGATTGGTCAAGTTCCATAGCAACTTCTTGTTTCATAACAACATGGGATTTCGAAACAAATTGAGGAAACTAAGAGGCCTTACTAATATGGACTTGGTGTAGCTAAAAAGAGCTCCAAAAAAGTGTATGGTTTGAGAGTTAAAGGATGTTGCTATTGGCATGAAAATGTTGACACAAAGATTAATATTAGCCTAGTTTGGTAGTTGCTTCGTGTTTCTCTTTTGTACAGATTTTGGAAACAAACCTTTGGCTACTAATAGACCCAAACTTAAAAAAAAATAACAAACTCCAAAGTAATATGTATCTTGAGAGTAACATAATGTAACGCGTTAATGTTTATAAATAAAAATTTGTGTAATGTATTCATTCTTTAAATTTTGGGATGTTATTTATGCATTTTAAAAAGATTGAACATAATATTTTGAACATTATTAGAAAAATTAAAATTTGAAATACAGATTGATTGTATTATATGTATGAGATGAAATAAATCAAATTTTAATGTTTAAGTACCATTACAAGTTCAAGAAAGAAAAAATTTCAACTCTCGAGTACACTCTCTTTGGCCTATATTAGAATTATAATCTCTTCCAATTTTCTAACTAGATAGAATTTTAAAATGAAACTTTAGTAAGTAAGAGGAACCATTATTACCAACTCAAAAAATCAAATGAAACTTAGTTCAATGTTGTATGGTTCAAGAGTTGAGCAATGTCGTGGGGGAAACAATATTGACAAAACATAGTTATATTCGGTAGAGCACAAGGAGCATAAACAAAGGAGCATAAACAAGAAAGAAACTTTTAAGATAAAATTATTTTTAAAGAATATTATAAAGTAGGAAAACATAAAATTATTTTTAACATAAAATTATTTTTATTATTTTTCATAGCTTTTGGATTTTAATAAGAAAATATATTTTTTTTAGATATTAATAAGAAAATATAATATTTTTAAGATAATATGGTAAATTATAGTTGTATTTATGCATTGTAATATATGAATTTTTAAGTTTAACATTAAATTAAGAAGAGTTAAATAATATTGATTTATTGAACTTTAAGAAAAAAATTGATGAATAATTCTTTTTTCTAGATCTTCTTTTATGAGAAAAAATATTACAAAGAATTTTTCTATATTTTTTAGTTTATATGACTTAAAGGGTTATGAAGTTTAATAATCTTAAAAATATTGTAAAATTTAGACCTGTTGCATTATATAGGAAGGGCATCATAAGAGAAAGTTATTTCCATCCTCTACTTTCTTAGTATCACAAAGATTATAAATTCTTTCTCATAGTGTTTTAGGTCTCATCCAACAACTAGTTTCACTATGAAACTAGTGAAAGCTCATTTTTGTTTTAGCAATGTTACCTCTCTTCTTTAAGATAGGTAATCAATAATCCATATACATAAATCATATTATAATCAATCATATGTCGTGTGTGCATAAAATGAAATACTCAAACAAATACAATCCACTCCCTGACTCAATCTGGGGTCCAAGGAAGTCCATTGATGTCATCATCATCCATAACCTATCATGTATCCTGCACACTTAGGAAAACTCCTCAATAGCATCTGCCAATACATATACATCAAAATAAAAATAAATCACAATACATCATCATCATAATATATAACTCATAATCGAACCGAAATCATAATGTACCATAACCAGATCACTTGCATGCAAGTGTCCTCAGAGATTAAGTCAATAAAAGTGTGCTCAGTAGAATGAGATGTTACAAAATTCTCATAGGGAATAAAATGAAAAATAATCCCGTATGAGAAACCACTAGTTCCATCATGAGAGTTTCATTATGACTAATTATCATCCTATAGAAAACCATATATCTATGGTGATTTCCACAAAAATGACCTATTGGTTGGATTCTAGTTTAATATTTCACTGTGTAACTAGATTTTTTTGAACTTGATGGATGGCATGCTCTTGTGTCCACAAAAGGTGAGGGAAAGGTTTTCATTGGAATGTTTTTGGAGAGACAAATTGTTGACAAACATAATGGAGTGGATGACTCATTGAGTAAAGGTGCAATTTTTTTCTACAAGTTGCAACTCACTTACAAGAGAACTTTAGGGACACAAGTATTAAGTGCTTATGGGGACTTAAAATTCAAGTTATATTTCTAAATGAGGAACCATGAGTTGCATCACATGATTTTCAATGTGCCTTTCTGGAATTTGCAAATTAATAACCATCTACCCAAGGTAATTTTTTTGAAAAACGACTTGTTACTCGAATTCTAATTTAGTGTTTCAATGTGCAATTGGCCTCTTCTAAACTTGGTAGTTGGCATGCCTGTATGGGAAAAAAAATAAGGGAAAAGGATGCCTTTAACATTGTTCCATGGAAACAAATCCAATAGATAACATGACCTGTCAAATGGAGGTGTGAATTGTTTTCACAAGTTATAACTTGCTTATAGGAGTACTTTAGGGACACAAGTCACAAATGATTACATGAGAATAAAATGCAAATGGTAAACAAAAATAAGGAATTATGACTTATAGCAAGTTATTATCACAATGAATAATTGACATTTATAGAGAACCATCTTCCTAGGGTCATTTAACTAGTAAGACTGACCTACCTATCAAAATTTGGTTCAATGTTTCACTCTGTAACTAGCCCCTTCCAAACCCGATAGATAACATGATTATATAGCCATGAAAATTAGGGAAAAGGTCATTATTACCACTATTCTATGAAGACATATCCAACAGAGCATACATGTTTTCAAATACAAGAACAAAAACTTGGTTTTTACTAGTTGTGGCTCTCTTGTAGGAGCACTACATGAAAAAAAATCTTGAGTTCTATAAGGGGCATAAAACACAAATGGTATGCCAAAATGATAATTTATGATATGAACCACATGAGTTTCACTACCACTGAGAAACCTCCATAAAGAAGAATAGTCTACCTAGGGTGAGTTTTGAAAAGATTATATGCCAATGACATTTGATTTGTAGACACTATGTGAGAGGCGTTGTGAATGGATAGATAAAGTTCTTTGTAATGTTTCTCAACTTTACCGAGGAACATTACTTGCAGAAAATACACATAAATTCGAAAGAAAAAATATATACTAATTAACTTCCTGTAGCTTACTACCTACATGATTATACACAAATTTAACTATTTTATGATACCCATTACTAAATAAATCTATAAAATTCTAAATGGATATGAAGGAAACTAATAAATCATCTACATCAACACATACAACCATTCTCATACACAGGGTAAAGGCACAACCATAAAACTCATGAGATAACTCAAAAAATAGATAAACACTTATCTTTTTAAAATGTTTGTACAACCAACTACTTGTGAAGGACATTCCACCCAACCATAGACTTGTTGTTCCATATCTCAACAATAAGTCACCCCCAAGCTAGGGCTAAGAATCCACAAAAGAAGGGTGCCTCTCATAGTTCACTCATAGCTCAAAATCCCACAACCCACTAATATTCTCCTACAACTATCCTGAATTTCATTTAGCTCTCCTCCTCTTGACCCGCCCAACCTAAGGAATGTACCCCTTCACTTATCTTAGTTCATCAGGCATCCCATTCATTTATCACGGTCTCTCTGGCACATGTAACCAGGAATATCTCTATTGGGAACTCAAGGGATCTCATTGCTAGGAAAACTACCAACAAACAACAACAAACACTTGTTGTTACAGTGCAACTCCCATAGGAGTTCACTCTTCAGGCCCGACAACCTGTCTCTTCAATATTTGTCTCTAAAACACTCCATAATGCTCCAAACTTTTCCCAGCCTTCTTGCTCTAGTTTCAATGCTATTCTTCCCTCTTCTCTGCTTGTTGTTCATGTCAAAATTGAATGTGAAAAATTGTTTGTTCCTCCCATATGAATTTCCTCTATTTTCCCAAGACAGTTGACTGTTCACTCTACCCAATGTTGATTGTACTCCATCCCCATGCTCCCCAATAACTATGGGATGTGACTAAACTCTATTTTCTCAAATTCATCCCTAAAAAAATTCAAACCATGGCGAACCAGACAGCCATAGAACCAGGCATCCTTTCTTCCAGGCTTCCCTAGATTCGGAGCTGGCGACCCAGGCAACTCTTAAGGCAGTACAGAGCTCCTGACCGCACCGTAGTTCACCTATACCTGACTGTGAACCGATCTTCCTTCTTCTCGCAGATAGTAAGTCGTTTTCTTGACCGTATTCGTTTTCTGTCTACTTTTGAACCGAAATGATCACTGTTTTCTTCCTTTCTGTCCTCTAGTCCAGATAGGGACTGCTCCACTGTCTTGACCTGAGACGACAGCAACCCTCTCCTCGACCTGGCGTTATCCTTCCCTGGTGGATCTAGTGGGCCTTCTGCGGTCCCCAGACAACTCTTTTTACAATGGACACGATGACCAACGCACTTCTGAATCCTACTGATGAACTTATTTGGAAGCAGGTTGGATTTTTTGAGCAAGTGGACTCCCTGGAAAGAAGGAATCCGACCCTCCCCCCCATGCCTTTTCCCCAATGCACTGCCTCTACCTCTGCTGCTCCAGCTGTGTCAGACCATCCCGCCCAGACAAGTGCTCCTCTCCCGAGATCTACTCCTCCTTTTTATGACAGGACCCTCCCAATCAACTCCACTAATCTCTCCGAGCCTGAGATCCCTAGGATCCCTCTATCTACTCACCGAGTGGCTTCCCTTGGTCGCAAGGCATGGAAGTCTAACAAAAAAACTAAGAGATTGGTTCTAGGCGACGGAGTAGGTTTGGAAAACCTCTATAAGATGTCTCTTTGTGCCTTGGTAGGCCGCATCTCCTACAAATATCTGAACCCACCTCCTCTCGAGGACTGGTTAAAGACTGAATGGGCTCCTCTCATCGGCTACTGTCCGGAAGTCATGTATCTAAAAAAAGGCTGGCTCGGCTTCCTTTGCAGAACTCCTGAAGATGCCTCTCTGCTTTTATCCTTTAAATGGGTTTTGGGGGCAGCAGCCTCATGCTTAAGCGTTGGAGAATGGCGTTCAACCCAGACACAGACTATTTTCAGTACAGACATTTATGGGTGCTCCTCCCGGGTCTTCCTCTCCATTTTTGGAATAAAGAAGCCATCAGAGCTATAGGGGACTCATTGGGAAAGTTCATTACTTTCGATTTAGGTTCTCTTTCGGGCTCCTCGAGGAAGATGGGCAGGGTACTGGTTGAGATAGACATCACTGCTGGTCTGCCTGAGAATCTGGAGATCGTTTGGAGAGGTCAGAAGTCTCTACAATCCCTGGACTACCTCGGCATACCTTTCCGCTGCAACAACTGTCGAGAAACTGGACATCTCCGTCGAAACTGTCCAGGTAAGTCCTGGTCCCTCCCTTCTGAAGAAGCCGACCTGCACCTTAACCCTCCAGACTATATGGTTGTTGGCCCATCGCTCGAGCCCTCGGCTTCACCCCTGGACCCTCCTTCCCCTCCCTTACCTGGGCACCCTGAACCTTTGACGACAAAAATCTTTCATCTATGTCCATCTCTCTTTAACTCACTCTCTTCTCTTGAAAGGGAGTCCATCAATCGATCCCTTTGGCTCTCTGCTCCTCTTCATATTTCCCCTGATCCCGTGTTAGGGAGTTTACAGCCACCCTCCACACTGTGCACTTCGCTCGGCTCCCCTTCTCGACCAGCCTCCGATCCTACTCCCCCTTCTATCCACCCACCTCCACTGCAACTTCCCCTCACAGCTCAATCGAGCGGACAGCCCAGAACTCCTACTCCTATCTCTGGACCGACAGAGTCTCCAACATTTCTTCCGGGCTATAGTCAGTCATTAGAAAACGAGGATTCGCTGCTGTCTGCTTTGAGCTCTGCGGCCCCTCCATCTTTCTTGTCGGACTCCTCAACTCAGCTTCAAACTTACAGGGGGAATGAACTCATATCAGTCTCATCAACGGAGGGAGCTACTTCATCACAGCAAACAACAAAAGATCAAAAGTCCTTTGCATGGTCGCGTGGATTGGGTGTAGAGTTATCCCCTCTACAAACCAGAAGCTCTAGAAAAAAGAAAGAAGTGCAAGTCTCCCAACAGTCGGCTTCTACTGACCCTACTCAATCTGAAAAGGCCCCCCTTAGAGCGTTGAATTCTATTGCGCATTCCAAATGATTGTGCTCTCTTTGAATGTGTGAGGTATCGGAGGACTACTCAAGAAGGCCTCCTTTCGTAAACTGCTCGATTACACTAAACCAAACATCATTCTCCTCCAAGAGACTCTATCATCTGATCATATTTCCAGATCTTTTGTGCACTCTTTCTACTCATCTTGGGTCTCTGCAGCTGTTAGCTCCATCGACAACTCTGGTGGTTTGGTGGTGGCATGGGATCCGGTTATTTTTGACTTGGTTCCCTTCCTTACCTGTGGAGGCATACTGCTGATGGGACGGTGCCTAGCTACCAATTAAGAGATAGGGTTCTTAAACGTGTATGGTCCCTGTCTCGACAGGTTGCAATTCTGGACGCGCCTTGCAACAAGTGGATTACTCACCATCCCCAACCTCATCCTTGGAGGGGATTTAAACATCACGCTCTCAGCAGATGAACACTGGGGAGGTATTCCTTTGCCCGCTTCAGGAGGTGCTTTTTACAGAGACCTCTTCTCGTCTTTGAACATCTTTGATGTTTTACCGAATAGTATTGTCCCCACATGGCGTAATGGGCGCTCCGGGGACGAGGCCATAGCCAGAAGATTAGATCGTTTCTTAATCTCCAGAAATTTCTTGACATCCGCTGCCTTCCCAACTTCGTGGGTGGAGTATCCATATTTCTCCGATCATGCCCCCATCCTCTTAAAGTTGAAGAGTCCCCTACAGTTTATCGCTTTCCCCTTTAAGTTCAATCATCACTGGTTAGCATCGGCCGACTATTCTGATCTGGTCCATTCGATCTGGACAGACCCTCGATTTCTACTTGAAGGTAACCCGCAGCTGCGCCTACATTGGAAACTAAAGGAGTTAAAAGCCCGTACAAAGTCTTGGAGCATTCTAAAGAAGAAATCGGAGGAGGCTCTACTTATTAATCTGGATTCAGAGATAAAAAAGCTTATTCATCTATCAACAGCAGCAGCCCTGTCCATTGAAAACTCAGTTTCCTTAAAAGAGTTGGAGCAGCGCAGAGACTACATTTTGAGAGAAGAGGAAAAGACCTGCAGACTACGCAGCCGAGCGACCTGGCTCAAATGGGGTGATTCCAACACTAAATATTTTCACAACCTGTCTAGTTTCAACAGAAACAAAAAACATATTTGGTCTATCCAAAGCGATGTTGATGAGACGCGCCGGGGCCAAGAGGATATCAAGACTGAGGCGGTCACATTTTTCGAACAGCTCTTCAAAGGAAACGGTACTCATCTACTTCATGAAAAAGTTTCAACAACCAGCCTCTACCCAAGATTGGTATCAGACTCTGAAGCCTCCGATATCTTCAAGCCTGTCACCCTCCCGGAGCTAAAGCATATATTGTTGCATTTCAAAAAGGAGAGAAGTCTGGGACCTGACGGCTGGACGTCAGAGTTCTTCTCCCACTTCTTTGAACTCGTTGGACCGGACCTCCTTCTGATGGTCGAAGACATTCGCACCAAAGGCAAGATCTCCAGAAACATTAACTCCACTTTTCTGGTTTTGATCCCCAAAGAAAACAACGTTGTCTCCTTTAATGACTTCAAACCAATTTCCCTGTGCAATCTTATTTACAAATTGGTTTCAAAAGTCATCGCAAATCGCATGAAACCTTTTCTGGAAAGGAGCCTTTCAGCTGAACAGCTCGGGTTTCTAAAAGGAAGGAGAATACAAGATGCCATCGCTACGGCTCATGAGTGCATTCACTCTATAAAACAGAAAAATTTAAAGGCCTTAATCATGATAATTGATCTCAAAAAGGCCTTTGACTGTATCGACTGGGCTTACTTGAGACTTATCCTACATGCAGCGGGGTTTGGTGACAAGTTCACTGATTGGATTCTGGCTTGCGTTACAAGTGCAATTTTTGCGGTGTTGATTAATGGGGAGGCGACAAATTTCTTCAATAGTGAAAGGGGGCTCCGACAGGGATGCCCACTTTCCCCTTACCTCTTCATTCTTGTTATGGAAAGTCTCAGCCTTCTCCTTTCAAAATCTATCGCCGAACACAAGATCTCTGGTTTAAAGGTTTCTAGATTCATTAAGATTTTCCATCTCATGTTCGTCGACGATATTCTCCTATTGTCAAAAGTTGAGCCGTTAGAATGGCTTGTTATTCTGGACATATTACAAGTATTCTGCACAGTTACGGGACTGTCCATCAACCCCTTAAAATCCTCGGTCCATTATTGGGGAGTTTATGAGGCAGAGCTCTTGCTTCTCAAAGGCTCCATCCCTTTTACTTTCATTGATTTGAAAGATGGCTTCAACTACCTGGGTTATAGGCTGAAGCCGAGAGCCTCCACCCCTGCTGATTGGAGCTGGCTCGTGGCAATTTTCGAAAGGAAGATAAGTTTCTGGTGCAACAAGCGGTTGTCCCTGGGAGGGCGTTTCATCTTAGTCAAATCAGTGCTTGAGGGGTTGGCTGTCTACTGGATGACTCTTGAGCGTATCCCTAATAAAATTATTATTTTATTTCGAAGGCTTTCTTGCAATTTCCTCTGGAATGATCGTGTTGACAAACATTGCTTTCACCTTTGCAAGTGGTAGTCCCTTTTCAGACCCCGTAAGGCAGGAGGCTGGGGGCTAAAGAACCTGTCTATTTTCAACTCGTCTCTTCTGGCCTGCACTTTCTGGAGAGGGGTTACCCATAGCAGCATTTGGCAGAATGTCATTTTTGATAAGTACCTTGGCTCCCTTCCTCTCCTTCATTGGTTGAGAAGGCCCTCTCTTGAGCTGAAACGGGCTTCCCCCTTTTGGAAGGGATTGATCTCCGCCTCCCCAGTGGTTCTTCACTGGCTTCGTTGGAAGCCCGGTACAGGTACCGAGATCTTACTCGGAAGGGATAAGATCCTAGGATTGGAGAACCTCTCCATCCTCTCGCCCTCGCTCAGATCACATCTTGCTCTTCAAAGCCTCGGTTGTCTAGCACAGGTTAAAGTGACAGCAAACACTGGTTTTCTCCGGGACCGCTGGTTTTCTAGCAGCGATCTTCAGCTTCCTCAACCGATTGCAAGGGAGTGGGATTCTTACACTAATGCATTGAAAGCGGCCAGAATCTCGCTCATTGACCTTCCTGACACTCTACTGTGGGTCGGGGGTGATGGATCAGGCTTCTTGACTGTCATAAATGCCTATGCGGCTCTCCACCAAACAGTTGACTGTAGTGAAGAGATCCCATGGCTTCTTTCCATTTGGAAATGGTCCATTCCACTAAAGATTAAATTTTTTGTTTGGCTATGTATTAAGGAGAGACCACTCACCTGGGAGGCGCTCCAAAAAAGAGGTTGGCAGGGCCCCGGCCGCTGCCCCCTATGCACTTTAGCCACTGAAGATTTAAATCACCTCCTGATTCATTGTGACTTCAATGTGTATGTTTGGACGTGCTTGCTACAGCATTTGTCTCTATCTTTTATCTGGAAGGGCGACTCTGTCTCCGAGTGTTTTGTTGCATGGCAAAAAAACAAATCGACTCCTATCTCCTTGGCTGCCATCGTTTGCTGGTGGATCTGGATAGAGAGGAATCAGGTTATTTTTTAGGGGTGGCGTCCTTCCTGTCAATCGGTTCTCCACAAAATTCTTTCCAATTTCAATTGGCAGCCGACCTCCCAAAAGATGCTTCAAATCAAATTTTGTGATTTTCAGCTGACGGATGGCACTACACTTGTTTGTTTTGATGGTGTTTCTCTTTCCAGCGGCCTCTGTTGTGGGGCAGGAGGCACTTTCAAAGCTCACCAATCAAGGGCGACAAACTGGTTTCTAAATTGTGGAGTGGGAACTAACAACAAAGCTGAGCTCTTGGGTTTATGGGTTTCACTTTCCCTTGCAAAATTTTGGTCTTTAAACCACATTCTTGTTTTGGGAGACTCAAAACTTATTATAGATTGGATAAATCAAAACTGTAAGCTCCATTCAGTCCACTTAGAAGGATGGAAACAAGAAACGTTGAAGTTGTCAAACAACTTCTCCAACATTCATTCCAGCCATATTCCCAGGATTCATAATACGGCTGCGGATGCACTTTCTAACAGGGCACTAAGTGGCGTGGTTGGTAGGCTCTCGGTTTATCATAGTGATAAAGGATTTGAGAGTCAAATTTCCTCTTATAATCTCTTCGAAGGATAATGATCCACTTCTAGTTCTGTTGTGTTATTTACAGCGTGATTCCATAGCTTTCGAGTACCTGCTTTCCCCCAGCTGGGAGTTTTATGGATTGCTCTCCTATCGATTTAAAGCTCGCAGTTTTTTTCCTCCACCATCGGAAGGGGCAACTCTATTTGAAATGGGCGACTACTATTCCGAGTGTCTCGCTACTTTGGGACAGGTTTACATGTAATGGACTGTTCTTTTATTGTCTGGTCATTCTTCTCTCCAGCCGTGGCTATATTTGTGTAAATGAATTTATACCTAATATAAATTTGAGGGAATTTTTCATGGAAAAAAAAGTAAGAGGAACCATTATTACCAACTCAAAAAATCACATGGAACTTAGTTCAATGTTGTATGGTTCAAGAGTTGAGCAATGTCGTGGGGAAAAACAATATTCACAAAACATAGTTCTATTCGGTAGGAGCCAAGGAGCATAAACAAGAAAGAAACTTTTAAGATAAAATTCCTTTTAAAGAAATAAAGTATGAAAACATAAACTTTTTAACATAAAATTGTTTTTCTTTGTTTTCGTATTTTAATGAGAAAATATAATATTTTTAGATCTTAATAAAAAATATAATATTTTTAAGTTAATAAGGTTTTCGGATTTTAATGAGAAATATTTTTAAGTTAATAAGGTTTTTGGATTTTAATGAGAAAATATAATATTTTTAGATCTTAATAAGAAAATATAATATTTTTAAGTTAATATGGTAAATTAGAATTTTGTCAATGCATTGTAATATATGAGTTTTTACATCTTAACTTTAACATTAAGTTAAGAAAAGTTGAATAATGTTGATTTATTGAACTTTAAGAAAAAAAATTGATGAATAATTATTTTTTCTAGATTTTTTTTTTTATGAGAAAAAATATTATAAAGAAATTTTCTATTAGTTTGCATGATTTAATAAGTTATGAAGATTAATAATCTTAAAAATATTGTAAAATTGAGACCTATTGCATTATATAAAAAAGATATTATAAGAGAAAGTTATTTTCATCCTCTACTTTCTTAGTATCACAAAGATTATAAATTATTTCTCATAGTGTTTTAGGTCTCATCCAACAGCTAGTTTCACTATGAAACTAATGAAAGCTCATTTTTGTTTTAGCAATGTTACTTCTCTTCTTTAAAATAAGAATAGAAAAAATATATTTTTGATCTTCTAACTTGAATTAATGGTCTCTTTATAGTACATTAACTTTGTCTTATTCTATATTTCTTCATGACACCATAATGTATCTTTACAATTAGTTGTAATAGTGCTTTTTATATTATAAATATTTAGAAGAGTGAACTCCTCTTGAATGGTCCAATAGTTTAGCTACGAAACACCACCCTTATGCCATCCATTATTAAGCCTCAAACTTTTACTAGAATTTGAAGCAATGATAGGAAGCATTTTATCCTTCATGTTAATTATCTTATTCTAGTTCATTATGTACCTAATCAGCTTTCTCCCAGTAAAAAAAGCCCAACACTTTAGAGAATAATGGACTATAAAACACTTTTAGATAAAATTTCTCTATAAATATTGCAATATTAAAAAACAAAGATATTTAAGAATTTATAAATATTTTCAAGATTAGGGACTCCTTACCAAAAAACAATATCAACCCCCAAAAGAAAAAAAAAAAAAAAAAAATTGATAACTATCCCATCAAAAATAATGCCAACAAATGCCTCTAAGGAAACATTTTTTAATCCCTATATTATAATTAATTTCAAATAACCAACTTAATTAGAAATTTGCAAGGTATTTGTACACCTTCTATGCATAGTGTTTAAACATATACAAACTCAACAAAATTATACTTGCTGGGTATACCGTCTATAACATGAGAAACTAAGAATGCTAAGAAGCTTATGCACCTAAATAAAACCTGTATAATTTTAATGGAGAACAGTAACAAGTTACCAGAGACTAATTCCAAAGATTTCCCTCGTTTGATCTTTAATGGCGAATTGTCATGGGAGTTTTAATCAGTTTCCTCTTTCAATGCGGGCGTGATCGGGAGGCCTTCTCTTCTGGACTGCAGATGGCCAACAAATCGACGACTTCTCTCATCGAAGGTCTGCGAGACGGGACAGTGGCGATGCATAGCAGAGCAATTCTGAACACACGCACCATATCCGCTCTGTAGCGCTCATCCATTCGGCTATCCAGCACCAGCTGCATTCCCTTGTCGCTGCAAATTCGCTTCCTGATCCACGCAACAATATCGGAATCAGGCGTCTGAGTGGGGTTTTTGCCTGTCACAATCTCCAACAGCACAACCCCAAAGCTGTATATGTCACTCTTTTCGTTCACTTTCAAGCTGTATGCATACTCTGCATTGCATTCAATACATATCAGAACTTGAGCAAAATCACAGGCAATTTAGTGTAATGCTATGCAGAATATGAACTTCAAAAAGATTTAATCACCTGGAGCGATATAACCATAAGATCCAGCCACCACAGACAGGGAATCCTCCTGGCCCAACTTGTGAAGAAACCTCGCCACACCAAAATCGGCGATCTTGGCCTCGAACTCTGCATCCAACAAGATGTTGGTTGATTTAATATCCCTGTGTAGTATGGGAGGGGAGCAATCGTGATGCATGTAACACACCCCACGGGCTGCACTCACTGCAATTTTATGACGAACGGGCCACTGCAACAATTCTCTGGATGACCCATTCCCATTCGCATTCAGACAATCGAATAAGTTACCATTGGGCAGGTATTCGTACACCAATAGCTTCCACTCATTGCTTGAAATGCTGCACAGAAGCTTCACCACGTTGTTATGCCTCATCCTACTGCCTACTATCTCTATCTCTGCATTGAATTCCTTCTCTCCCCGGACCCCCAACTTTCCTCGTCGGTTGCTGCAGATTTTCTTTACAGCAACCACTTCTCCACTGTCCAGAGCCACCCTGTATACTCTTCCGCCACCTCCAGAGCCAATCACGTTGTTCTCTGTGAGCTTTGTAATGATCTCCGACTCGTCGAATCTCAGCCTGTGGAACGATACTTGATTCCATGGCGTGGAGAACTTTTCGTCGGAGAACCTGGGGTAACTGAGATTATACGGGCGGAATATTAGAATCGCGCAGATTATAGCTGCAGAGAGCGGAATTCCTAGGAAAAATATGGACATATGCCGAGGCTCTCCTGCTTTCCAGAGGCAGTCTGGTAATCCCAGAGCTCCACCGCCACACAGCCCTTGATTACCAAGAAAACTATAGTTGTAGGCCACATTGTTCAAATTAGACGGAACAGCACCATACAACTGGTTCTCAGATAGATTAAGAACAGATGGGTTTAGATTTCCCAACTCTAAGGGGATTTTCCCAGCCAACAGATTGTTAGAAAAATCAAGGACCTTCAGATTCGGAAGGGATCCCAAGGCTGCAGGAATCGAACCTGTGAGCTGATTGTTTGAAAGGTTCAACGCAGAGAGCTCTTGCCATGATATGATATTTTTGGGAATTTCCAGAGACAACAAGTTGTGATCGAGAAAGAGTATACTCAGCAAACTCAAACCCGTCAGCTCCTCCGGAATACTTCCAGACAGTCTATTATTGGACGCATTCAAGATACTCAGAAACCGAAGCTGTCCAACCTCTGCAGGAATGCTTCCGCTGAATCGATTGTTGGCGATATCCAGGCACGAAAGATTTGAATTTGCGATCTCCGGAGGAATTCGACCTTCAAAACTATTGTCAGAAATCAGGAGAAAATTTAGATTTGGAGCACTCCATAAGCCTAGAGGCACTTTCCCGCTCAGCCGGTTCTCAAAAACACCGAGTGCCACCAAAGTCGCGCAAGAGGCCAGAGACGAGGGAAGGGTTCCACTCAAATTATTGGACGAAACATATAAAGCTACAAACATTCCACCCCTGCAGAGATTCTGCGGTATAGGTCCCCATAGATTGTTGTCTGCAGCGTCTACCCCGAGGAGCTTCGAATTCATTCCGAGATTCTGCGGCAGCAATCCAGTGAGCTTGTTTTCAAAAATCCGCAAATCAATCAGATATGGAAGCTGGTCAAGCTGGGGAGGAATGAGTCCCGAAAGCTGATTTCGAAATAGCAGCAATCTCTTCAAATATGTCAAATTCCCAATCCTCTCTGGGATTGTTCCGCTGAGCGAATTCTGTGACAGATCCAGATTCTGCATTCTCTTAAGCTCTCCAACATTGGACGGAATTTGTCCAGAAAGAGTGTTATGCGTGAGCACTAATTGCCACATTTTCGGCAGAGCCATCAAACTTTCAGGAATATTTCCTGACAGCAGGTTACTGCCAAGATCCATACAGCCCATCTCAGATAAATTACCAAACGTTGACGGAATCCTTCCAACCAGATTGCATGCCGTTAAAACCAATTCCCGTAGCCTCCGTAAGTTACCCAATTCCTCCGGTATCTCCCCCGGGGCAAACGGATTTGCCTTCATATTCAAACTTACCAGGCTCGTCAAATTCCCAAGAAACGTAGGAATCGTGCCGTGGAGCAAATTAAAGGCCAAATGCAGTACCTCAATCTTGCTTAACATGCCAAAACCGGGAGGAATTCGACCGGAGAAGCGGGAACCGCTCAGGTCCAAATACTTCAACTCGCGCAATTCAAATATGCGATTGGGCAAGACTCCGACGAATTGATTGTGAGACAAATCAAGCATCTCTAAACGCTTGCACTCCAATAGCCCATCTGGAAACGGTCCTCCAAATTCATTCGATCTGAGGACTAATGTCTTCAAATTCTGAAGCCCACAAATCACAGAACTCAGGTTTCCACGGATGAACTTTTTAGTGAGATTCACTTCTGTGACCACCTTGCTAAAACTCTGTAATTCCATGCTGCAATGTACTCCATTCCAGAGGCAGGGGTCTCCGTCAGATTCATTCCAGTTACTGAGCGCGCCGAATTTATCAATCCATTCCGTTTCCTTGATTTGGAAAAGAATCCTCCCCTCCAAGGAAAGGCCATTGCAACGTACAGTTAGGGCCATGAGCATCAAGAGCAAGACAAGCGAGAAAACAAGAGCAGCGAACGAGGCAATGCACTCATGGAAATTGCAGGAAACTCTAGAGCGCGGAGACATGATGATTTCAGCTAGTTTTTCACCAGAAAACGAACAGAGGACAATAATGCGGAATGAAATTAGGGCTTGCTCGGTCTTTTAAGCATGACGATCATTTTTTAATCACCGAGTATCTGCGTATCTGCGGACGATAAACTGATGCAGACGCGTAATATCCGTCTGCGTGCTGAAAATTAACTGATGTTTCATTGGTGCCAGTTACAGTAAGCGGTTTCTCGGAGTCGCATTATCTCCATTAATGTTGTTTCCTCTCACATTTCACGGATTTGTCCTGATATTTCTGGCATATCGTTTTGGTTTCAGGTCAATTTTTTTCACAGAGACGGATATGATATGGTCGGTTATAAGTCCCTTCCAAATTCAACAGCTGGTTGGATCAATGTCACAAGTTGTTAGACGTCCCTGGTTCTATAAAACGCTTTTAGCACTAATTACTAGTCCCTTGGTTACAGTTACAAGTCCCTCCTTCCAAAGTTCAAAATCCAATATGCTTCTAACAGAAGGCTTGAGTGGTTATAAGTCCCTTGTATCTAAAAAGTTAAGTTCCACCGCAAGTGCCTTTGATGGAGATCGGGTCGAAGCTTGAATACAAGCCTTCTCTTCATATTTCCAGCATCATAACACACTATCAGAAAGAGATGAAGTCACCTTGGCATCTTGTCTCTTCTTATTTCCAGCATCATAACACACTATCAGAAAGAGATGAAGTCACTTTGGCATCTTGTCTCTTCATATTTCCAGCATCATAATACACTATCAGAAAGAGATGAAGTCACCTTGGCATCTTGTTATATGAAGGGATTGGTTGCCCAATAGTGGGATCAGATTAAAAAATTCAAGTGGCAAATTTAGGCTCCCTTTGCATATAACTCGGGATCAGATTAAAAAATTCAAGTGGCAAATTTAGGCTCCCTTTGCATATAACTCAATGAGGAGAGGGTTAGTCCCTTTAGTGCCATCAATAACTAGGACCATTTATGCATTGCACTTCCCGAGTGTTTCTATCAAGCAAGATATGTATAACGCATTTGGGCATGCTAACTTCAACTTCATCAACTTTCCACTCACACAGTTCAGCAGTATAGTGAAATCTTCTGCAAACTCCATGTGTAACTCTTTATTTCTGATCTAGAACAGGTATATCGATAATTAAATTTAACTATGGTTTACTTCTTATTCTTTGTCATGAAGTTGCTTTAGGGCACAGCTCCTCTCTTTCATTGGATTTTCAACACACTATGGCTACTTTAAAGAAGCTAGGGAAATTCCCACTACCTTTTCTCCATCTTGATTTCCCCCTCCACAATAGACCTCTCCCATGGCTACAACTTCTCCTATCCTTATCACCTCCACACCCCCGATTAGTCAATATTACACCTTCCATAAGTAATCTTCTCATAGCACAACAAAGTGTCATCTTTTGTAATGCCCTCGCTTTGCCAAGACCTTATTCTTTGACCCTAACACACAAATTTCCCCTCCAGCCATTGGCAACAATGTGGAAAACCTTATTGAACCTAATCCATACTCTGTTGTGACAATACGTCCCACCTCTCCCACCCATCCCATGCTCTTTACTCGGAATTTCCATATTAAAGATCGTCTTTCTAAGCTCATGGACAATGGTAGCCAAAAAACATGGGCTCTACAACCCTTTTCAAATCATTGGCTTTGTTAATCTATCCCCACCCTCACCCATATCGTCTCAGTTGGGTATATGAGGGTGCTCAATCTTTGTTTGTGACCCAACAATGTAATCACCTTCAATGTTGGCCCTCATTTTAAGGACACCATGTTATGTGATGTTACTCTGCTAGATTGTGTCAATTTGTTACTAGGGATACCTTACTAGCATGAACGCTCTACCACATATGCTTCTCACACCAACACATACACTGTCACTAAAGATGGTCAACACTTCCACTTCCAACCATCCATTGCTTCCTCTCTAGAAACTCTATATGGTAATGATGAACCATTGTACATCAAGCCGCCCTTAATAAATATTTGCATCTATGTATTATCTAGGACGTTGACCCTGATCAAACCTCTTCACCCCCCACATCATTAGAACCCCTCCTCTCTGACTATCGAGATGCTTTTACTGAACCCACCACTGTTCCACCCCCACGACATATCGAGTATACCATTGACCTTGTGCCTAGTGCCCCCTTCCCAATACCAAGCCCTATCGTCTTACCCCTACCAACACAATTGAGATTTACAAACAAATTCAGGCACTATTGCAAGAAGGCAAGTTTCACCCCCAACTCCTCACCTTGTGGATCGTCTACCTTTATTATCCCTGAGAAGGAAACCCATGAATGGTAGCTAGTCATTGACTATTGATCTCTCAATAAGGTGACCATCAATAACATATACATGATGCCTCATATTGAGGATTTGCTAGACCATTTGTAGGGTTCTTTTTATTTTTAAAAGTTGGAACTAACTTTAGGATACCATCAAGTTCAAATGAAGGAAATTGATGCTTGGAAGATGGCATTGAAGACCAAATTCAAGATTTAAGAATGGTTGGTTTTTCCCTTTGGTCTCACCAATGCCCCTGCCACTTTTATGAGACTCATTAATGACTTGTTATGTCCACACATTGGAGTTTTATCGTTACATATATGGATGATATCTTGATCTTCCACAAGACCTGAGATGACCATGTCCTCCATCATCATCAAGTGTCGGATATTTTTCTTTCCAATCAGGGATAGGTAAAACTAAAAAATTCCTTGTTTGGCCAATGTTTTGTTTCTTACTTGGGATTTTTAATTTATACAGCAGGCATTTAGGAATATCCATGTAGTTTCAATATCCTCTGAAACTACCCTTTCAATATCCTCTGAAACTAGTCATTAACCCACACTACAACTAACCTTAAGAGTTTTTTTTTTGAATGATGTCAATTTTTATCATAAATTTATTTTTCAGTTTTTTTAAGATGGCACATCCTCTCCATATACTCTTCAATAAATATCTTTTTTATTGGAACCTAAACATCGAAGCCACCTTTCAACACCAAGTATATTTCGTGTTATACACCCATGCGTGACTTATAGTAACCCTTAAGATAGAGTGTGATGCTTCAAATTATACTCTTG
Organism: Picea engelmannii; assembly: GCA_009831015.1. Taxonomy (NCBI): domain Eukaryota; kingdom Viridiplantae; phylum Streptophyta; class Pinopsida; order Pinales; family Pinaceae; genus Picea; species Picea engelmannii. The sequence goes on along the minus strand of ML780955.1, from coordinate 334,447 downwards.
GGGTTGTTCTCAAATAAGGAGGCCATCCTATAATGTATCATTCGAAATCCACATAAAATTAAAATGAAAGGAATGAAAATAGACGATAATAAACAATAAATAGTGGTATTCACAGTTTCTTGTTTAGTTAATTAATGTCGTGCTCTTTAATCCAAAAAAAAAGTCTTAGTAACTTTTAAATCTTCTATTACAATCGCCTATATGCCTTGAACTTTTAAATCTTCTATTACAATTTCCTATAACTTTATTTAGATGTAAAATAAACTATTTAAAAAAAGTTAACATTTGTATTTCATTTACTCACGGAATAACCACAAAATAATAAAAACAATAAATTTATATATTTAATAATAATAAATTTATTAATATACATATGAGATGGAAAACAATAATAAACTAATAATACCTATATTTAACAAGAGATAATATTATATTCAAGAGATAATATTATATTTAATGAGAGATAATATTTTAAACAAAATGTTAAAATATAATCAATAACCATTACAAAGCCATTTGTACACCTTCTATGCATAGTGTTCAAACATATACAAAACTATATAAAATTATATTTTCTATGTATAACATGGATGATTTAGATTTTAAAGCATTTAACATCATTATTGGTTGGGTAAAGAAACCATGCTCCACACAAATCACCATCCATTGATCTTTAACATCATTATTTGTTGGGTAAAGAAACCATGCTCCACACAAATCACCATCCATTGATCTTTCTCAATTCATAATCTAAGCTTTAGGAAGAGTATCACCTCAAATGGGTCGCCTATATCCAATGACTTCATTTAGTGCTCAAATACAAGAATGGGCAACACAATCAAGTAACAGATTTGTTGAGTCTCCCATCTACCCTAGTCTTGCAAATTTTGGAGGTGAGAGTGTCCATTTTTAATGATTGGAAACAACATATTATAGATCTAATGTTTGGTTCGATCGTATATGCCCTACAACACCCTACTATAGTGAATTAGACACCATTTCCATATTACACACTCTGAGAGGGTTGGTTGTACTACTTGTAGAAAATTTGTGTACCTACTATTGAATATCGTTTGCTACTGATTAGGGAAGCACATTCTTCACTACATGGGGGACACTTTGATGTCCAAAACACTCTTTTGCATCTACAAAAACATTTATATTGGCCTTATATGTCCCAACAGGTTAGTGACTTTGTGAGGCATTGTTCCTTGTGGGGCTAGAATAATCTTTCCAATCACAAGCTTGGATTGTACCAATATCATTGTAGTTTCAATATCCTCTAAAACTAGCCATTAACCCACACTATAACTAACCTTAATTTTTTGGGGGGGTAGTGTCAATTTTTATCGGAAGTTCATTTTCCAGTTTTCTAAGATAGCACATCCTCTCCATCTACTCTCCAATCAATGTCTTTTTTATTAGACCCCAGACATGGAAGCCACCTTTCATCACCTCAAGCATATCTTGTGTTCTGCACCCATTCTCCAACTTCTTGACTTCTAGCAACCCTTAAGATAGAGTGTGATGCTTTGAATTACACTCTTGGTTTTTTTCTCAAATAGGGAGGCCATTTGTGGGCCATCCTATAATGTATCATTTGAAATCATTATTTGAATACAAATTGAAGTACAACATATATGACAAGGAATTTTATGCATTGACTTAGATTTTAAAGCATTAGCGTCATTATTTTCTGGGTAAAGAAACCATACTCCAAACAAATCACCATCCATTTATCTTTCTCAATTCATAATCTAATATTCAAGAAGAGAACCACCTCAAATGGGTCGCCTATATTCAACAACCTCATCTAGTGATCAAATACAAGAATGGGTCACACAATCAAGTAATAGATTTGTTGAGTTTCCCATCTACCCTAGTCTTGCAACTTTTGGAGGTGAGAGTGCCCACTTTTAATGATTGGAAACAACAATATGTCGTAGATCCAATGTTTGGTCCAATTTGATATGCCTTACAACACCCTACTATAGTGAATTAGACACCATTTCCATATTACACACTCTAAGAGGGCTTATTGTACCACTTGTATAAAATTTGTGCACCTACTATTGAAGCTCGTTTGTTGTTGATCAGGGAAGCACATTCTTCACTATATGGGGGACACTTTGATGTCCAAAACATTCTTTGCATATAAAAAAATTATATTGGCCTTATATGTCCCAACAATTTAGTGACTTTGTGAGGCGTCATGTCGTGGGAGGCTAAAATAAGCCTGCCAATTGCAAGCTTGGATTGTACCAACCACTTCCACTTCTTACCCATCCTTGGGAGGATGTTTCTATGGATTGTATTTCAGGCTTTACGTTGACCCTCCATAAACATGATTTTATTTTTTTGTAGTATATTTTTTTTCAAATATAGCCTTAGTCATGCCTTATAACAAGTAGAATATTGCACAGTGGACAACAAATTTGTTTTTCTATCATGTTAGGATAGCTTTTGGCCTTCCTCTCATTATCACTTCCACTAGGGATGCTCATTTTCTCGATCATTTTTAGAAGGAACTTTGGCAAATGTTGGAGTGCAATATGAAATTCTCTACTACTTTCCACCCCAAAACTAGTGGCCAAATAGAGGTGGTCAATCATACCTTGGTCCAACTACTCTAGGAAGCCTATTCCAAGAAAAAGTAGTGGGATAAGGTGTTATACATACTACAAAATTATTATAACAAAGTTGTGCACTACATCATGAGTTATTCTCCCTTTTGTAGTTTGTTATGGGTACTAGCCAACTACCCCTTTTCAGTTCCTATCCACCTTACCAACTCCTACTTCGGAGTAAAATTTGAACACCTAGAATAAGGTCATTGCATTTGTGAAAGATCTAGCCCATATTCATCTATATGTATGCAACACCTTTTAGAGTCGCCAAGTACACACCAAGATGTTGTGTGATTGGCATCATAGCCATGTATCCTTCTAGGTTGATGATAAGGTATGGCTATATGTTCATAAACAAAACTTTCAATGGGAAAAATATCATAAGCTTCATCCACTATGTTATGGCCTACATCATATTTTGCAACAAGTTGGTGAAAATGACATCAAGTTAAAGCTTCCACCACAATTGGGTATTCATTCAATATTTAATGTCTCTTAGCTCAATGTATATGAACCTTCCCAACTAGATGAATATATTCCCATCTCTCATTTGGTGGAAAGCATTCAAATCCCGCTAGAAAATGATATCTTGCTAGAGGTGTGCCACTAATCCACTTGTCATGGCATTATCACTACACACCTCCTCGGTAGCAAGGGGAAACTACCTACCCAAGATAAATGGTTTCTACAAGATGAATTTTCTACTCATTTCCCTCATCTTGTTTCACAAGTGGGGACACTTGCATCTTCAAACAAGGAGGAAATGACATAGATTTCAAGAGAGGGAGACATTGGATGATAGTAGTGATACAACATAATAATGCATTTAATAAGTAGCTATGTTTTATTATTAAAATAAAGGGGATGACATGGTCAAAGTTAACCACCCCATTTTAGATATGCCTATTATAACAGAAGGTTGGTGCTATGTATTAAACTAATTTTTGAGCTAATAGAAGTATTTAGTTCTCCACTATTTATTATGCTTACATATCAAATTATTATTGTTATTTATGAATTTTTAATGATAAATAAATTAAAACTTTACTCGATAAAAAATAAATTCTTAGAAACTTGAAAAGAATGGTGTTGGAAGAACACTAGAATGGTGAAGTTAAATTTATAGAGAGGCCCATCTATGGCTACAATAAGTACTCACTGGATAATGCATGGACAATCTAGTTTGATAACTCTTCTAATAAATCCAAGTTGGCAGCATGGGGCAACTCATTTCATTCCATCTACACCTCCAACACGATCAAATATTTCAAGTGTTTATACAACAATGTTTTTTTCCAAGCAAGCTACCCTGGAAGGAAGAATTATACTACTTTAAAGTAGGGACAGAAATCAAGTGGGAGGACCTTACATGTTCCCATGGAAGAAAGTGGATTGATATAAACACCTGAGGTAGCAAGGTTGGACTCGATCAAATAGAGATTAACACTCTTTTGGTCATGATCAATGAACAATTTGATGAAGGTGATGAGATTTGTGATGTGGTGGCAAGTGTGATAGATAGAGAAGAAAATATTGCCTTGTGAATTGGCATTGCCACAAATGAAGATTCCCAACTTCACAAGGATACACTTGATGCACATCAAGTGTTTGAGGAAATTCCTTCACAAAAAGGTTCTGATGAAATATATGATATCAATAAAACGATTGAGGTGGTCTTAATCCAGGTGGATTCTAATATCAAAGAAATATTTCAAAATCGTGGTCAATTTTGTCATAGGGAAAACCTAAATATTGTAAGTGAATTCCATTGATGGTGTGGTACATATAAAACAAAAAATGGAGATTATTCAAGGGATCCATATGGAAAATTATCGTCTTTTGTTTGAATGCAAACAACATCATGACCATTATATGATGTTTGACTATAGCACTTGCAAAAACACAACTCTCGCTTCAGTTTTTTTCTTTCTTGGAGGAGCACTGGGTCTTAGAGTACCTTCATCCTCAAATCGTGTTTCTTTCAAGGATGAGTCAAAAATAAACCCTCTACTTCAACTACTTTGAACCCACCTTTTCTTAATGTGTATATCATGGAGAAATCATAAGAGGTGCCAATGTTGGAGGTATTCAAGATGAAGGTCACAAACCTGCCCTTATTTTGTGAATCATCTACAATGGTTTTCATATTCAATGGTTTTTGACCTCGTATATTAGACTTGTACTAGTGGATATATTCAACCTAGACAAAGCAAGTGTTATGAGGTATATATATGCTCTAAAGGTTTATTTATTGTTTGGTTTTCAAACCTTGTTAATTATTAGAACGCTTTTTTTTTTTTTTCAGATTTGAGACTTCTACGAGAATTTTCAGTGTATACAAAGACTTCCATAAGTGTTGCATCCATCTTAGATTTCAAAGTTTTGGACCAAACCAATGTGGTCCATCATCAAGAAAGAATTAGAAACTTTTTGTATATTCAAAGTATTTGCAACTTATTGGAAGTTATTATATAAAGTGTTATGTGTTCTTGGTTAATAGTGGAAATAATTATATTGAGAGTATGAAATTGAGTACCTACCTTTTCTAAGCATGCCATTAAAGCATCTCAAATTTGTAATCTTGAAAGGATCTCAATACTCTAGTTTACAAGTGGTGGGGTACTTAAATTTTATTTAGGTTTATTTTAATGTTTGGTTTTGAACTTGGGTTTTTTTGGAATTTCCTTTCAAATTATAATTTCAATTATAATTCGATAAAATAAAAATAAAAATAAATAATTTCTAAATAAATAATAGATATATAATATAATATTAAAGATATTAATAAATTTATATCTTGTCATTAAATGTCTATCTGCAAAATTGTCAAATATTTAACTTGTTAGCTCCTTTGTAATGTCCTCTAACCTATGTAATGCACTGCTTTGACCTCTAAAAATCATTCTTATTAAATATCATATTCCAAAACCATGCAAATAAAATGAGGGCTTGTGACCTTTTAAAAACATCATCATAGATCCATTTTAAATATGGATTTATCATGCACCGAGAGGGATCAAATCCATTGAGGTGTGAACCTTTCCTCAAGCGTTTCCAATTTAAAAAAAGTGTTCACCTCAAGGGATTGGATCCCTCTCTATGCATGATAGATATAGAGTTAAAATGGATTTACACTAGTTCTTAGTGTGTGTGTGTGTGTGTGTGTGTGTGTGTGTGTGTGTGTGTGTGTGTGTGTGTGTGTGTGTGTGCGCACCACATGTAAACTCCACATTAAGCATAGAAGGAATTACTCGTCTCCCTCATAGTAAGCAGCACACTATTGAAATGTTTTAACCATAAGAATTTTTTTACTTTCTATTGATTTATATATATAACTAGAAAATAACAATGGCTATCTTGGAGAGACATGGACCTCAATGAGGAATATGTTGAGACCTAGAAATCCTACATTGTCTATCTTCATAAATGCAATGTTTTCATCAATGATAAGGAAGATGAACTCCTCTAGTCTATAAACCCCATAGGTGGCTATGAACCTAGATTTGGATACAAGACTCTCGCCTTGGAAGGAAACAATCAAGCATTTCTCTAGTGGTGGAAATTGATTTGGAAATTATACAAATGCCTAGAAAAAGTGAAAATATCTATGTGGCAAGTCTCCTAAACAATAGAGCCTTAACCTGGGACTTGTTACAAAAAAAGAAGCTACGAGGGCCTTAGAAGATGCAGCCTTTGTGAAGCAGATTTGGGAACAAATAACCACCTCATCATGTATTTCCCTTTCTCAAAGAAGGTATGGAAATAAATTGAAGGCCTCATTGGTTTGAAATCCCAATGGAAAGGAGATACAATTGAAGCATTTTTAAGGAAATGACACAAAGACAAGGACACAAAATGCTACAAATCCCTCCCCCTAATTTTGGCATGGGGAATTTGGTTGGTGAGAAACACAAAAATATTTGAGGGAAAGGATACCTTTCCTTTCAAATGTGCTTCTCAAAGTCTCAATATTTCAAGAACCTTTCCTCAATTCTCCTCCACCCCTCATCATGATCGGAAATTATAACTTAAAATAAACATGGAAATTCCTTGGGCCCTTTTCAATGGAGACTCTCAAGGCACTCCACCAAAGGAAGGGGTTGGGGGATTGATATTCTTCTCCCAAAACCATTTTCTCAGTTTCAAAGATGATATAAGAATATTTTGTTTAAGGTGGCCATTCAAATATTTTATATATGGTTAATATGTTGTAGCCACAACAAATCCCCCTTTCATTTTTCTTTTATAAGTAAAAGGAAAGGACCCCCCTACTAAAATTTGAACTCTAATGCCTAAATCCTACACTACTATGAGCCTAATGATTATTCTTTACCTATCTTGAGAGTGTTAGAGGTTTGGATTTCTATTGATGATTGTCCTTGAGGAGGTTTGTTAATGTTTTTTATCTTATACGTTCAAATGTCTTCGTGACATTTTTTTACTTATGATGCTTCATTGACATTTGTATGATGAAATTGACGAGTTATCTTTGATACCTCTTAGGGATTTCAAAGTATTTGATGATCCTATGTGATTGTTGAATTTGATGTCCTCTTTTATACCTTGAATGAATTTGCTTTGAGGAATTCCTCAATGGATGACTTAAGAACTTATATGCATTCTACATCCTCGTGCTTGCATGTTGTACCTAATGTCATCATTTATGTTGAATCTCTCATATGTTAATAATCTTCTTCAGTTTAAACTCATGACTAGAATCACAAGATCATTTATCCTTTCTATGAGTTTGAGGTTAGGTACACACAATTTTGATGACATTTATTTACAACAGAAAGTTGTTTATGAAATGACAAGATCATGGAAGTTTGTATTTGAGAAAGTTCTCCTCTTTACTTCTTCATTCTGCAAACAAACCCAACGCTTATTCATAAGTTTATTAAAGGAAAAGGAAAAGAATGTAATGTTTATGATATACTGGCAAATATTTTCTTCCTCACATAATTTATGTTATGCTTTCTATGGTTGCAGGAGCAAGGATCCAGAATCCTTGTCTTTACATGACCGCCTCAACCTTAAAATGCATGGGGGGTCCCTCGATCTTCTTCCTCTAGACTAGATTTCTCTCTATGCATATCTTGCTTCATTCAACATCCAGAATTAAGCCTTCTCTTTTCCAAACCTCAACCATACTTGCTTGTCTCACCATCGCATTATTTTCTATTTTCACTTTCGTTCCAAGGCCTAAATATTATTGTGTTATATTATGTGGCCAGAACCTTGATCCTTATTGTGTACCCTTCATCTATTTGGTCTCATCGGGATGGCCAAGTGAAGTCCATTGTGATATTTCGGAGGTCCTAAAAGCGTGACCTTATTTAGAATGATCTCTATCAAGTTTTCCTTTCGGCCTCCCCTCTCTCTAAAGGCCTATCGAGCTTCTCGGATGTGGAACCTTGTCATATTGTCACCCAATGCTTTCTCGCCACTTGTCATCTCCATATTCACACATTGACGTCTAACGTGGGAGCATGTTCCCTTATCCTATCGGTTTCCCTCTCATTGCAAGATTATCAGGTTTTCCCTCCACAATTTTCCCCTTGATCAGATTGACATGTCCCATACGCACAGTTGATGTCAAACTCTTGTGTATCGTATGGGTTACACTTTCTGATGTTCACATGATGTGTGACATGTTGTCCCTTTCTCCCCTGGTCACTTTCCATTTGTCACCTCTAGATTGTGCGACCTAGACCTTGACTCGATATGCCTAACTGAATTAGCATCCCAGTTACTTAGAATCTACATGACTTGTCTTATCTCTATTTTTGGTCCCTAGGTGTGGAACCCTAAGTAGTGTGGAACCTTGACCTATGTGGAACTAGGTCTAAATTTTCCTACTTTTTGTATATATATGATTTGTTTCATTTTTATTTTAAATTTTGATTATTTATTTATTTATTTTAAATTTTTTATTTTCCCATGGTTTTCATTGTCCATGGTTTTCCCAAAATTGCCAATGGTTTTCATTTTCCATGGATTTCCCAAAATTGCCCATGGTTTTTGAATTACATGGAAAACCTCTTTTACTTTAGAAATCAATTTTTACATCAATAAATTACTATTACATGGGAAATTGTTTTACTTAGGGAAATTACTACTTAAGTTGTACATTTTTCCCTAAATCCCTAATGTATATTTCATATGTATATATTTGTTTTTTCATTTTTATTTTTTTTATTTTTAATTCTTATTTCATTTTAGTTTTATTTTATTTATATATTTTTTATCCAAAAGTCCCAAGAAAATGTATTTAATTATTCTTAAGTCTCCACATTTTATTTTTAGTTTTAATTTAGTTTATTTATTTTATTATTTGTAATTTTTGTTCAAAATTTCATTTTATTTATGTATTTATTATTTTATTATATTTTTATGTTTTATAATATTTCTTGGGACCTAAGCACATGTGCATGTCCCTGCAACTCTTTCTCTCTCTATCCTATTCGCATAACTTGAAATTCTCACTCCCATCAACATACCACACTATGACTTACCTTTAACTTTGCAGATGTGGGATCGTGAGCTGGTAGACATTATGAATGCAACTTAAGATATACCACATGATTCACCTGTGACTTGAAGAACACATACTTGTGAACATGGAGTTGTGGACATTAAGTTATATTATATTTTATTATTTTAATGGTATTCACCTATGCAGGGGTTCACACACTTTCACGTTAAGACAAGTTCCAGGGTTTTACCGCGAGGTTTCTACTGTGCATCTTATCAAGTTTCATCGAGGAGGTTTTTACCGTGTGGAACTATGTGATGATTTCCATGTGGGGAATATCTCCAGACTTAACACTTGATTTACTAACCCCAAACTCTGCAAACCTATCGGATCTCATACCCCTCAACACTTTGGATTATATTATATTTTGTTATTTGTGGGAGTCTTCATGTGCAGGAGTTCACACACTTTCACGTCAAGACAAGCTACAGGGTCTAACCGTGGGATATTTACTCTGTGCATACTTTTCAGAGAGTGGGGGTTTTTCACCTAAGATAGGTTTTCGCCGCAAAGGTTTTCTTGCATGCCTTGCAGATTTTCTGGTGCATAAGTTTCATGCTAGAACATGTTTTCACGTTACAAGTTTTATCCGCACATGTTTTACAGCAACACAAGGACCCCGCACACCCATCAAACTTAGGATATGATGATATTATTTTATTATTTTTTGTTTGAGATTCGATATTTTTGGGAGTTGGGATATCTTCTAGGACATATGCCTGGATTAGAAGAATGGTTCTTGTATCACTCTGTGGAGTGAGTGACTTATCATCATGCTTGATTACTCAGATAGAGTATGGCTTTGAGAGATGATACAGTTGATGCTATCAGATGATACTAATAGTAATGATGGTGCTTGTGATTTGATCATGAGATAGCTTGTGTGGCTATGACGATGCTATCGGTTGAATGGTATGTTTGTGCTCAAGACCATTACCTTTAAATACCTCCCTAGCTAGGAGGGAGTGTTGATATTATGGTAGCTGCGGGAGGTATTAAACCTCCACATGTAACCCTGACAAGGATAAAATATTCTGGGAAGCAAGAAGAAACCCTAAAGCATTGAACATTACCCTAGAATACAAGTCGGCTAAAGAAAATAATTAATATTGAATTTACAGCCTTCAGAAAGAGAAGTCGGCCCAAACAGCTAAGGAAGAGCAGTATAAATACAGGATGCCAGAGCTCATTTGGACACACACAGCTCACAACTGCAGAAATATAGTGCGCACTGCAGAAATTTAGTAAGTGCGCAAGTCTAGAGAGTAGTTGCAGTTATAGCTACTGCAACTTGTATTTTCAATTTTAGGCTTGGACTTTCTCTTGGTTATGGTTTGGACTGTCTACCTTGTGTGCTAGCTCTAGAGAGAGGTACGCTACATTGATTGGCTTTTGGAACTAAGGTTTGCTTCTAGAATTATACTCTTTGTCAAGGTTAAGGTGCTCGGGGGTGGCTTCGGCCTATGGTTGGGTGACAATATTTCTATATTGTCTATGGTTAAACGAGCACACCTACTTTTCTAACACAAGCATACCCTCCCTAGCATTGAAGACTCTAGGTTTTATTATTTAGAAATATTGATATGTCTCTAGTTGTTATGGCATTATTATGATCTTATGTTGCATTGTTGCATCTTGATCTATTGAAGTTATGATCATTATATGAACCCCTTAATACTAGAGATACACTTGTTGATCTCCTCTCTAGGAGATATTCTTGTTCTTATGTAAATGTTTATTGTTTACGAGATGAAGTTGATCTCCTTTAGGAGATGTTCTTGGTTACTGAACTAGACTCCAGGAAGGATATCTTCCATGTAGGATACCATGGATATTTTGTTGTTCTTGTTTCTTGTTCTGGGTAGTTCATAAGAGATCAATCTAAGAGGGAGTCGGAATCAAAGGAAATCAGTGATTAAGAAGAAGACAAAATAGTTTCGTGACACTTTGTAGAAATCAAAGGGGCATATAGTAGATAGAAGCATGGTTTGAGGATTCTCTCAGATAGAGGAAGTTGATTTCAGAGTTTGAGGTGAAGGATCTTGACTGGATATATTGGGATTGGAAGCACGGCTGGCACCAGATGAGATCTTCAGTGAGGAGACTAAGGATATTTAGCGTGATGGACAGAAAGTCCATGGCCACACCTATGACGACACATCTAAGGAAGTTGTGTGACAGGATAGACATGTGCTTTGCAGACATCACCTTGTGGCAGCATATGGTTTAGCCATGACTGTATTATTGGGTTACATCACAACATGCAGGTACCTATGTTGTACATATAGATATGATCTCCGATGATGAAGTATGGCTGCTGGGATATACAGTTTTTGGATTGGAAGTGAAGAAGACAAATCTAGCAGTCGAGTGCTACTTCAGCTTGGGATCGAGCAGTGTTTCCATAAACACAAAGAAGCAGATATCTGTAGCACTTAGTGATATATCATAGTCAGTGATGCAAGATATGAAGCAGGGTAGCTTTTTGAAGGATCTTGCAAGACTTCATTAGATACATGGTGCAAGAAGGAGCAGTGAGGCTCCATCACTTATCCACAGATGAGCAGATAATTGACATTTGCACTAAGTCTCTATCTGGGACAAGCTTGGAAGGAATGCAAATGTTTCCCTGAGGGAGTATTGATGATTTCAGCTTCATCTCGATATTCCAAGATTGATCAGACGGACTTGATCATGTGGGAATGGGCCCAGATGTAATCTTCGATGGACTGAAGATTCGAGTTGTTTCTAGATCTCCTATGTGTGAATTGCATTGGGCCTTGAAACTCTCACGAGTAGGTGAGTAGCCCTAATAAGCATCGAGATGACTCTATCTCCATAGGAATTGGGATGCAAACCAGGGGATATAGGGAACATCTACGTTCGAAGTAGATGTGCCCCGACATAGTCTTCAATAGACTGAATACTCGAGGTGTTTGAGGTGCAATTCCACGTGTCCGATAGCATCGGGTTGAATGCATTCACGGAGTGATCCCATGAGAGGATCACCATGAGGTGTTTGTGGCTCTGATGTGGTCATAATTCTTGTCATGGGACAAGAACAAACCAAGGTGCTAAACACATGTGTCTGATAGCATCGAGCTAAATGCATTCATAGAGTGATCATGTGAGAGGATCAACTATGAGGTGAATGTGGCTCTGATGAGGTCATGATTCTTTTCATGGGAAAAGAATGACCCGAGGTGCTAGACACATGGTGGTGGAGATGGATCATCAATATAGCTAAATGAGGCTCATGGATATTTTGATATTGTCTATGACTGAAGAATACCAAGAAGAAGTACGATGATATGTTTTGATGATTTCTACTAGATGATGTTGATAGTAATGATGATACCTATGATGATGCTACCTATAGAATGGTCTACATTACTATGTGAGTCTTTCCCATGCCATGTGAAGATGGATGGATGTGTTTGAGACCATTAATACCTCCCTAGCTAAGAGGGAGTGTTGATATTATGGTATTTGTGGGAGGTATTAACCTCCATGTGTAACCTTTGACTAGAATAGAATGTTCTAGAAGCAAGAGAAACCCTAAACAGATGTGTGAAAACCCTAGAAGAAATGTCGACTCAACATATATATAATATTAAGGTATTATCCTCCAGGAAGATAAGTTGGCTTCACACGAAAAAGATAAACAGAAACTGTAATTACCAGAAAGTCAGTTTTGGCCCAGCCAGAAAATTCATTGGATAGATTAATATAAATAGAGGACATATTGGCTCATTTGTTCACTCGCTCACTCTCACTTAGGAAACCAGAAAAAATGCGCAAGTTTGGAGGAGGAGGAGCAACAGCTGCAATTGTAAAGTTTTCTCTTTTTCAGTATTTCTGGTACTTTCTCTTGTGTGCTACCCTTGGATAAGGTGCACTCTCTTGGTTACATGTTGGTTATGGTGTGGCTTCCTGGAATCATTCTTTCTATCAAAGGGTAACATGCTCGGGGGTGGATTTGTGCCTATGGTTGGGTGAAAATAGTGTAGAATTGTCTATGGTTAAACGAACACATCAACATTATTCTAACAAGGATAGCAACCATTCCTCCCAACCACCCAAGTTACATCCAATAGACATGTTTAAACATATAAAAACATTTTTATTTTTTTTTTATTTTTTTTTGACAAGTTTTATCAAAAATCTGGTTTGAAATTTAGAAAATTACATTTTTGCAGTTACATATTTTAGGTGTCCTAAAGTTTTTTAGGGCATTGAATTGGTTTATACATTCAAAAACATGATTTAAGAAATGTGAAACTGTGATTTTTCCAACAATTACATTATGTGAAATTTACAGAAAAATTAAAAACTAAGCAGTTTAGCCTACGCCTATAAAAACTACCTCATTGTTTAAATGTTATAATTGCTATGTATATTGTTTAAACATAAGAATTTATCGATACAAGAGTATGTCCACTTAAAAAAATCTGTAATTCCAATTTAGGATAGGTTCCAAGATAATATGCGACTAATTCAAAAGATTTCACGTCTCTAATCTATCGAGGAGTTTTAATTAGTTACCTCCTTCAATTTTAAAGGATAGCACGAGCTTGTATGCAATGGGGATGATATGGAGACCTTCTTCTGGACTGCACAATTCCAACATTTCAACTACTTCCCTCCTTGAAGACCTACAAGTTGGGAGAGTGGTGGTACATAACAGGGCAAAACACACGCAGCATATATGTTGTGTAGTGCTCATCCATTAGACTATCCAGCACCATCTGCATTCCCTTGTTGCTACAAATTCACTTACGAATCCACGCAACAATATCCGAGTCGAGTGTGCTCTGAGTGGATTTTTTTCCTCTCACAATCTCCAACAGCACAACCCCAAAGCTGTATATGTCACTCTTGTCGTTCACTTTCACAACCCCAAAGCATTTAATACATACAATTTAATGAACTTACAAACAATTTAATTTAATGCTATACAGAATGTGAACTTAAATATTTAATTAATTGGAGTAATATAGCCATAATATCCAGCCACCAAGGACAAGGAATACTCCTCCTGGCCCAACTTGGCAAGAATCCTCGCCAGAACAAAATCTATGATCTTCGCCTCAAACTTTGCATCCAACAAGATGTTGGTTGATTTGATATATGTAGCTCACCCCATGCACTGTTGTCACTGCAATCTTATGATGAATGGGCCACTGCAACAATTATCTGGACAACACATTCCCATTTCCATTCAGGGAGTCGAATAAGTTGTTGTTGGGAATATATTCATACACCAATAGCTTCCACTCATCGCTTGAAATGAAGCTGAGAAGCATCACAATGTTTCATGTGTTATATTATTGCCTAGCATCTCCATTTCTGCAATTAATTCCTTCACTTCGTGGGTCCCCAACTTTCGGTGGAACGATATTTGAGTCCATGGCGTCGAGGACTCTTCCCTGAAGATTTTGGCATGCCTGATATTATACAATCGGAATATTTTTTTTTTTTACCATGGGAGCAACAATCTCCCAAGAGTATATCCAACAGCCTGCAAGTCAGATATATCAATAACTTGTGATTCAACAGGGGCCGAGACGTCTAGAGGCCCACCAAAGTGAACCTCTATCCCAGGGTCGTCTACCCTTCCAGCCTTGTCACAAGGGGCCAATATGAGCATCCCTACCCCCTGTTGGTTTTGAACCTGTGACCTCCCCGGAGATAACACATGTTCTTAACCATTGGGCCCACTCAAGTGCTCACTAAAGGTGGTGAGCTTGGCTCGGAACGGTTAATCAGGCAGCAAGCAACGACCATATTCGAGTTTGAACCCAAGACCTCACCACCGTTACATGACCGAACTTACCACTAAGCTACACCCACAACCTTAGAATCAGAATATTAGAATTGCACAAATTATAGTTGTAGAGACCATAATCGACATACGCCATGGTACTCTAGCTTTCCAAAGGAAATTTAGTAATCCCAAAGCTCCACCGCCATACAACTCTTGATTACCAAGAAAGCTATGGTTGTAGGCCACATTGTTAGGAATAACCAGAACAGAACCAAACAATCAATTCCTAGCTAAATTAAGAACAAATGAGCATAAATTTCCCAACTTTGAGGGGATCCTCCCATCAAGTAGATTGTTAGAGAAATCGAGGATCCTCAGATTTGGAAGGGATCCCAACGCTGCAGGGATCGAACATGTGAGTTGATTGTTTGAAAGGTTTAGCTCAGAGAGCGATTGCCATGATATGATGTTTTGGGGACCTAACTTAACTCGATGGCACATTCCGTCCATGGAACGGACATGGAGAAAAGTCAATCGTTGACTTTATGTTCGTTAAACCAATGCAGAGAAAATTCAATCGTTGACTTTCTGTTCGTCGAACCAATGTAGAGAAAAGTCAATCATTTTCTTTGTTCCACATTTTGTTCAAAGAAGGAACATGGAAAAAAGTCAAGCATGAATGATTTGAATTTGCTATCTCCGAAAGAATTCGACCTTCAAAACTATTGTCTGAAAGTGGAAGCACTGCTAGATTTAGAGCACTCCATAAGCATCGAGGGACTTCCTCGCTCAGTCGGTTCTCGTAAACTCCCAGTGCCACCAAAGTTGTGCAAGAGGCCAGAGACACAGGAAGAGTCCCACTCAAATTATTGGACAAAACATAGAAAGATACAAACATTCCACCCCTGCAAAGATGTTGTGGTATAGGTGCCCATAGATTGTTCAGTGAAGCGTCTACCCCCACGAGCGTTGAATTCATTCCCAAATTTTATTGCAACAATCTCGTGAGCTTGTTTTCAAAAATCCGCAAATCTTTCAGATATCGAAGCTCGTCAAGTTGGGGAGGAATGGATCCCGAAAGATGATTTTGAAACAACAGCAAATTCTTCAAATATGTCAAATTCCCAATCTGATGCAGGAGCATTGCCAACTCAGCAAGTATGGAGCCAGCGCATGTGTTTTTAAACACATGACATATAAGCTTGATAACTCTTTTTGAATTTTCAATTAAGATGAAGCGCCATATCCTTCAATGAAACATTTATGAAGGAGCGCATGTAGTATTGTATCATACCTCGAGCCTTACGCTCTTGTCTGATTTAGATAGGAGGCATTTATTAGATTTAATGCAGGTAGATAGATGTTTAAGTCTAGATTAGACAGTTTTAGTTTTCGAGAGGGAAAACGGATATAGACACCCTCCTTTGTACATTGTAAGAGAATTCAGAATCATTCATTTAGGAGCAAGAGGAGAGAACAAGCAGAGAATTTGTGAAGAACACCCATGTACAGATGTTTTTGAATTAATAGAAGAGAGTCTTTGATTCAATTTCATGGCTGGTGTTGTTTTCTCTGTGTATGATGTTTTTGTGCTCATGAATGTTTGCTTTCCGATCATGCTATTGCTTTGAATATGTTGTGCATGTGATTTCAGAGGTCTTAACTGAAGTCTGAGAGAGGAGAGAATAAGTTTCAATTGTTTCTTTGTTTGAGCCAGGAGATTCCTGCATAAAGTGCAGTTGAATTCATCTGCATAGAGTGCGTTGATGAGGCTCGACAGTTAAACCCTTATTCTCATTCACCCAGAAGTTGGTTTGGGTTGGTAGAGTCGTGCAGGAGAAGTGCAGGTTGAACTTGAAGTCTCGGTAGCTAATCTGAGCAAAAGAAGGCAGAAACTGTTGTTGCCAGAAGTGTACAGAGTCTGGAAGATTCAACACTTTGAGCGTTGTTGACGGTTAAGCACAAGAAGTGTGTGCAAAGTCTCTGAAGGAGTCAGAGTTGACAAGCTCAGGAGGGATATTTCCTTTTTGATACGGGGGAGACGGACCTAGGGGAAGGTTCGAACAGGAAGGAGCTCTAGAGCGGAAGAATTCCTCAAGGAGGAGGAATCGACGACCAGGATTCGCAGGGAATATTCGCGAAAACCCGTCAGCCGTCAGATCTTGGTGAAGTTGCGAGGGGTTTAGCCTTAGGCACGGGAAGAGCCCAAGATTCATCGAAACTTCAGCCATCGGGATATCGGAGGTTTCGTGGTAGTAGGACTTTTGAAAAACGAAATCGCGATTTGCGATTT
This sequence comes from Picea engelmannii, assembly GCA_009831015.1. NCBI lineage: Eukaryota > Viridiplantae > Streptophyta > Pinopsida > Pinales > Pinaceae > Picea > Picea engelmannii. Next base: position 317,225 of record ML780955.1, on the reverse strand, counting down.
CCCGAAGAGATTAGGACCGTGGATCCCGAGCTGGACACGTGTTCACAATCCGGAGAATCGGGATTCGGCATTCGGGATTTCCCAGTGCAAAGAGATCGCAACCTGTGAAATCGCGATCACGCGATTCCCGATAGAGAAGAGAGAGAGAGAAGGCGACGTGGCAAGGGGATATTGCACGTGCGCATCGGAGTTTGGGGTTCGGAGATTTAAGGAGGTAGTGAAACACGACATCGTATGTTCCGATTTCCCGATAGGGAAATCCCCGACAGGAACGGAGAGCGTTGACATTCAAACCCATCGGGTTTCGGGGTTTTGAGTAGCACGAGAACCGTGCACTCAGGTTTCGCGATAACGCGAAACCCGATTTCCCGACAAAGAAAAGGGGAGATCGCCGAAAGGGAGATTTATGTGGGTATTGAGAACTTCCGTAAGGAGTGGGAAGAGTTCTTTGACTCTTCGGGCCTGAGAAGAAGAAGGTCCTGGTGGAAGCGGCGCGGGTGGCGCGTGCTGCACCACAATCCCATCTAGGATTCTTCCACGGAAATTATTTGATAGATCCAGAATCTGCATACTCTTAAGCCCTCCAACATTGGACGGAATTCCTCCAGAAAGATTGTTCCACGTGAGCACTAATCGCCACATTCTTGGTAGAGCCATCCAACTTTCAAGAATATTTCCTGAGAGCAGGTTAATGCCCAGATCCATATAGCCCATCTCAAATGAATTATCGAGATTTTTCGGAAATTTTCCACCCAGATTACGTGTCGTTAACACCAGTTCCCGCGGCCTCTTCAGGTTACCCAATACCTCTGGTATCTTCCCCTGAGCAAATCGGTTTGTCATCATATTCAAACTTATCATACTCGTCAAATTCGACAATTCTCATCTCGATGTCAGATTCCATACATCCAACGGATGTGGAACAAAGTCGATGGTTGACTTTCCCAAGGAATGCAGGAATTGTACCCTCTAGCAAATTAAAGCTCAAATGCAGTACATCAATCTTGCTTAACATGCCAAACCGGGAGGAATTCGACCAAAGAAACGGGTGCTTCTCGGGTCCAAATACTTCAATTCGCTCAATTCAAATATGTGATCGGGCAAGGCTCCAATGAAGTGGTTGTGAGACAAATCAAGCGTCTCTAAACACTTGCACTCCATCAGCCCATCAAGAAATGGTCCTCCGAATTCATTCCATCTGAGGACTAATGTCTTCAGATTCTGGAGCCCACAAATGAAAGAAGTCAGGTTTCCACTAATGAACATTTGAGTGAGATTCACTTCTGTGACCACCTTGCTAAAGATTCCTCCCCTCCAAGGAAAGGCCATTACATGGTAGAGATAGGGCCATGAACATAAACGGCAAGACAAGTGTGAAAACAAGAGCAGAAAACGCAGAAATATACCCATGGAAATGGCAGGCAACTGATCTAAAGTGTGGACACTTGATGATTTTAGCTGGTTTCTTCCCAAAAAACAAACAGAAAAATATAAAAGGACAATAATACCAAATCAAACTCGGTCTCTGAAGCACTACCAAAGATATTATATTATGTATGGAGATCATAGTATCGCCATAGGATATAGTGGCTCTTCCATATGGGTTGCATATATCTGGCACCCATATCTAAAACTTATTTTCAGCTGCAATGATCATATCTCGTAAACAAATATAGGCCTAGGAATACCTTATATTGTTCTTGAATTCCCTTCTTCATCAAGACATGTGAAAACCTTGTTATAACAATATAAAACAGTGCAATGCTTTTCTAGCCAATCCATACATAGTATGATGTTCAAATCTATCTTATTGTTAATTACATTCATGTTTATAGGGCATTCTTTAACAAGCTCTGCCTCCAAAATCAACTTGATTTGGTTAGACCTAGGGGTCTTGGGTTTATTTGGATTTAATTGTTTAATTGTTGAAATTCCTATGTTTTAAGGAATTCTAGGAGGCTTGGAATTCATTGTAATTAGGTATGTATTGTTAAAGCAGATTTCAAGAGATTGTGAGAGTTAGAGATATCCTAGGAGTAATTTGTGAAACTACTAAAGTAATTGTAGGATATGAAGGATCCTAGGGATTTGTGTGAGAGTATTCAAATCTGAAATAGATTATAGTTTTAGGATCTTTTGTTTAAATGATTGTAAGCCTTCGGTCAAAAGGGGTGGTCAATCGAAAGGAAATCAAGACAATAGTGGGAAAGATTGAGAGGCTATTATGAGGCCTTATCTATTCTTGTGTACAATATATGTACAGTCAAATAATGGGAATCACTCTATTTCGAGTGTTATGTGGAATTGATTAATTGAGGACCTCTATATATTGTGAGGTGTATTGAACTTCTATGTGGGTTATTTGAGTGTGTTAAATCCCTACAGAACTGAATGTTGCAGGTGAAGTTACATTCAAACAATGAAGAATCCCCTTCTTGAATCGTATGTACAGGTATCTAATCGAACACGCATACAATGAATCGTGATACATTATTGATCACGATAGGATCAACAATGTTCTTTTGATTGTATCGAGATCGAGGAGGAACAAGGTTAAAATCTGATTTTGTGTGAAATCGACCATGAACATAGGAAGAAACCATTTGCAGGTGATCGAGAAATAGCAACCGTTAGATCCCTATCGGGATTCATCGTAACCGTTGGATCATGAGTAATTGCAATGGTCAGATTAAGAACCAAGTAAGCGAGAGCCCCGAGATCATGTTATAAAATTATGGATGGATCTCAACCATCCACTCAACGGTTGATTAAATTCCAATCATAGATTGGGATCGGAGGAGAATCGTGCATGGTGGAAAGGCTTTCGGGGTCTAAATATCGGAGTGTAAGTGGAAAGGAACTTCGATAGGTGAATTCCGATCTACAGCGATGATTGATCAAGATGCGCAGAGATCGATGGTAGAGGACGGTCAAGAGTTTGGGATATGAAGCATTGGCGAGTGCTTTCGGAGTATCACATTCGGAGTGTGAAGTGGGAGGATACTCCGACAAGGGAGTCTAATCTACAGTGTAGATCAATTGGAGGACAAAGGAATCAACAATTATGGTTGAATTCTTCGGAGTCTAAGCAGAGAAAACACTCCAATGAAGGTGGTATGACCAACGGTCTAGATGTATTTGGGGTGATCTAGATCATGGACCAGAAACCGATGCATGGTGTCATCCTATTGACTATTGAAGTAGGACCATTAGAGTCCTACAGCGGGAGGAAGTTTGAAAAAATAGTATTGATAGGCAGTTGGGATCTATTTGGAATTAAATAGATCAATGAATGAGGAAGAGACACGTGGAAAATCACCAGAGTGACTTGTGGTAGTTGAGTCCTCAGGTGAGAGGTCAATACGTGGCATCCACGTGTAAGTTATGTGGCAAAAGTTTGGCAAAGTGAAAGAGAGACGGGGATCCATGACTGTTAGATCCATAGAAGATCAACGATGGAGGTAGATTGGTGTTCGAAGTCTGAGGAGGAAGGTGAAGACTATTGGATAGACATTTCAGAGTATGGAAACTCGTGAGATTCTGACAAAAGAATTATGAAACAAAGGAAAATGGACGTTGAATATGAACCATCCATTGGGATGCAACCAGGAGAGAGATATATCATTCGATTAGGAGACAATCGATGGTGAGGATTAGAGGACGGAACATCCTGAGCCGCGATGTGGATCATCCATCGAGTGACGATCAATGGTGGAGGATGAACATTGAATAAATCTCGATAGTGACAAAGGTATGGTCACAGCGCAAGGTCGCTTGGTACAGTTAAAGGGTATTAGCTCTGAAAGGGAAAAGGAGCTCTCAAATTAGAGTTATCCTGTGGTCATGATTGAGGTTCTATGGAGGTTTAGCGCCTGATTTCAAGCACTAAGGACTGGTGTGAAACCAGAGCATTTCAAGGCTCTGTTAAAGGAGATTTTGGATCCGAGTTTGGAAGCAACTCGAGGTTTTGAAGCTGCAACAAAGTTTATGATAACTATGTACCTGTGAACGTGGCTGAGAGAGTGATTTGAGAATATCCTTGGACACCCCATTGTGGGTTTAATGTTTAGCAATCGATTTTGATGGTTTCCTAATTGTGGGTATGGACCAGGATGGTCATCATTTTTGGTATCAAAGCAAGGTTTTTCTCTAAATAAAAAGAGGAAATCTGCAAATTTGAAGTAGCAAAGGGGAAAGGGGAGCCTGTAAAGTTTTGTGCATACATGAAGACAAAGGAATTGGATATATAATTCCTTAAATGATTACTAGATATAGGAGCCATTCCAACCAAGAAGCAGAAAAGATCTTGAGGAGACAAGATCTTTGCATAGATCTTGAAGGTATTTCTTAATGTTTTTATGATAACTCTAGTAAATATATAATATGTGAATGCAGGGAGAAGCAGAAGAATTGGTAGCAGCCAGCAGCCAATAGAGTTATGACAGAGAGCAAGAAGAGCTCTCAATTGGAGAATTTGTGGCAGAACCTTGCAACTACAGATGTTGTAATTACTTCCAGCTAAATATTGGGAGTGTAGAGAACAAGGAGGAGTTCTCTAGAGAAAGTGAGTCAAAGTGAAGAATCCAAAGGAGCAGAGGATATGCTCAGAGGTTTCTAGGAGAGAAACAGTAATACCAAGAAGACAAGCTTAGGAGAGAAGCTTGAGTTGGTATTAGGTAGAAGATGAGGAGATTTTCTACAGAGGTTTGATGCAGCTCACATGTGAATAAGGAGATGTTCATAAAAGTAGAGGTGAAAATGAATACAGATGGTCATTATAGAGGTTTAGAAAGAAGCCACAGCAAAGGAAAGCAATATGCCAAGGAAAAAGGCATAAAGAGAATGAGTCAAGAGGAGCTTGATAGAGAAGTGGTTGAATTAAGGATACAACTCAGTTACATTGGACAGTTGCTACAGAAGAAGATAGAAAAAAACCAGAGACAAGGATGGAATGTGAAGAAGAAACTCAAGTGGCATGTGATGCAATTGTTTGGAAGGAAGCTGAGGAGAAGCTTGAGTGGCTTGAAGCACATTTTGAGTGCTTTACTAAAGAAGGAGGAACTCAAAGGAGTTGAGTTCAAACAGAGGTCACTGATAGAAGTTCACTTTTGTGAACCGTAGCAAGGAGGTATCCTTGGAGAGGATGAGGAAGAAGGGAGACATGTTGAGAGTCTCATGAACTATTTGCGAATCTTAGATCAACATGAGAATGTGTTGATAGAGGAAGCAAATGAGGCTAGGAAGCCTTATGTTTTTTAATCTAGTGATTTGTGTATGTTTGTAGGTACTGAAGAAAGAAAAGGCAGACATATTCATAATTTGTCATATAAAAGGAGGAGACAACATTGTCTCATGAAGGTGATCAGTACCTAGATCACTTTTTATTAAGTGATGCAGAGATGGAGAAGTAGTTTCAGGAACCTGTTGTTGTGAAGAAAAAGGAAGAGGATGAAAGACAACACTCAAATATAGTGCTTATTAGTTTTGATGAAGAACTAAGGATGCTTGAGGACTGGTTGATCAATCCAATGATTGATAAAGAGGATTGCAGTATAGTTGCAAGTACAAAGTGTTCAGAAATGCTTAGTTGTGGCATTGAATATGAGAGGAATAATATTGAATATATAATTCATGTTTCCACAAGGAATTTGGAAAGTTAACCAAATATATCAAACACTTTTAGATGGAGATATGGAGAAGGAGTAATGCAGCAGCCAGCCAGAGAACAACAACAAAGTTTGCAGCAATGTTATGTACCAGCCAAAGGATAGTATGGACATAGATATTAACGAGATGAGGGTGAAAATGGTGAAGATGTCTATGAAAATACATACTAAAGAAAAGGATATTTACATCAGCAGAGAAAATGAAAGGTTTCAGATAGCAACAAGGAAACAACAAGACACCTAATGGAACTCATGAAACTCAAGACACCTAAGGATATTTACATCAGGAGATCATGAACATTTTTTTCCTTAGGAGTCTGATGCAGGAGCATCTTTCCTCTAAAATCAACTTGGTTTGGTTAGACCTAGGGGTCTTGGGTTTATTTGGATTTAATTGTTTAATTGTTGAAATTCCTATGTTTTAAGGAATTCTAGAAGGCTTGGAATGCATTGTGATTAGGTTTGTCTTGTTAAATCACATATTGATCCAGGTGAATATTGGTGGCCACCCACCTATTCCAACTGGCTCCTCTTGTTGATTTTTAGTTCAGCACGTTCTTTTGTACTTCTTTGTAATTGTGGGTTCTACACTTATGAGGTTGTCTAAAGCCCTGCACATATTCCAGGTGGATACTAGTGGCCTCCCATCTAATCTAATTGGCTTATTTTGTATGTTTTTGTGTCAACACATCTTTTTGTACTTCCAGGGTTGTTTTAGGACCCCTAACAATGTTTTTTTGGCTCACCAAAGTCAAACTGTAGACAGAGTCAAAGTTTTATGGTGTAATATGTAGTTCTCTAAAATACCTTTCCAACGGGCTATCGCGCGCCTAAAATGGAGATTATTTACAAAAGTTACGATCCTGGGAAGTTGAGGTACCAACTTACCATAGGGACCCACATAACATTTGGTGTTTCATCTCCAAGGGTTAGGTTTTTAGATGTCTAGGGTTTTGGAATTCATGAGTAATATCAAAAAGGAATCTAGAGCCTCATTGTAATCATTCTTCTCAGAATGATGCGCGTAGAAACCACATCTCTTCTCAAAGATAGCTACCACCATTCGAGCAAATGTTTCAGTTTTGTAGTTTTACAGTTTCAGCCTATTTCATTTATTCAATAGAAGATATTGTTCACTGAATATTTATGTTGTTCTTCATATCTATGTGTTTATTGTATTTAGTCTGTTAATTAGTTCATTCCTCTCCTAAATATGTATCAGTGGTATCAAAGTGGTCTTCTCTTCATTTATTTTTCTTCGTGCATGTCCCCAACAAGATCTGGGTACAAGAAGTTGGGACTCGAACCAATCAACTCGTTGCAAGATCAGTCGCGTCGAGCCCGACAAGAATCCATGGGAGACGAAAAGAAAGATGATGGAGCAGGAGATCCTTTTAAAATGTTGCTTGAGGAAGCCCTTGTGCGACAAAGGAACGGAATGATGGACAACTTTGCGCAGATCCTTCGGCGGTTGCCCACAGGAGAAGCATCTTCATCAAGTGGCCATGCAACCCCCTTCAAGGTACAGGTAAATTTTGATATTCCATTATTTGAAGGATTTATAGATGAGGATGTTGTAGATAAATGATTGAATTTTATCGAAGGGTGTTTTTCGGTCCATGATTTTTCCGATAGGGAAAATATTACTTTTGTACTCCCCAAGGTCGTCCCCCATTTTAAGGACTGGTGGGACACTTACTCTGAGCAAAGGGCCATAGAGGAATCTGCAATATTTGTGGTTTCCCCTACTTGGGATTCCTTTCGGGATGTCATTAAAGAACAATACTACCCTGTTGGAATCTATGAGGACTAGTACACCAAATCGACCACCCTGCATCAAGAAAGGGACCAGACAGTACCATATTTCAACAATATTTTCCATACCCTATGCACCAAGTTGGGTATCAAAGACTCTGAGTGAAATCTAGTGCTCAAATACCGCGTCTATTTGCATAGATACATTCAAACATAAATTGATTTTTTGGACATCGCCTCATTGGGTACAACTTATAGATATGTTGTCAAGATCAAGAAGAAATTTAAGCAGAAGAGGCAAGAGTTTGGATATGCAAACTCCTCACAACCGAAGCAGGGCAAAGGCGGCCCCAACCCACACAGAAAGGGACAGAGAAAAGATGGCCACTCTCAAGACAACCAGTCCAAGCCGCAACACAAGAAGGGCAATGAGAAGAAAAAGAGAAGGACACCGAAAAATGGTGTGAATACCATAAAATCCCTTGGCACAACATTGAAGAATGATGCTCCAAGCAGTCACTTGTGGTCGAGATGAAGGCTTCCGAGTCAAAGGTCGATTTTGATTCTGAATCAAATCTAGAAGGAGGGAAGTGGATTATTGATGTTCAACCCAGTGCCAGTGTCGCTACCACCAAAGTCCAACCAAGCGAACAAGAAGAACTAGAGGAGGGGGAACGCCTCTTTCACTCACATATGTGGGCAAAGGGCGATCTGCTTCATTTCATTGTCTATAGCGGCAGTCAGAAGAACTTGATCTCAACAGAGTTTGTTAAGTAGCTAGACCTACCGATGAAACCACACCCGCAACCCTATGCCATCAGTTGACTTCGCCAAGGAAGAGATCTATGTGTCATCCAACAATGTCGTCTTCCCTACGACATCAAGCCCTTCAAAGATGAGGTATTGTGTGATATTGCTCCCCTTGAATTTTGTGATGTTATTTTAGGACAACCATATTTGTGGAAGCGTCATGATGTGTATGAGTCTAGACCCCACATTTTTATTATTACTTTGGGTATAAAATTGTACAAGATACCAGAGGTAGTGTCGCCTACCGCTATTTCTTTAATCTATGCTAAGCAATGTGGCAAGGTCATTTCACAGACTGGGAAGTTCATCTTCTTTGTGATCCATGCTCACAGTAAGCAGAAGGTCATTGCCACATCTGTGGCCTCTACACATAGCCTCTCTTTGCAGCAGAAGCAAGTGAACAGGATCGTGGAAGAGTACAGATACATCTTCTCCTCACCCACCAGGGTACCAACACACTGCCAAGTCAAGCATCCAATTGATCTAAACCTTGGTGCACCTCTACCTAATGGACCATTCTATTGTCGCTCACTGATGGAAAATGACGAAATCAAGTGTTAGATCCAAGAGCTTCTTCAAAAGGGGCACATCGGACCCATCTCCTCCCCTTGCGGAAGCCCAATTGTACTAGTGCAGAAGAAGGATGGGACCTGGAAACTCTGCATTGATTACAGAGCATTAAACAAAATCACAGTCATAAATAGGTACCCAATTCCCAGGATTGATGACCTTCTTGACCAACTCAAGGTTGAAAATTTCATCATCAATATTGACCTGAAGTTTGGTTACCACCAGGTTCCCATTGAACCAACTGATGTCTGGAAGGCAACTTTCAAATCTAAAGAACATATCTTTGAATGGTTGGTCATGCCCTTTGGCCTAACCAATGCACCAACCACTTTCATGCGGTTGATGGATGATGCATTGAGATTCTTCACCAACTCTTTTGTGGTGGTATATTTGGATGACATCCTCATCTTCAACATAACTTGGGAGGAGCACATGCGGCATATTCAACAGGTTTTGAGCACTCTGTGGCAGCACAAGCTATATGTCAACCTGGAAAAGTGTTCCTTTGGCATGAACAGGGTCCAATACTTGGGCTACATTGTTGATGGGCATGGGGTACATGTCTATCCCACTAAGATCCAAGTCATCTATGATTGGCCAGCCCCGACCACATTAACCGAGATTAGGAGCTTCTTGGAACTGGAAAATTTCTACCGACGATTCGTGTTGGGATTATCCCATATTGCATGGGCCCTCTTCAGACACCTGACCAAGGGTGGTGGAAGGGAAAAAATTTTGCGGGGTAAGGAACAACAATGAGCATTTGATTATTTGAAGCATCGCTTGTGCTCAACTCCGATACTCTCCTTGCATGATCTCACTCAGCATGGTCATTTGATCGCATACTATAGTGAGACATTCTCAGATATTGTCTAGAAATACCCCACCTATGACAAGGAAATGTATTCCATTGCACAAGCCTGTCTTCAATGGAAACATTTCATTTTGGGAAAGGACACAATGATCCACACTGATCATAAGCCTCTTTAGTTCATACAAACATAGGAGAAGTTGTTGAATGACCTCCATCATAATTGGTCCACCTACATGTAGCAGGTCCATATCAACATAAAGTATAAGACAGGGAGCACAAACTGTGTCGTTGACTGCCTCAATCAGCCTCTCATGGTTGCACTCACCACTATGCTCCATTCATGTGGACATGAGGCATCTGAGTGGCCCCAACTTTATCAACAAGATCTAGACTTTGCCACCACCTATCATCTCTTGGGTACAGGAGCGAATGTCACCGATTTTTACATTTAGGACAGACTATTATGCCATCTGGGACATCTCTGTGTTCCTGCAAGAGAGCGTGCAAAGTTTATTTGGGAATCCCACTACAGTAGAGTGGCAGGTAATTTTGGTGTGGAGAAAATTGTGGTCGTTCTCCAGAAACATTTTTATTGGCCAAAACTTAGACACGATGTCAGCAAGTATATCATATCTTGCATTGCATGTTCCATTGCCAAGCTAGCCATCAAGAAGCAAGGCTTATGCACCCCTCTTCCTACCCTAGATAATCCCTAGGAATCCATCTCGATGGATTACATGTCTCTCCTTTCATCCACCAAGCAAGGCAATGATTATGTATTTGTTTTCGTTGATCGATTTTCGAATATAGCCATCTTCATAGCATACAAGAAGAACATCGTAGCGGTAGATACTGCCAAGCTCCTCTTCGAATGAGTGTGGGTCCATTTTGGGATACCACATACCATCATCTTCGACCGGGACAGTAGGTAGCTCATTTTGGTCGAGTCTCTCGTCACTGTTGGACACCAAGATCACTAAATCCATTGCTTTCCACCCCCAAATAGATGGCCAGATAGAGGTCGTCAATCAGATGTTTTTTCACATCATGTGCTTGTACAAATCTAAGCATCCACGTACATGGGATGAAAGCCTCCCCTATATTCAACACAGTTACAACAAGGCTCTCCATAGCTCCACTGGCCATATCCCATTTCAGTTGGGACTAGGATTCCAACACTCAGGTCCCATTGATGTTACACTCCCTCTGGCAACCACACAGATAGACTCTTCCCATGTTCAGTCTAAGACCAACAAAGCCACTAGATTCATTGAGCGGATTCAACACATCCACCAACAGGCCCAGGAGTTTTTGCATAAAGCCAACGCTAAGTAAAAGCAGTGACATGATCAACATAGGGTACCGCACCAGTTTCAGGTTGGAGACAAGGTCTAGTTACACTTGCAGAAGGAGCGTCTTACAGGGCCCCATCGGAAGCTTCACCCAATTCACTATGGGCCTTACACCATCACCAAGACTGTGGGTAACAATTCTTTTGAGCTCAACACTCCATCAATCCTTGTCTTGCACCTAATGTTCAATTTGGACCTACTTTGGCCATATTTTCCCCCATTATTGGACACCTCATAGATTGTAGAACAACTGACACCAACAGAGCTAAACCATGACTACATGGAACATGCATCCACTGATCAGATAGTGGACATATAGGTGAAGGGCACTCGCTAGTAGAGGATCCAGCTTTATCGGGTTTTCAAGGTAGGGCAGCTCCTACACCAAGGCAAGTGGCTCACATGGGGCCAAATCTAGCAGAATTTTCCTCACTTGATGGGGGAACTCAATGCAATGGAGACCATTGCTTCCTAAGGGGGGAGGATTGATCAAGGTGGATATTGGTGGCCACCCACCTATTCTAACTGGATCCTCTTGTCAGTTTTTAGTTCAACATATTCTTTTGTACTTCTTTGTAATTGTGGGTTCTACACTTCGAGGGATGTCTCAATCCCTACACATCTTCCAGATGGATACTGGTGGCCTCCCATCTAATCCAACTGGATTATTTTTTATTTTTTCATGTCATCACATCTTGTTGTACTTCTAGGGTCATTTTGGGGGCCATAACAATGTTTTTTTAACTCACCACAGTCAAATTGTAGACGGAGTTAGAGTTTGATGGAGTAATGTGTATCTCTCTAAAATACCTTTCCAATAGGCTATCACGCGCCTAAAATGGAGGTAGTATGCAAAAGTAACTACCTTGGGAAGTTGAGGTACCAACTTACCCATAGGGGCCCACATAACTTTTGGTGTTTCATCTCCTAGGGTTAGGTTTTTGGATGTCTATGGTTTTGGAATTCATGAGTGAGTAATATCAAAAAGGCCTCTGGAGCCTCATTGTAATCATTCTTCTTAGATGGATGTGCGTAGCAAGCACATCTCTTCTCAGAGATAGCTATAACCATTCGAGCAAGTGTTTCAGTTCTGCAGTTTTATAGTTTCAGCCTATTTAATTTATTCAATAGAAGATATTGTTCATTGAATATATGTGTTGTTCTTAATATCTATGTGTTTATTGTATTCAGTCTGTTAATCAGTTCGTTTCGCTCCTAAATCTGGATCACATCTCGAGAGATTGTGATAGTTAGAGAGATCCTAGGAGTATGTTGTGAAACTAATAGAGTAATTGTAGGATCTGAAGGATCCTAGGGATTTGTGTGAGAATTTTCAGATCTGAAACGAATTATAGTTTCAGGATCTTTTTTTTAAATGATTGTAAGCCTTTGGGCAAAGGGAGTGGCCAATGGAAAGGAAATCATACCAGTAGTGGGAGAGATTGAGAGGCCATTAACAGGCCCTATGTATTCTTGTGTACAATATATGTACAATCAAGTAATGGGAATCACTATATTTCGAGTGTTATGTGGAATTGATTAATTGAGGACCTATGTATATCGTGAGGTGTATTAAACCTCTATGTGGGTTATGTGAGTGTGTTAAATCTCTGCAGGATTGAATGTTGCAGGTGAAGTATTCAAATAGTGAAGAATCCCCTTCTTGAATCGTATGTGCACGTATCCAGTGGAACGCGCATACAATGAATCGTGATACATTTTTTATCACTATAAGATCAACGATGATTCTTTGATCATATTTATATCGAGGAGGAACAAGGTTAAAATCTAATTCTGTGTGAACTCGAGCGTGAACAAAGGAAGAAACCATTTTCAAGTGATCAAGGAATAGGAACCGTCAAATCCCTATCAGGATTCATTGTAACATTGGATCGTGAGTAATTGAAATCGCCAGATTGAGAACCAAGTGAGCAAGAGCTGTGAGATCATGTTATAAAATTATGGAGGTATCTCAACCATCCACTCAATGGTTGATTAAATTCCAATTGTAGATTGTGATCAGAGGAGAATTGTGAGACGGTGGAAAAGATTTTAGGGTCTAAATACCAGAGTGTAAGTGGAAAGGAACTATGGTAGGTGAATTCTAATCTACGGTGATGATTAGTCAAGAGGCGCATAGATCAATGGTAGAGCATAGTTAAGAGTTTGGGATTTGAAGCAGTGGTGAGTTATTTCAGAGTATCACATTCAGAGTGTGAAGTGGGAGGATACTCCAATGAGGGAGTCCAATCTACAGTGTATATCAATCAGAGGACAAAGGAATCACTGGATATGGTTGAAGTCTTCGAAGTCTAAGCAGATAAAACAATTGAACGAAGGTGACATGACCAACAATCCAGATGTATTCGGGGTGATCCAGATCGTGGCCCAGAAAATGACATGTGGCATCATCCTATTGATTATTGGAGCAGGACCATTAGAGTGCTACAACAGGAGGAAGTCCGACATAGCAATATTGATAAACTATTAGGATCTATTCTGATTGAATAGATCAACGAATGAGGAATAGACACATGGAAGATCACCATAGTGACATGTGGCATTTGAGTCCTCAGGTGAGAGGTTGATATGTGGCATCCACATGTAAGTACCATGGAAAAGTCTTGGAAAAGTGAAAGAGAGACGAGGATCCATGATTGATATATCTAGAGAAAATCAACAATGGAGGTAGCTTCGTTGTTTGAAGTTCGAGGAGAAAGGTGAAGATTGTCAGATAGATGTTTCAGAGTGTGGAAGCTCGCAGGAGTCTGACGAAGGAGCTCTGAAACAAAGGAAAAGGGGCGTTGAATCTGAATCATCCATCGAGATGTGACCAAGAGATAGATCTACCATCTGATTAGGAGACAATCGATGGAAAGGATTAGAGGATGGAACAGCCTAAGGTGTGATGTGGATCATCCATCCTGTGATGATCGACGGTGGATGATGAATGTTGAATAAATCCTGACAGTGACAAAGTTATGATCACAACGCAAGGTCGCTTGCAATGGTTAAATGGTATTAGCTCTGAAAGGGAAAGGAGCTCTCAAATTAGATTTAGTATGTGGTCATGATCGAGGTTCTATGGAGGTTTAGCACATGATTGCAAGTGCTAAGGATTGGTGCAAAACCAGGGCATTTTGAGGCTATGTTATAGGATATTTTGGATTCACGTTTGGATGCAACTCAAGGTTTGAAGCTGCAACAAATTTTTTGATAACTTTGTACCTGTGAACATGGCTAAGAGAGTGATTTGAGAAGATCCTTGGACACCCCATTTTGGGTTTAGTGTGCAGCAATTGATTTTAGCATCTGCCTAACTGTGGGTATACATCGGGATGGTCATCACAAGCTCATTAATTATTCACTTGGTTTCAGTAGCTAGCTGAACTAACCAAGGCTTTTCATTCTTACAATTCTTCAATTTAAATCTTTCAATTAGCTTTGGATCTATATAGCTATGACTATCTCCAGAATCAATTAAAATAGCTATGGGTTTATTATCAATCTTACCTTCCACTTCAATCATGTGGGATTTTTTATCGCATGATTTGTACTTATGTCAAATCCCGAACACAAGTCTTCAAATCCATGTAACTATAGGATAACCCACCATTTTCACCTTAGTAGGAAATCCCCACGTTTTAGAGATGGATGGGGTCCATCCCAAGGGAGGTGTCCTTGATAACCTCAAGGGATTAGATAGCAAGGGATATGGCCAATCTTTGAGAAACCTCTCACTGGTTACCTAAGTCAAAAGTCTACATCCGTGAAATTGAGGCAAAGGGAATTATTTCGAGTACCTATCTGGAACAAGAACAATATGGCATGTATATAGCAATTTCCAAATACCAATGTGATAATAATACCTAAAGAGACAATAAACAATGAAAATATATGTTAGCTAATACAAAATTTCAGCAAGATGATGGTTTATAATAGCAATTAGTATTTTGTAATAGAGACGAGAAATATGGTTCAGAATTGCAAGAAAAGACAGTGGAAATTTTGCATTTGTCAAGTAGTTTAATTAACACTTATCCCAAGAAATTTATGAGTATGTTAGCTAGTAGTTAGAGTGACTTATGCAGCAAATTACAACAGTTTAGATGGTTGTAGCAAAGATTTCTAACAGAAACAACTAAATTGGTAGTTTAGGCTAATCTAGGGTTAGAGAAAGTTAGTAGAAGCTTTAGACAATAGAGTTTGAGAGTTTGTTTGATCAAATTCCTTCAAAAGAGAGCAAGTAAACTAGTTCCTTTTGGGTTATGGAGTCATTGAAAATACAACTATAAATGTAACAAGGAGGATGATGATAATAGCATCGAAGATGTAGGTATTGAGATCTAAGGTGCTAGCACCTTAGGGCATTAGATTTCAAGAAGAAATTGCTAGAGTGCAAACACACTTGGGCTCTAGCAATTCTTACTTCCCTTCTTTGATTCTTCAAAAAAGATTATGTAAAGCTTCTAGAAACAAACTCCTAAAGTGATAACATTTTAGAGATTTAGCAGTTTACCCTAGATGAGTTTTCTTAACAAATCAATGGATGAAATGTTCTAGAGAGAGGAAGAAACACCTTATGTTCCTTTCCTAGGGTTTACATAGGAAATATAGCTTCAATATCAACAAGTAAAATATATCATTAACATTCAACACATGAAAGAAATTGCAAATTTTACTTACTTCATCAAGCATGAACCAAGCACAAACCCTAGTTGCATAAATTTCACTAAGATATGAGCCAAGACGCATCCACAAAATGTCCTCCAAGAGGTGCGCACTAGTGAAAGAGACTAATATGCCCAAAGATAGTGAAAAATTCAGATTCAATCCTCTTGTGTGAGGAAGAGTTATGATTGAAAAATGAAAATGGCAAGGCCTCTATTTATATGAGGTCTTGCAACCATATTTGTCCACTTTAAAAGTTAACGTTAAAATATAAAGAGGGCTAACCTCATAAAATTTTCCTTTCAATTACATAAAATAACCCTAAAACAAGGGTGACGTCATCCCTTCTAAGGTGATGTTATGCTCTATAAAGGTGACATTGAGGTATAAGTGTGAAATGCTAGGCCTCCAAAGGCCATCCATCATGCCACATGTGCCAAAACATCACCTCCTAACCCTCCTCCATCAAACCCTAGTCTCCTCTATGACATCATGAGCTAGGCAGTTGGCGTCCAAGCCTCCAAAGGCTAACGATGATCCAGATTATTTTCGGCACGAAATGAGAGCGGAGATATAATAAAGAAATGCACAGAGATATCGCGTATATCCAGTAATATAACAGAAATATATCAGAGATGCAACCATAAACACAGAGATACAGTAATACACGATTTCT